>JAFBJS010006212.1:0-81498 GCA_016785265.1 Paraplagusia blochii
ATATATACATATATATATACATACACCTGGTAACCACAAATTTCGTAAACTAACTTAACGGTTAAAAGAGGAGATTGATGAATGCAGTGAGGGAGGACATTGAGGTGGTTGGAGTCAGGGTGGAGGATACAGAGGACAGGGTGAGGATGGAAATTGTTGACGCGCTGTGGCAACCCCTGAAAAAGGGACGAGCAAAGAAGAAAAACATAATTTTATTGCCAAAGTGAAATAAAATGAGAATATTAATATCCCGTCCCTTTCTCCCTCAATCCATCCATCCATCCCTAATGGCAACATCGTCCGGTTTGGTTCCGGTCGGAGTGGTTCTGGTACAAACTGTGAAAAGTGTCGACTGGACCCGATTTCAACAACATCAAGGTGTCTGGGCTACATATCAAACGTCGGCGCTGCGAGAAATCTCTCCTCGCGGATCAGATACTGTACATCTGCAGCTTCACAACCTCCAGAATCTGCTAGAAGAAAAGTCCGGGGCTGAGAACCTGACATCAAAGTCAAATCTCCCCCTTCAGATGTCTGTCTCCTTTTTTTACCTCAAAGGCCGTGGACATGCTCCTGCTGCCGCTGCCCACAAAGTAATAATGAAATATAATAAAATAAAATGGAAAAGTTTGTCCAAAGCTCATGCTCAACTTCACGCAAGAATAAAAGCGAGGAGCATGTGTTGAATCTGTCCATGAGATGAGATATTGATTTGTCCTCCAGATGACTATGAAGCTCATTCTGCCTGCAGATGATGAGATGTTTACACTTCACACCTTTATTTCACTTTTCACCCCCCGGTGCAAACCTTGAACTCAGGTTTCTGTAGAGAAAAAATAATAACAATCATTAAAGGAACTCCCCCGGAGACCTGGAAATCTGATTGGATGACATGGTTTAATGGTCTCAATAATGCAGTGATTCTTCAGGATACCAGCTACTCCAAAGCACGGTTTCCCAAATTACCAGTCTGCCACTTTTGCTCGATTTCCTCAGCAGTACAAAGAAACATCACAACTCATCGTCTGATCCCAGATCAGACGTCAGTGCTGTCCTTTGTCTCAATGTCTCATTTAGACGAGTGATGGACATGGTGGTCATTTTAGAAGTTTAGAACATTTCTCAAATTAAAAAAAAAAACAGAATTCACATTGACCACCATGTATTATATGCAGCATTTTTATTTTTTTTTTTCAATTTGATCCCTATAGCGCCATCTATCTCTTTTCCTTGATCTTCAGCGTCATTAGAGTAGAGTCTGTAAACTATATTGATCATGATGTCGTAATACTGTGAAAAGAATTGAATGTTTGTCTAAGATTCTATCAGAACCTACGCTCTGACGAATCAGACAGAGCGCTTTAAGAGGAGGAGACGTCCGTGTCATCCGCCCCAGCAGTGGACACACTGCGGCTGATGGGGCGATAATAACATCTATGAACTATAATGGTCATGATGTCACAGCTGAGGAGAAATTTGACATTTGTCCAAAACGTGAAGCTCTATCAGAACGGGCGTTCTGATTGATTGGTTTGGGCGCTTTCAGAGGAGGAGACGTCAGAGTTAGCGCGCTATGGATTTTGCGGCTAAATGTCTTAAAATATACATTTCTATGTTGTTTACTTCTCCTGGAGGAGTCATAATAGTGTTAGCTTTTAATTTAGCAATGGATATTGACCAATTTTTGGGGTTATAATCTATATGTCGTCATTTTGTTGTTCTAATAATTTAATAAGAATAAAAAAAAAATAAAACATAGGTAACACTTCTCCTTAATTCTTAAACTCTGTTGCAGGGTAAATTAAACCATTTATATGATGTTATTTTTTATTCTTTAGATGTTTTGTTAGTTAGTGAATTGTACTTGTAATTAATTTATAGTTTCTGGGTCAGGAACAAATGTACTGATTTTTAGGATTTTTTTTTTTTTTTTACCTGAAGCCTCATTGTATCTTAGAGAGTGTTGGGCAAGTTACTTTTGAAAAGTAACTTATTAGTTTACTAGTTACTGCTCTGAAAAAGTAACTAGTTATGTTACTTGTTCTTTTACAAAACACAACACTAAACTTTTAATGTGTTTTAAAAGTAAGTGAAGTAACTAGTTACTAGTTACTTTTATAATTTAGTATGTAGTGGTACAATAAAAACAAAATAGATATTTAGACATTTTGACAGGCATCTTTACGTAGCATGTGTGTTTATTTCCCTATAAGGCAAGAAGACCCGCCCAGGTCTCTCCCTGATTGGCTTACCCTAAAATGTTAACCTCCAGGAACCAATCATCGCTCCTTTTCAACGCATCGGTTCAGTTAGTGTGCACAGCCGTCTTTCACTCATGACTGTGAGAGTTACCACACACACACACACACACACACACTGACAGGTAACAGGAAGCTAGTGCAGGTCCAGGTCTCCTATTTACCTCATTGACTCCAAAGTCTGTCTTCTCTGAGAGTTCAACCCACAACTCTTTTATTTAATACAGAACTTCACCGATGGTTTCAACTGTAGTTAACTGAGGATTTAACTTATCTTTTTTTTTTTTTTTTTTCCTGAAAAAAAAAGTCTTGCCATAAATCATTATCAAAATCATAAAATATATAACTATATATATATTTTTTCCATTTTCTTTCTCTGGAAATGACCTTTCCAAAAGGATTATGGATTTTAGAGATTGTCACCAAAGGGACTCACTTGCCAACCGGTCATAAAAGAAGCTGAAATATGGACTGCAGACCTTTATTCAAAAAATAACTCCTCTGTTATGAAATCACTCTGCCTTTATTTCACTTTTTTTTTCTTTTTTTTTTTCTTTTACACTTCAACCAGAAGAATTTTCTCTGAATAAGGCTGAGACCCAGAATGTAATTATTGACAAGACAAGCGTGTTTAAGGAAGAACTTTGTTCATGTTGGGGAAGAATTCCCGGTATTTTTAATGCGGATAAACAGAAACAAACACAGGGAAAATGAGGCAAACGGGTGGAGATGATGTTTTCTTCCCTACGTCTTCATTCTGGGAATGCAATGTTAATGAGCCAGGGCTGAGACTGTAGTTTTTAACACGTCTTTTAGATGATTCACTGTCTGCCGTCGACTCTCGTTAATATCCATTTTTTTTTTTTTTTTTCTGGTGATGTTGCTTCACTGAGGCAGAAAAAAAAATCCTGAAATAAAAACCACTGAACGCAGATGATGATGATGATGATGATGATGATGGAAGTGAGTTTGACGGTACAACAGCAGCAATGTTGAAAAGGTCGGGTTCATTAGACAGTAGTGAGACATGCTATGACGTGTGGACCAGAGCAGACAGGCAAAATTTTTGACTTGCAGAGCCACAATGGGTCCTAAAGTTTGACATGGTCGCATTACACCATATTGTAAGTCCACTAGCTTAACCGCTAAGCCACCATTGCCGACCCTTCTATTGGAAAAAGACAGGCATTGCAGGGTAAAAGCAGAAGTATAATGATAATATTACTTATAATAGTATAATGGGAAAAAGTTTGGCCGGCCCGGCTTGAATGTCCAGTGGGCCACATCTGGCCCTCGAGCCGTATTTTGCCCAATTCTGATCCAAACACAAAGGCTGAGCAGAAGGGGCAGTAAAGATGAAGCGATCCAACGCCTAAAAGATTTGAGTTTAGTTTATTGTTTACAATTGTTTACAGGCCTGTTTTTAAATGTTCTACCTGGATGTTTTCTTTATTTCCCCACCAGGTTGCAAGAACTAGAGCAGGCATCAGCAAACTATGGCTTGGGGGCCGGATGCGGCCTGTGTAGCTTGTTTTATCCAGCCAACCAAACTTGTCCAAATTCTGGTTGATAATTTCCGTTATCATTATACTTATGTCATTTACCTGCAATATCCACAATTCACCAATAGATGGAGTAAAAATGGCTAAATTATTTTTTTTTTTAGTTTGGAATGTCCCAAATTATGAGTCAGCCTGATATTAGCATAGATATGTCCATCACAAATAGGGCCATGGATTTTATGCAGGATTTCTTTTTTAAATTGATCTCTATAGCGCCATCTATATATGATCTTAAGTGTCAGCAGGGTGGAGTGATAATACTATCTTGATCATGATGTCATAACGATGAGATGAAATTTGATGTTTGACTAAGACTCAGGGCTCTACCAGAACCTGTGCTCTGATAAATCAGACAGATCGCTTTAAGACAGGGGTGGGCAAACTAAGGCCCGGGAGCCACATGCGGCCCGTTGAGCCTTTTAATGCGGCCCGCCACCCCTGTCCAAATTAAATAATTTATTGATATTATAATTAAACCCCAGTAGATGACATAATAGGCTATTAGAAATTTAGTATTTTGGGTTTGATACATGACTTTTACTTGCCATTTATCTTAGCTTACACGAACGCTCCATCTCTCTGCTCTTGACTCGGCCACGTGTCCAATTTTAGGAGAAATTGTGGCCCGCAGGTCAAAAAGTTTGCCCACCCCTGCTTTAAGAGGAGGACACAACTGAGTGTCCTCCTCATTTAGTCTTCGGCAGCAGTAGCAGTGCGTCCACATCAGCAGTGGCTACAATAGCGCCAATGAAATATATCGATCATGATGTCACAGCTAAGGACAAATTTGACTTTTGTCCTAGCGCTCTATTACAACCTGCATTCGGATTAATTGTCTTTGGCACTTTCAGAGGAGGAGACGTCAGAGTTAGTGGGAGCAGTGGACACGCTTTGGTTAATTTGAAGCAAAAAAAAAAAAAAAACCACTCAATTTATCTGGCCCGTCCACCTTGTCAAATTATTGGACCCATTGTAGCCCACGAGTCAAAACGGTTACCCACACCTCAACTCGAGTCTCATAACTCAACCGTAAACTCATTGGAATCACAGAATGGGGTTGTTATACAGTAGCACACGGAGCGCCACATACTGGCAGAGTACAAACGATTAAAGAACCAAACACAAACCTCGCCTTAAACAGTTGTTATTTACAATCCAATTAAAAAACGGAACTGTAAAATGGACAGAGCCTGGAACACACGGACGCGGCGTTACTGTACGCCTCAGTGACCTGCCCACGTCTGAAACATTTATTGTTCTTCCACTGCCGATGTGTTCGTCCGTGCTCGGCATGCTGAGCTCCACATCAGACTTCTGCACGTAGAATATTCAGCATTTACATTATGAATCTCCTAGCAACCCCTGCTTCTCCATCTGTGATGGTATGGGAGTCTGTAATCAAACGCTCAGAAACTCTGACAGACGTGCAGTTGGTTAAGCAGCCACCATTATGTGTTCACGGTTGCTTTTTTAGAACTATTCCATATTAACATTTTCCAACATCCATTACGTGTTGTTGTCCAAACATCCTTTTTAACCAATGCAAATTTAGGGCCAATAGTACCCAAAACAGACCTGGGCAAACTAAGGCCCGGGGGCCGGATGCGGCCCGTTTGGTGTTATAACCCAGCCCGCCAGACTTGTCCAAATTATACTTTTAATTTATATTATTGTTATCCTTCTACATTTTCCCTACTAAGCCAGCATTTCCCCATTAGATAGTCTAAAAAGACTTAAAGCATTTTGCCTTTAATCGATACTTTACTCATCATTTATCATGATCTTATACTAATTCACGAAAATATTCAATCCTTCTGATCCTGACCTGGCCCGTGACTCAAATTTTAATACCACCTGTGGCCCACGTGACTGAATAATTGCCCAGGCCTGACCTAATAAGTTGCAACGCTGCCATCTAGTGGCCTTTGGCTTTTATATTCACTGCCATTTATCCTCCATACCTGTTTTTTAGGGGACAGATTAATCGTTAAATCCTACACATTGCATTGTCGGGTTAAACCAGTAGAATTTAATCCAGCCCGCCAAACTTCCAGCCTGTGTTTCAGCAATACAAATTTGAGCGTTTTAGCCTTTCTTCAATACTTAACTCATCATTTATCTTAGTTCACACAAATACTCAAAATATTTTGACTCCCATATGTCCTAGCAAAGTAGTCCCCAACCACTGGGTCGGGGACCACTACAGGTCCGTGGGTGAATCGGTGCCGAGCTGAAGAAAAATAATGTTTTCCTTTTGGCCCCATCTGGCTATTATTTTCACTTGATAGAAACTAGAAACTTAACAATAGAATGGCTAGGATTCCATCATCAATAATGCTATATTTGATAAGGGAAGAAAACAATAAACTCAAAATGACGCGGAATCATTGATACAAGATTCTAACCTTTTATATCGGCGTGGTAGCAGAAAGTTATAGGCAAAGTTAATGCGGGTAGGAAGATTTTATAGGTAGGAAAATATTTTTTCAGAACACTGGAAATATGATTTTGGTAAAATAGTACGAGACATTTAACCGGTGTTAAATGAAGGATATCAAGGTGTTCCCTCCCTGTGGCCAGCCGGGCAAAGACGTCCCTCTAACATCCCTCTAGGTCTTCCTCTGGGTCTCCTCTCAGTGGGACACGACCCGAGCACATCCCAAGGGAGACACACAATGTAAATGCTCAAGCCACCTCAACTGACTCCTCACAAATTAGAGGAGCAGCTGCACTAGGGGGCGCCCTGCCACCCTACTGAAAAAGCCCATTTCCGTTGCTTGTGTCCAATGTCAAATTCTTTCATTCCTTGTCCAAAGCTCATGAACATAAATAAAGGAAGAAACCAGACCGATCAATAAATTGAGAGCTTGGCAATCCGGCTCTTTCTTCACCACATCAGATGTTTACAGCAACCAAAATAGACACTCAAAAAATACTGTATGAGAACCCACTCCTGAGCCTGGATGTGCATTGACTTGCTTCACTTCTGCCCCCTTGTGGTGTTGCCTGGGAAAACATGCTTTGACGTCAACAAGTGTTTTTTTTTGTTTTTTCTGAGGTGTCAAAAAGACACCACATCCTTTTTCATCCTCAAAGGTTTTATTCTATTTTCCACTTATTTATCACTCTGCTCTCACTCGATTTGCACTCTTTATCCCTTCCGCCGAGAAACAAAAGCTCAGAAAGATCAAGTTAATGTACTTCTCAACTGCAGTTCACACCACTATTCACACCACAGTCATCAGTTCATTCCGATCTGCATGTTGCAGCCAAGACACCGCTGGGACGCGGGGAGCGAGAGCAGGAGTTTCCTTGGGTTCTGTTCCTCCCTGCAGTGGCGCTTGTTCCTCCTGAGTGATAGGCTGTGGAATCACCAAGGTTCTGCCTCGGGCGTCCATGAAGGGATATGTTTGAGTGATGCAGTCACTGGTGGCCTTCGGCAAAGCACAGGATCACTGCGAGGAGACAGAAAAGAGCGAGGGGAAGGAACGGAGCCTGTTGAGCGCCATCAGTACCAAGAACTGAAGGCTTCAATCAGGTTTCCAAGCAGCTGAGAACGGCAAAATGTTGTAGCTAAGCATATTAACCTAGTGCAGAACAGGGCAAACTGCAGTTCGAGGACCAGTTGTGGCCTGTTGGGCACCATAATCAGGCCCTTAATTTTCCAAATTGCGCTATTAATTTATATTATCATTACACCTTTGTCTTTTCCATTCAATGGCAGTATGTGCTAATATATAGCATTGAAAAGGCTAAAAGCTAGGTAAAAAAAAAAAACATACCAAAAGGCTAACAACATACCTAGTGTAACACCCAGGAGTCAAATTATTTGCCCGCACCTGGCTTAGTATTGTGCAGGGGCGTAGCCAGAACCCATAAAATGGGCGGGCCCCGAAAAAAATCAGCAGGGCCCAACCCCAAAGTTTTATAGCCTAAGATTGATAATGAACATCATCCCTCGTTATGACATGGTCAGCCCTCTCATTGGATGGGGCGGCCTGACTGACAAGTGGGCGGGCCCAGGCCCACCCTTGTCTACGCCTATGGTATCGTGTTGATAAAAATTGGATTAATTTTGGCGGTCACGGTTGAAAAGGCTAACGGGCCATTTCTGGTCCACAGGCCATACTTTGCCCATACCTAGCTTAGACTAATATTCCTTTTGCGCAGTTTGTCCTGGCTGGATGAATTGATTCCGAACTGATGTCGGGGAACTGTGGCAGTCAAGTGCGAGGCTGCAGTGACATCACTGTGACTGTGTCCACAGCCCGATTCTTATTGATTCAGACCATGGATTTGTTTGCACCACAGTGTGAGGTGAACTGTGTTTAAGATCCGTGCATTTACTTAATATTTTATTTCTGAGCTGTAGTCACTTTTCTCATTCTTCTCAGTGAACCGTCGCTCACCTCTGAGCAGCACTATTTATTAGCTGTAATAGAGGACATTGATTTTAGAGCCAGGGTCTGCTCTATTACCCGAAACACACACACACACACACACACACACACACACACACACACATATAAATGTACTGTACTTTGATGAAAATCTGAGAAATAGCTGCAGCATTTCTGCTTACTTGGTTTGAGCGGTGTTAACCAATGAAATCACAGTGTTTGTTTTGCCCAAAGGAATTGTGTGTTTAAGGAGTGGTGCGGTACCAGTATCAGTATTATTACTGATATCAGTATGAGTACTACTTACAACCAGGGTACTAGTATCAGCATTGGTACAATAACTAGTGCCAGAATTAGTATCAATATTAGTCACAGTTCTAGTATCAATAGCAGTATAAGTATCAGTATCAGTTTCAGTATCAATTTTAGTATCTGTATAAGTATCAGTATTAGTATCGATAATAGTATTACCACCAGGAGCAGTATCGGTTTCAGAATTAGTATCAGTAACTTTATCAGTATAAGTATGAGTATAACTACTAGTATCAGTAACAATAATAGTAGCAATAGTAGTCACAGTACCAGTATCACTGTAGTATTAGAATTAGTATTAGTGTCAGTATCAATATCAGTACCAGTATCAGTAGCAATACTAGTAGCAATATCAGTATTACTACCAGTATCAGTTTAAGTATCAGTATTTGTACTCGTATCAGTACCAGTATGAGTATTGGTACCAGTATCAGTAGCAATACCAGTATCAGTTTTAGTATCAGTTTGAGTACCTTTCCATTTATCAGTATTAGCACTAGTATCAGTATCAGAAACAATACCAGTATCAGTATAGGTTTAAGTATCAGTATCAGAATATTTTTTCCTAGTAACAGTATTAGCACTAGTATCAGTGTCAGTAGCTGTATGAGTATTAGTTCTTGTATCTGTATCAGTATGAGAACTATTAGGGTCTACACCAGTTTCAGTCACAGTAACGTTAACAGCAAAAATATTAGTATCAGTAGTAGTCCAATTATCCATATCAGTATTGTAGTACCAGTATCAGTTTCAGAATCGGTCTCAGTATCAGTTACTGCAGTGATTTTCAACCTTTTTTGGGCCACGGCACATTTGTCACGTTTGCCGTGGCACACCGGTTGAAAATCACTGAGTAATAGTTTCAGTATTAGTGCCAGTATCAGTGTTTCTTCTGATATTGAAAATCCGATAAGACATTTAAAGATGTTTAAATCGCACATAGGATCCTGAGGCGACGTGAGTTTTGGCAACAAATGGCTGCAAATATTAGAATTGCTTGACATCAGAAGTTCAATGTTTGACCAATATAAACAAATTGTTGTGTCCTCTGGGTTGACTCCCCTAGTGGACAAAGAAGGTTACAACACGTCATATCCTTGTCAAATAGGACTAAAACGTTATGTTTCTGACAAAGCTCTGCTCACTTTCTGTTCATATATATGAGTAATGCCACTCATTACCATGCTGTACACAAAGAAATATACCAACCTTGGACCTCAGACCAGAGGGTGGACACGGCTGTAATGATAACCACCAGGGGGCAGAGCAGCAGGAGAATCTGCTGCCATTAGGAGGAGCCCATCCCTGATCAACAACAGCTTATTGTTCTGGTAATACGGGCTGTGAATCAGCATCACTGCGGGTGTGAGTGGAGATCTGCCACCTCGCTGCTGATACAGGGGCTCATCACGCAGACCACGTCTCATCCATCACGGACGCAGCCGCTCTCACAGACACAAGTGCTGCTCACTGCTGTATCCTCACACTGTTATGGTGTCATGACTCACCCCTGCCTCCTCTCCGCTGTCAAATACCACGTCAAAGCTCTGATTGGTCGGGGCAGCTCCACTCCCGTGGATGGAGTGGAGCACGGGGCCGCTCGCCAGCCGCGTACTATTAAAATGATGGAGCTGGAGGCCCCCGAGGGCCGGTATATGTAAGCACTGCGGAGCTGGAGAGGAGGAGGTTCCTCAGGTGGTGTCGCTGAGACTCACTTCACTGTCTGGGGCTTCGAGGTGGTTGGAGTGTCATGATGAAGATGGGGACCATAGTACAGAGAAGACAACCAGGGTACTAGTATCAGCATTGGTATAATAACTAGTACCAGAATTAATATCAATATTAGTCACAGTTCTGGTATCAATAGCAGTATCAGTATCAGTTTAAGTATCTGTATAAGTATCAGTATATCAGTATCAATAATAGGATTACCACCAGGAGCAGTCTCGGTTTCAGAATTAGTATCAGGAATTATATCAGTATAACTACTAGTATCAGTAACAATATCAGTAGCAATAGTAGTCACAGTACCAGTATCACTTTTAGTATCAGTATGAATATCAGTATTAGAATTAGTATTAGTGTCAGTATCAATATCAGTACCAGTATCAGTAGCAATACTAGTAGCAGTATCGAGGCATTGGTCGAGGCAGAAGACCTGAAGACCAGGTGTGAAACTCTGGTGTTCTGTTTCTGAGGGAAACACATTATTATCCCAAATCAGAAAGGCTGGCAAATACGTCCTAAGAGGACACTTTGGCTCCAAGACGGCCTTGAAATATTTTCGTTTATCTATGGAAAGCATGAAAGTTTGATATTTAAGTTTGCCGATACCAGATTTTTTCCCAATAACCTCCAAACCTTGATTTTTCAATGCTAAAAGCTACAAGCTAATATTAGCTGATTGCTATTATCGGACATCCCAAATGGAAACCATTGTATGAGTTAATGGCACGAGCATTCATCCATACAATTGTCTAATAATTAAACCAGGGTAATAAAATTAGCCACAATACTGCCATCTACAGTTTTTCATCTCCCAAACTAATTTCAGCGCACACATCAGCTGGCAAAACCCGGCGTTTGGGTTTTCATTATAACAGTTAAAGATGATAACTGATGGAGTTAACATAATTATGGTATCGGGCCAATAATATCATCTGAATGATATCATCAGAGATCCCTTGTGGAAACCACCGTATAACAATCTTACCGATAACACATCTAATATCGAGCTAATAATATAATTCAACCAATATTATCGGACGTCCCAAATGGAAACCAGTGTATGAGCTGCTAGCACCAGCATTCTCGATACAATTTGTTGATTACTAAACTCGAGTAAGTAAAATAAGCCACAATGCTGCCATCTAGAGACTTTCAGTCGTTTACCTAAAAAGATTTCCATTAGGATTTTCATTATCATTAGAAAAACCAATAAAGATCCGAATGATATCACTTAACTATGGTATCGGCCAATAATATCGGCCGAATATTTTTTTATCAGAAATCCCTTGTAGTAACCATTGTATAGTGATCTTACCAATACCACCTAATTACAGTAATACACAGTGACTCTGTGGAGTCATAGACAGCGCATTGGACTTCTAAGAACTGAAGGAGTGGTTCAAAGGTTGTGGGTTCAAGTCCCACCGGAGTCGCACTCGGAATCCTGAGTGATTAATAAAGTTCTATCTATCTAATATTAGGCCAATAGAAACGGGCAACCAATATTATCTGACATCCCGAATGGCAACCAATGTATGAGTTGCAGGCACCAACATTCTCCACACAACCCCTGTAATGTTAAACTAGATTAATAAAATAATCCACAATGCCGCCCTCTAGTGGCTTTAACTTTAACATATAGTAATTTATCGCCAAAACTGTTTTCAGAGCACACGAAATTTGGCAAAACCCAGCGTTTCGTCTTATGAAAAACTGATTACAATTCTTACAGATGTTAATTAAGTGTATACTGGATGATAATATTGGTCAGCTGACATTAGGTTGCTCAGCATTGAAATTGCTGTGGTTTCTTTCTTTTTTAATGTTACTCTTCAAACAAACTTAACTGTTTTAGTGTATTTCAATAAAAAGTAAAAAGAAAAAGTGAGAGAAAAGGTTATTTTCACAAAAAAATGACCCCAAAAAACTAACACTAAATGAATTTAATTATTGAGAAGATGAGCAACATTTTCTAAATTTGACCGGCTTCATCAGTGGGCGAGGTCATGTGACATAGAAGCTCCTGGCAAACCAGGTATTTATAAATCTTCTTCTTCTTCTTCTCCCCACAGATGGATCCATTACCGCTGATTTATCTGACAAAAATAGAATCGCACAAAACAACAGTCTCCACTTACCAGTTGCTTTGGTCCGAGTCAGGAAAAAGAAAGCGGCGATTTTTTTTTTATTATTATTCTCTCTCTCTGAGATCTGAAGACGTTCACTTGACGAGTATTGAGGATAATGAAAGAACAAACATAGAAAGTCAATGTTTGTAGGGAAAAACATAAAGTTTCTAAAGTTGCTCTCAACAACTGTCCTGAATTTTCAACTGTTTTTATACAGCTTTTTACTCAAGCTAATCTGGAGTTGTCGTCGACGCTTTTGGATTACGGCCTGATGAGTTCTAATCTATATAATAATTCCTGCAGGGATTATTTTCACGTCGCGGAGAACACCTGGAAAACGAACGTAGTGTCCTCAGATTCTAATGAGACGCGGTGAAGACATTATAGTGTGTTTTCTTCTAGGATTGTGACATGATGGAGACGATGAAGACGTCACGCAGGATAAGTTTGTTAAATTAGTTAGTTTCATGTTGACGTTGGTTCAGTCTGAGATTGTTACTGAGGACGCTGAAGAAGACTTCCACTGTACTTTAAATAAGAGGCATAAATACTCTGGCACCTGCTGGTATGAACAGGCATTACCTCGATCTGTTGGTGGTCAGTGTTACCAACAACGCCGTTATGTAACGCAACCACTTACGTAACGCCTTATCCGATATAGTTACTTTCGTGTGAAGGGACTAGTCTCTCTAGTCCCTCTCTGCCTGGGTAAGGACACAGAAGACAGGTATCTCCTGGCTATCATTGTGTGTGGTAACTCTTACAGTCATAGTGCGAAACTATGTGAAACTATGTGTGTACTATGTAAATCATTTAACCATGCTAAGCCAATCAGACTCCTGGGCATCCACACAGCTCTAACCACGCCTCCCCACACTTGACATTAACCCTATAACTGCTGTATAAAACCTAATAACCATTACTGTCCCACTGTGATAGTTGCTACAGAGCACAACACTACACTGTTTAATGTGTTATTCAAAGTAAAGTAAAGTAACGAGTTACTTTTATTATTTAGTAACTAATAATGTAACTAGTTACTTTTTCAGAGCAGTAACTAGTAAAGTAACAAGTTACTTTTTTAAAGTAACTTTCCCAACACTGTTGGTGGTTCAATGTGGTGTCAGTGGGGAAAAGGAAAACCAGAACCAAGGTTTACCAGATGCTCAAACTGAGGCGTTAACATCTGAGTTCTCAAATATGCAGATGGTTTCACAAGTACAAGTGACCTGTGTCTGTAAAAGGTACTGGAAGAGGGGATTTGCGGAGAAGAAAATCAAAATAGAAGAGGCAGAGCGCCCCCTGGAGGTGCTTAGTGCTGACTTGACACAGCTGAAGACTGGATGATGTATTTCCCTCCACGGGATTCATTTTCTAGTCATTTTTCTTGGTGTGAGTCACACACATGCAGACCAGACTAAAAATCACAAATCTTCTGTTCCTTTTTTTTTTTTTTTATCTCCTCCTCTGCTGCTGTTGTTCCGTCCTGACCCAACCCAAGCATCTGCAGCAGGGAAATCTGCTGGGTAACTATGAATCCACTCTGCCCCCTAGTGACCACAATCACAACAATCCCACTCTGGGCTGTATAATCCCTGACAGCTCAATCGGGGCCTGAAGGCCGGCTTCGATAGTCTCATCACTGCAGGTTCAACGCCACCGTTCACCGGAGTTTTACCAGGTAAAGGGCTGGAATGAGAGGCTCAAGAAGAGGCCGGTGGTGAAGTGGTTCATCACTCACAACAGTGAATTATCCTGCTGTTAATCCGAGCTCCCAGTGTTTTGTTGATCTGCTGTAATTACAGCCATGTCGGGTGAAGTAGTGGCTCTGCTGAAAAGAAGAAAAAAAAAAAAAAAAAAAAACGATTCTCATTCACGCTAACAAGATGTTCCTCCTCAATAAGAGCCAGAAAGCCTGTAGCCATCACCTCCTCCTCTGCTGATTGGAAGCTCCATTCATCTCCTGCTGCTCTCACGGTGATGTACGACGCCTCCTTCCTGCAAACACAATAAAGCCCTTTATGTATTTTGACGTGAAAAATGTTGTAAATAAAGCAGGGAGATAAAGTTCTCGCAGGTGTCTGTGTTCCAGGAAAACAACAAAGTTAAGTGTTCCTGTTGATGGCAGTGGAGAGGAACTTTTCTTTTTTTTTGTTTTACTTTGTCAGGTTATTTATCAGGAACATGTTCACCAACTTAATTTTTTTTTTCTTCACACGGCTGAACAAACATTTTTTTTTTTTTTTTTTTTTTCAGATGAGACAAAGTGAAAACACCTGAGGTCCTGCATGTTCTGCAGCTGGTCCTTAGATTACAGTGGCGTTTCATCAATGCAGTACCCGCGCCTGAACACAAGGTGACGGTTCATCATAAGTGGGATCTGTTTTACAGGCATCTGTTTGCAAAGATGCGAAAAGATTTCTTTTTTTTTCGCTTTGTTCTTACCTTACCATTAACAACGCTGGCTACTAGCAATCTGATTGGCTTATTTTTTCCATCTGACTTGTCCTAAATTTAGGAGTCACCACATTCCCCATCTCCCCATGTTCTCTCCATCTTCTACTCTGACTCCAACTACCTCCATGTCCTCCCTCACTGCATCCATAACCTGGTAGCTCCATCTCTAGGATCATTCTTCTGCCCATGTATCTACTGTCCCTCCTCAGAACATGTCCAAACCATCTCAATCTGACGTCTCTGGCTTTTTTCTCCTAACCTTCCTGTCTGTGTTGTCCCTCTAATTACGTAATTCCTTAAATCCTATCAGTCTGACTGACAGGATTCCAAAATCCATTCATCCAGTCATCTTCATCCTTTTATCTGTTCCCGGGTAACAGGGGCGACAGTCTCCACGACTGCCACCCAAATCACACTGCACTGCAGGTTCTTGACCTCACTGAGGTAGAGGAAGGGGGCCATTTGTAAAGGGTGAGGAAATTTCCAAAAACAGTCACTTGCCCTATAAAGGTTAATGTGTTTTCAAAGTAAAGTAACTAGTAACTACTTACTTTTATAATTTGGTAACTAGTAACGTAACTAGTTACTTTTTCAGAGCAGTAACTAGTAAAGTAACAAGTTACTTTTTTAAAGTAACTGTCCCAACACTGCACTGCACCATGTGAGTCATCCTGTATGTTCAAAACCCACAGGAAGTGATGTGCCAGGGGATGATGTTATGCTCAGAGCACCTCGGTGGTGGATTCGGATCTCAACCCTTGCGGACCCAAGTCCACTTCCTTAACCACTTGTCCACCACTGCCGCCAACCTTAAATTATTGTACAAAATAATCTTAGTCACCTGTGCAATTCCACTAACAGACACCGGGAGCTCCCGTTTTTTTGAAGGTTGATGAGAGACTTCAACAACAACTTCAACTTTTATTTGTTTTTATAGTGCCATATCATAACAACTGTTATCTGAATGCACTTTACAAACAAGCATGCATAAAAACAAGAATAAAAAAGAATATTTAGAGATAGTCCCTGCCCTTATAGACCCTCACACCGACTGAAAAACCCAGAAAGGGAAAAAACCAGGACGGACAGGCAGGCTAACTAAACAGTAGCAAGTAAAAACTAAATATTTTTAAGTTTACAAAATAAAAGAAGGGCTCTATAAAGTCCATTCATGGTCCAATCAAGTTCACATACTCCATAAGACGAAGTCCAGGGTCCAGATCAGACAGTAGGGTGCTAGGGGAGTTGGGCCAAAGATGTCCTGTGTCAGTCCCAGGGCAATGGGATTCTAGGGGAAGAATAAAGACTCTGAGGACGCAAGGTCCCCAGCAAGAGGTGTTGAGTCTACCACAAATAATAAGACGAAAGACAAAGTTGAGTTCCCTGGTTACAGAACAGCATCATTCACGACGAGGTACAAGGTTAAGATGGAACCTCATACAGACACGGTGGTCTTCCAGAGGAGCGTCCAGTGTCAAGTCTGCTGCTTCTCAGCTGTGGGATGAAGAAGAAAAGACAAAGTTTGTGTTCAGTCCACGCGCTCACTCTGCTCTGGCTCCTCAGAATCGTCTCTGGGTGGAAACGCTGGTGCCATTGTCAATTTCATGCTTGATTAATTGTCATTACTGCTGCAGAGACAAAAAAAAATAACAGTGAACTTAGTTTGAGGATTAAAATGTAAAGTGAGATTGAACCTCCACTGAGGCTGCTTTCTGGATTCAACCTCCGGTTCTCCTGCACAGAAAGTTAAAAGCTAGTTCTCGGGTTTAAGGACCAGGATCTGTTTCTCTGACTATATCACTTTCAAGGTTTGTTTTTACTACTTTTCACACAAATCTTTCTTTTGAACTCTTATCTTTGAGAAATAACTTTAATTAGATGCTTTCTGCAGTAGGAATAAAAGCCAATGGTAGAAGTTCTGTGTTTGATCAAGGTCTTGGGAATATTTGATACCGATATCTTCATATTCTTCAGAACTGTGCAGGTTTATTCACCTGCTGAAAACACGGATTGAAATCAATATAGAAGCTTCTGGAGAAAAAAAAAAAAAAAAAAAAAAGGGTTAGTTCCCGGGGTGACCACAGCGGTGTACCGGCAAATTTCCCAGAACCTGCTTTGACCAGTTCATCCGAGTGAGAAAGCCAAGCTGCTGAAGAGCGGCGCTGGGCAGCGCCGGAGCGGAGCAGCTGCCGTCACAGCCTGGGTGTGTTTGATCAAGGTCTTGGGAATATTTGATACAGATATCTTCATATTCTTCAGAACTCTGCAGGTTTATTCACCTGCTGAAAACACGGATTGAAATCAATATAGAAGCTTCTGGAAAAAAAAAAAAAAAAAAAAAAGGGTTAGTTCCCGGGGTGACCACAGCGGTGTACCGGCAAATTTCCCAGAACCTGCTTTGACCAGTTCATCCGAGTGAGAAAGCCAAGCTGCTGAAGAGCGGCGCTGGGCAGCGTCGGAGCGGAGCAGCTGCCGTCACAGCCTGGGAGAACTGTGCAGCATGTGGTCGGAGGAGCCCAGGAGCACGGGCTCCATCTGATCAAAGCCCCAGGATCATGGAGGAGCTAATGAAACGATGAAGGCAGCTGCAGCAGGTCAGTGTGTGCAGCCGTCAGTGACAAACGGTGGGAGGGAAAATAAAAAAAATAAACCTGGAAGAGGTAGAAAGTTGAACGGAAAAGTTGTCCACTCATGTTAAACTACAGATTTCATTAAATCTTTAGTAATCCTAGTTCATTCCTAAACTGAGGAACGTCGTCAATTTCTTACGACACCCTCCAGGTCATGGGAGAGATGGACAGGATGGAAGGTGGTGCAACTGACGGGCAGATCTGTGCTGTATTGGTTTGTCACGGTAAAGACGGAGCTGAGTCAAAAGACAAAGCTCCGAATGGTGATAAACTCATGTCCGAAAGAACACAAACCTGGATACAAGCGGCTAAAATTAGCTTTCTCCGTAGGGTGGAAGGGACATCCCGAGAAGCTTTTCCACCCAGGAGAAGATTGGAGTAGAGCCAGTGTTCCTCTACATCCAGAGGAGTCAGTTGAGGTGAATTGGGGCACCTCCTATGGGAAGTGTTTGGGTCCTGTCCACTGGGAGGAGACCAACAGAAAGACCCAGGACATGGTGGAGCAACTTTGTTGCCCCGGCTGGCTTAGGAACGCCACAGAGACTATTCTGTGGCGTTCCCAGGATGGATGGATCGATCGATGGATGAAGGAACACCTTTGAAGTTTATCTTTCAAGTCAACCTAGATGAATGGCATCTCGGATATCTCTAACCTACCATAGTAAACCAAACGGTGAAGACGTTCAGGCAAGGCTTCAAATCAGAATCAGAATCATTTCATTCCGAACAGAAAGGTTTAGGGTTCCGCCATGAAGTTGACTTTCCCAAACCCGGTTAAAACCCTTCCTGGAACGATAAATTACTTTCCTTGGCAGCTGTTTAGTGTCAAATATATAGTTATAGTTATAGTAATATACATATACTATATGTATATTACATTAGTAATATACATATAGTAATATGTAATAGTAATATACATATATATATATATATAGAGTGGGGGGCATGAATTGTTTTCTTCTTGCTAGGCGGGGTGTCACAGAAAAAGATTGGGAAGCACAGCTTCAGACTAACTAGACAGGTAGTCTAGTTAGTAGTCTAGTTAGTAGTCTAACCAAGAAGTGGACTTGGGTCTGCAAGGTCCTAGGTTCGAATCCCACTACCGCCAAGTTACCACTGAGGCCACCATTATGTTTTTAGTAGTGATGGCCTGGTGGTTAAGGAAGCAGACTTGGGTCTGCAGGGCTTCAGGAATATAGAATATATATATATAAGAATATATATATATAGTGGTTTTCTAGGTTTTCTTTCTGTTTTTGTATTCTGCACTCTGTTTTTCACTTCTGATTCTTCATTCTCTAACAAACCAACACCACCAACTATTTTGTTTTTCTGCCCTGCCTCTTCTACTCCAACTTCGCATCTGAAACAGTAACGTGACAAGTCCTGATGGAGCTGAGTCCGGGGCTGCAAATTTGAAGAGCTCTCAACTGCGAGCCAGGACTCACAGCAGCTGTAAACAACAGTAATCTGAGGAATAAACCTTTTTTTTCCTTTTCTTCTTCTTGCTTTAAGCTTTGAAATCAAAATGGTAATGTGAGCTAGGTGTCACTGAGGAAGAGAAGCGTTTTCACACGCTGCATTATAATGTGGGTAAGTAGGAGGCAAAAGCCGGGACTTTCGGAGTTGAAGTTGTTTGCTTCGGAATAGTTTTGCATTTTTATTTGAACATTTGCCTGTTAACAAAATTTTCCCCTTTCCTCTTGTCAAAGAAATATGTTGCAAACAAACAGAACTGAGACGAGAAACGGTCATGGCCGTCTGGGTCCAAAAATCGAAGCTGACAGAAAATAGATTCTGTGGCTTTTGGGAGTAAATCCGAAACGATCGGAAGTTTCACCAGAATCAAACCAGTTTTCAGAGGACGAGGGGGAAAATAACTGGACTCGGGCACTGTTTACAGACGCCCAAGAAAAAGTATTTTCAGATTTCTCCAACATAAAGATCCCAGTCTGTAGTCTAATGTGTCGAGGACGTTAATGGAGACGTACAGAGATGGTCAGAAGCTGCATTGTGTTTTTGTAGATTTTAAAAAGGCCGGTGACTGGGTGTCAAGGGAGGAATTGTGGTTTTGTATGAGGGAGTCAGGAGTGGCAGAAAAGTATGTTAGACTGGTGCAGGACAGAGAGCGCAGAGTTAAAGATGCTGAGATTATTTTAGGACAAGAATGAACAGGATCCTGTGATTAGCGGGACGACACAGACAGGATAGTTTTGAGAAAACGCTAGAGAAACCAGATTGAGTCGGATTGTGGATAGTGGTTAGAGAATGATCCTAGAGATGGAGCTACCAGAGAGAGGAGATTGTTGGAGGTTATTGGAGTCAGAGTAGATACAAAGAACGGGGAAGGGACAGAAAATGTTGATCCACTGCGGCAACCCATGAAAAAAGGGACAGGCTGGAAGGTAAAAAAAGAAGAATCTAATCTACTGTGTTCAACCTGTGGCCTCAGGACCTCTACAAGCCTTTGAATTCCATCCTATGTCCACAGCAGCATCAGTAATGATGTGTCTTCAGGAGACGGAAGCCTAATGTTCATCTCCTAAATGCTTCTAGATAATTGTCCTTTTTCCCTGTGTTGTATCAGCTAAAGTCGGTCTGCAATAAATAATGGAATATTGGAATCTTTTGTGAACAGCAGCCGTAGCTACAATCACAAACTGGGCAACAACAACAACAGTGACACCTCGGCGGTAAGGGAATGGACAATGTTCCAACGTATCTCGTCACTAAATTGCTTTCCTGGTTTCTTTTTTCCTGTGGATGAACTCTCTGTCCGTCCTCATCCTGTTATTATGCTGCAGAGCAACGCGCCGCTGGTTGATGCTTTTCTCATTGAGGATGCAATAAAAGTAAAGTGTCTCATTATTCTTCCTGCTCACAGATTCTCATTCAGACCGCCGGCCCGATCACAGCGGCTGTTTCCCTGCTGTCGTCGTCTCCTCATCGGCTCGGGGCGCTGCTCTGAATGCAGCATGAGGACAGGAGTAATGGGACGTCTGCTCCGGGTGGACACCTGTCAGTCTTCACTCTGTGTTCATGACAAAGTCAATCAGGTCTGGGACAGATGTCCTTAAAACAAGGAGTCAACATTTCCCAGTTTTCTCCTGGGCTGCGTATCAACTGATCTACTTCTTTGTCAAATCTAAACAAATTCACTTTGTGTTTTTACCAAATCATACATTTGTCAGACCAGGGTGAGTCAAAAACTCCTCAGGCAAATATTGTTGTTTCTGAATGTGTCTGGTATTGATGACATTAATATGTAAAACATGCAGTTCCCGGACAGCCATCAATCTATTAATGTCCTTGCTCAAAAAATTGCAGACAAATGCAAAATTATCATTTCCAAAATTGAAAGAACAGCCCCATTCGATTCACAGGTGACCTCACACACAGTTGCGACCCTTAGGTTGAGAAGCAACAAGGTAAATCTTAATAGCAGAGAGGGCCATTGGCTGGATTCATTCATCTATTTCTACCTATCCAGTACTGGGTCTCCACTACTGCCACCCAAATTACACTGCACTTGGTGGTGAGTCCACTGGAAGTTAAGTTGGCCAGGATAGCACTCCTATCAGAGCACATGAGTGGCAACCTGGCAGCTGGTGGATTCAAACCTGAACCCTTGTGGACCCAATTCCACAACATTAACCACAAGGCTACCGATGCTGCCTCGTCTGAACCAGACATTGGAAATCAGATCCAATGTACCCATCCATCTTTGTCCGCGTACCAGGTGTTAGTAGCAGCATTCTGATGGGGGATACCCGGACTTCCCTCTCCCCAGACCCTTTCTTACGTTCACCCCAAGGTGTTCCCAGTCCAGCAGCGTAACATAGTCACTCGAGCATGTTCTGGGTCTTCCTCTGGATTTCCTCCCAGTCCCCTCCTTGAACCAACACCTTGAAGATTTGAGCATCTGAAAGAACTAAAGAGGTATGTTGTTTGGGGTTCAATGTCGCTGGTAGGGTCTCCTGGGGAAACAGGCCTTAGGCATGAAACCACCCAGACTGGCGTTACCGGGGCTTCACCCTTGAGACAGGGCCAAAGTTGGGGCCCATAGACGGGAGCCTGGTGGTAGGGTGTGGTCCAAGCCTGAATAAAAGATGTGGACCCACCTTTCCTGTAGTCCCAACACCCGCAAAAAGGTCTGCAAGGGGTGGGTGCTAGATGAGTTGCAAGACTATTCATTATCCCTCTGCGTTTTCCCTGCAATGCCAACATTTCCCCAATAAGCATAGATTTTTCTTTGAGGTGACCCTCTCCCCAGACCCTTTCTCACACTCATCTAGGGGAATCTCAAGGTGTTCGCAGGCCAGCCAGGCAACATAGTCACTCCAGCGTGTCCTGGGTCTTCCTCTGGATCTCCTACCATTCCTCTCCTTGAACCAACACCTTAAGGTGGTGGAAAGATTTGAGCGTCTGAAAGAACCTAGGAAGTATGTTGTCTGGGGTTCAATGTCGCTGGTAGGGTCTCCCGGGGAAACAGGCCTTAGGCATGAAACCACCCAGGACTGGCGTTACCGGGGCTTACCCTGGAGACAGGCCCAAAGTGAGGGCCCACAGACGAGAGCCTGGTGGTAGCGTGTGGTTCAACCCTGAAGAAAGGATGTGGACCCACCCTCATGTAGTCCTAACACCAGCAGGAAGGTCCGCAAGGGGTAGGTGCTAGATGAGTTGCGAGACTATCCCTCTGCCTTTTCCCTGCAATGCCAGCATTTCCCCAATAAAAAGCATAGATTTTTCTTTGAGGTGAGAACCTTCCCTATTGGTAGAAAGTGTGGCCATTTTAACTCAGCATTTTTTTACACTCCGGGCTACAGCTGAGACTCTCTTGGTTCCATGGAGACCTGGTGAATCTGTTCCACACATTTCCACATTCAGGAGTAAGTTTTTTTGCCTTTCATTACTCCATTCTCGGCAGGTGGATTGAGGCCAACTCTCTTTTGTCCAACTTTTTTCACCTTTGTCTGTTTTCTTTGCCCTGAAATCCTCTTACATCACGTTCACACAGCACGCTCCTGAGAGCAGCCTCATCATCGGACTGTCGGCCGCTGCGGCGACCGGGGATTAAGTGTTTTTTGTGAAGGACGACAGAGAAGAAAAAAGAGCATTAGTTTTCACTTTTTTTTCCAGCCTTTCGGTTTCAGAATCACTTCTCCAAACTTGGTTTATCCACAATCCAAAAGACTGTGATGCATGTCCAGGATAAATGATGATGCTGCTGAGGATACCATGGCACAGGGACCTGGTCACATCTGTTGGGACGTGGTGAAGAAGAAGCAGGTGTGTGGACAATAAGGTTTATGAGAATATTCAGCTCTGAGATTAAATTATCCTTCCTTTGAGAGATTATACAAAATTCCCATCACGTTGGCAAAGCTGTAGAACATTTTTTTTTGTCTGTGTGCGTGAGTAATACAGAAAAATCCTGCACAGGAAATTCATAAAGTGACTCCCAACAGGGTAATTCAATCCTGTTCTATTCATTTGAGCCAAATTTTTTGACTAGATTTTATTTTTTACTATATTTTTTAGCCTATTAGGTCATTTCGAACAGAAATCATTTCTTAACCAGGACTTCGAACAAGTCCAAGGAACGAAAAATTGAATCTTTTGTCATTTTGCTTGGAACGGAGACGAAACCAGCAACAAAAAATAAATCGAATATGAATATGAATAAAAATAATGGTAACCAGTCAATACATTTTGTACTTTGTTAATCCTGCATAGCTCACGTTCATTTCCGAAATGATCCAGGAACAATATATTTTGTTCTCACCAGTTCAGGAGAGTCACTGTCATGGTGGTACCTGAAGCCAAAAACGTTAAAATACTGTTTCTCTTGCGAACCAGTCGGCAAAAAAAATCTGGTTGAGAGCCCAAAATTTTATGTTTTTGGTTTTTGCTTCACGAATACATTCAAAGCCCTAATTGTTTATTTTGATTGTTGTTTTTGTTGTTTTTGAAATATTGTTCCTGGTTAATTATAGCCGTTATAATTATTAATTCAAAGAGGAGGAGTGGGAAAGACAGTCAAGAACGCAAGATCAATGCATTAAAAAAAAAGTAGCCAACACTGCTAAATACATGCTATGCTAAAAAAAAAAAAAAAAAAACAAAAAAAAAAAAAAAAAAAAAAAAATGGCAAAATAAACACTAAAACCTTGATTTACCAGTCTGGTGCGTTCAGGAACCTACAGCATTTTACCAAGCAAATCATTGACATGGGCAAATATATAAATAATAAAATCAATATATCAAAAATTTTAGTTTCAGAAATATTTTCCTTTTATTGTTGCCTTTGAGATGTGACAGTAGTTGGTAGTCAGTCCTCCCTAAATAGTCTGATGGTCCACCCACTGTCTCCATTCAGTCAGTGAACGTCACAAGAAGTGAACTTCATCGGTCCATTGTAGGCTACCGTAGACTTTCTATAGATTCATCGTTTGATTTTCAAGCAAAATGCCAAAAGATTACGATTCCTGAAACCATTAACGCCCTGATTTTAGCTAACTTTTTCTTCTCTCAGACATCTTCATCCACCAGCGGGTGGTGGACGCCAAAGGACTGGTTACGGCTGGGCTACTTCACCCGCCTGTTAACAGTCTGCTCTACATCCCTGTTTCCGGTGTCTTTACCTTTAAATGAAGCTCATGTCCTCATCTCCACATCTGGAAACGTCCTTGTCTGCCTTCTATGAAGCTGGCGACGGCGACGTGATGGTGTGTTAATGTGACTGCAGCTGACAGGTGGAGTGAATATAAATGATGCTTTAATAGATTTTTGTCTGACTACATCAGCAGCCAGCCATGAAAACTGAGGCGGGAGGATCACACGATGCTCTGAAAGTTTTTTTTTTTATTTATTTATTCATTTTAGAAGAAATGAAATGATAGTTGTTAGACAACATTAGGGAAAAAAAAAAAAATAACAATGAGACACTGATGGAGGGAAGAGGGTGGATGTCATCCATCACTGATTTCTCTCATTTTCAGACTGGAGTGGAGTCAGTCTTTCTTAACTGTTACTCAGTGGAGTCATTGTTTCTCGTCACTCCTACTCTTTCTGATTGTTTCCACTTTTCTCTTCTTTCTTTTTTAAGTCATTTAATTTTAAATCACTGCTCTTACATCCACACCCAAAATCACTTTACGCCAGGGATGTCAATATGATTTACTTTGCTGTTATATTTTCTCATACTGTTATATTCCGATATATACTTTATATCTTATAGTGCACTTATACTCGATTTGCGAATGGGTGTATCTAGACTGCATGTGCTGCAAAATTTTCGTGGATATTCATGGACACACAAGGACATTCATGAGGCATGTCCTCTATATAAAAATATATATATACAGTATATAGGGATGGCCGATAGATCGGTTCAACTATAATATCGGGCCGATATCAGCAACCTTTTATAATATCGGAGCATATCGGTATCGTTTTTCGATATTCAAAATTCGATGCTGCAAAGCCGCGGTCTAGGCAAACATGCTGGACTTCCTAATGGGGTACTGAGTCGGTACTACTGACACTTTGACCCGCACGTGATCAATGATGTCATCTTAAAGCAGGGGTGGGCAAACTTTTTGACCCGCGGGCCACGATTTCTCCTAAAATTGGACACGGGGCCGAGTCAAGAGCAGAGAGATGGAGCGTTCGTGTAAGCTAAGATAAATGGCAAGTAAAAGTCACGTATCAAACCCAAAATACTAAATTTCTAATAGCCTATTATGTCGAGTCGGAAGTTTAATTATAATATAAATAATTATTTAATTTGGACAGGGATGTCGGGCCGCATTAGAAGGCTCAACGGGCCGCATGTGGCCCCCGGGCCTTAGTTTGCCCACCCCTGTCTTAAAGGGACAGCAACAATTTAAGATTCAAAAAAACTTTATTTATCCCCAGTGGCCAATTCAAGGCAAGGTTAAGCATTGTAAGATAGATAGATAAAATAGATGAATTAAAATAAAAAAAAATAAAAAAAAAACAAAAAATCACAGTAAGTAACAGTAAGTGAGTGAGTAACAATGAAGTAAAAAACAGTATACGCACAGTGTATATCTTTAAAAAAAAAGTCAAAGGTTAGGTGACTGAGTGAGTGGGATAAAGTGCAAAACAGGTGTAGACAGTGATGTAAACAAGTTGAATATAATATGATAAAAATGCAGCGACAGAAATGTAAACAGTGACAATAATGTAGATAAAGTGACAATGACACAGCCGGTAATATGACATATTGGTGATGAGGTGTCTGGGATGGTTGAATCACATGGCAGGAGGGACAGGATCAGAAACATGGGAAGTGGGAGTGGAGGATGCGTGAAGGTTTGTTGATGATTTTGTCTGCTTGTCTGAGAAGTTGTTGGTTGTGGATGACTAAGAGGTTTCGGGCAGACCGATGATCTTGGAGCATATTGATGTGATGCTCGGCAGTCTGTTCCTGTTCTTAAAGCTGATGGAGTGGAACCAGGAGGTAATGGAGAAGGACATGATGCTTTCCAGAATGTAGTAGAAAGTCTTGCTTGACCTCAAAGGAGTTGAGTTTTCTGCGGAGGTAGAGTCGCTGGTGACACTGAGAATGAGAATCACCTCGGTGTTGGCTGAGAATTTCAGCTAGCTGTCGAAGGTGGTGCCCAGGTAGGTACTTGTATTCCTCGGTTACTTCCACTGGCTTCCCGTGGATGATGGTGGGAAGTGAAGCTACAAGGTCCCCCTGTCTGTTGGAGAAGGTCACCACCATCTCCATGGTTTTGCTGACGTTCAGTTCCAGATGTGAGCTGTCAGACCACTCTACGAACTCCTGTAGAACTGGACCACGGTCATGGTCAGAGAACACAGCCTTGGGGTGAGTCGGTGGAGGTGGGTCACCTCTGCTTGCACGGTATGCAACCTGGAGTGGGTCCATTATGGGGTCGAATGCTTTGGTGATGTGATTTTTTTTATGATCCTCTCTACTGTCTTCACCCCTAGGGAGGTGAGGTCCACAGGTCGAAGGTCAATGAGGGTTTTGAGGGTTGGTTTTCTTGGAGATGGGAATGACAGTGGAATGATCAATGCTACAGTAAATGCCTGTAATCTGGTGTTTTTTGTGGTTAGAAAACTGTAATTCATGCTGGTCATGTGAGGGTGGAGGGTAAGATTTTAACACTTTATCTACTTTATTTATTGTCTCTCGTGTCATCAACGAGAAGAGTCGTTCGGGCAATATCGGTTATTATCGCTATCGGTAAATGTTAATATTGGACATCCCTATATATATATTGTATACTATATGAACTCTAAATATATAGTGAGCTTGTCCATTTTTAAGGGGTGGAATAACAATATCCAGGTTTACGTATTATCCATACATATATATGTAATCAATATACGTGGACCTGGGCATGTGTGTGTAATCATATATATATATATATGTATAACCAATATACTGAATGGACATTCTATATGCTTATGTGTGCATGTGTATTTGTATATATATATATATTTATATATATATATATATATATTTATATGTGTGTGAGTGTGCGTATTTGTATTTATGTGTATGTATATTTATGTGTATACGTGGGTGTGTGTCTAGATGTATATGTATGTATATGCATGTACATGTGTATGTGTGTAAATTTAATATACAGTGACATTCCATGACAATGACCTCACAGTTACACTGTAGGCCAGATTTGGTCCCCGGGCCTGAGATTGACATCAATGGTTCCAAGCATGGTTTTAAGAGCTATCAATTTGAGAAGATTAATGATAAAGTATATAAATGCATAGTATATTTTGGAGTATAGTTTGGCAAGCCGGTTAAAAATGCAAAATGGACCACATCCGGACCTCAGGCCATAGTTTGCTCAGGACTGTTTAACCCTTGTATTATGTTGAAAAAAAATGACGTTGTTTATGTTGCGGGTCATTTTGACCCGTACTGTATAAATCCACTATAAACAATATAAAAACAGATTAAACCAATAATAACTTTATTTTAGATTATATCAACACTTATATAGATTATATAAACACTTAATAGGTATAACAATACATTTTTTATTTCATCACTATGTTTAAAAACTATTTTGAACTAACTAAGTTTTACCCAATCCATGTACTGTTTTTCATTCAACCTGCCCCATTTTCTTACACTTACATGTTCAACATTTTCAAAGCTCTCCACATGATGGACAGAATGGAATTGTATGCTTTCTGCAGATGTATTTCTTGCATTTCACACAAGAGGTACTTGTTTTATTGTCCTCTTGGGCGGGGCAGACCTGGCATCCTCAAAGATGCATCTGTGTGCATTGTGCTCATAACAGGAACATTCTTGTTTCTCTTTGGGCAGTATAAAATAACTGCTGCTTTCTCAGTGAAAACAAACATTGAGGAATGCACAGGTCTGCCCTGCATCTTCAAAATTTCACTGGGAAGTTCTGGCTTATTCCTTCTGATAGTTCCCAACATAGTCAGCTTTCTCTTCTGCAGTTCTTCTCCAAAGTAAGAAGTTGTCACATGTAATATTATGGCCTTGCAACCCTTCACTCATCTCCAGCACCACACGCATCCCCTGGTTCTTTTCAGATGCTCCTCCAGGTAGCTTTCCAGTAGAGACTTGAATATTCCATGCATAGCTGGATTTTGCATCACAAGCTACCCACATTTTGATGCCATACTTGTCAGGCTTGTTGGGCATATACTGTCTGAAAGGACATCACTATCCCAGTTCAAAATCTGTGATAAAGCTTCTTCAGCTGTAAATTTTCTGGAGCTTAAGTGAGTTAACATTGAACTACGGTAATTTCCAATCACATGTTTAGGTCTGGGGGAGATAACAGCAGATCCCTGGAGAGAACTCAGATCTCTTGTTTACAGTCACCCGCCACCCTAGAACTGTTTAAGTGAAGTGACTTTTGTCAGAGTTGCAAAGTCTGTAGAACAGTCTGTAGAACCTGGCTCTGATGCTGCCTCACATCCACAGATGCCGCTGTCAGAGATTTGATATGGCTGTCACCGCAGTGTCCTGCAGACAGGAGTTGGCCTGTTTGAGAGGTAACGTCAGTGAGGCTGAAACTCCAGCTGAAGTCTGTGCTCTCATGTGTGCAGACTGCTGTCGTGTTCTATATGTTTCAGCGGGGGAGACGTTCTCCTGGCTACAGACACTGACCCGCGCAGGCTCAGGTCTGTGTTCGTGTTGGATGAATATGGACTTACCTGCAGCTGCAACTGCAGCAACGCAGCGCCCCCTGTCTCTTTGTAGCAGCCCGGGGCCACGGTGAAAAGACTACGGCTCAGCTGAGTCCTTGTGGCAGAAGGACTTGGTCTTGCACGGCCCTTCCTGTTACCATGGCAACAGAGGACCTGATGGAATCGGTTGTAAGAAGGACTATAGTCACAGATGTTTGTTTCTGAGTCGGGCACAGATGAGGACTGTGGCAAAAGTGTGTTTGCCATGAGGGAAGACATGTTTGACATTGTCAACAATGGATTTGTAGAGTTTATTGTCAATCAAAACTTTAGTGAGTTCACCTGTGGGGAGGCTCACAGTATCGTGAAGTGTGATTGGGCGGTAGTTGTGGAGACTGCCCCTGCAACCAGGTAATGAATAAGCCAATGAGGATGAACGTATTGTTGAAAAGCCTGAGTGTGAACCGTCCAGTGATGCTCACGTGTCTCACACAGTAACTGCTTCTGCTGTTAGGTGTGGCTTTGCTGCTGCTATGGAAACCAGTGTCCACAGCCAGGGCCCCAGGAAGGTTCACAAACACAGGGCCGGCGAGAGTCCAGTCAGGTCCTGACCCCAGTGTCTGTCAGCTGCAGACAGAGCATGAGGGCTGTATCAGTCTCAGTCGTAGTCATTCAGGTGTGAAAGGTTCCATTTTGGGAAACTGATAGGTGGTATTTGACGAAGCCCAACCTGCGATAACGATTATTGGAAGCTGGATAAGTTAACTACGTGTACGTGTAATAAATACACAACGATACTCAACGCGATATCACGTGGGACAGGGTTTCTTCCGTCTCTGTCAGAAAATTGGAAGAGATAACGAGCTGGCTGATCCGCACCACGTACCAGTCTGCCGTTTTCGTGGATGTACACTGACCTCTAGAGGACAAAAAGGGGAAGTAACGTCCACTCAAAGTCAGAAACCAAAAAAAAAAAAAAAAACAAAACATAGGAAACAACACAGGTTTGGACTATGCTACGCGAAAACACGTTTTTTAAAAGGGAATCTCTTATAGAAAAAAACACGATTTTAAGACCGTAAATACTACGCAAAAATGTTTTTGTTTTATGTTAATAATAACATAGACAATACACATTGGACAATATCGTGCGCTTTCCTGCGCGTGGTGAGTCCATAGGAAGTCATGTGGGTCGGGGTCATGTTGTGTTCAGAGCACTTCAGTGGTGGACTCGAACCTACGGACCCAAATCCGCCTCCCCAACCACTAGGCCAAAACTTATTATATGTCTCAATAAAAAATATTATTATTATTATTATTATTATTGTTATTATTATTATTATTATTGTTATTATTATTATTATTATTATTATAACCGACACAGTACCCAGCCCCAGTCGGTGGGGTTTTAAAAAAGGAGCTCGTTCTCAACAGATGATTGGTTAAACTCTTCGTCCAATCACAAGCATCATGTAAAGTGTGTCAGTCTGTGTTTTTCTTTTTTTTCCCCCAGAAGGTAACCTCAGTAAAGTTTACTGTCACAGATTGGATTTTACTTTTACTGCTGCGATTATTCTTCTCGGACTTCCACATGGGCATTTGCGATCTGGTCGTTTCTTTTAAAATGAAAAGCAATCGTGAGTTTATGGATTTTATTCCCCTACATCGCCCTAAAACTGCTTTAGCACAGGGTGAGCCACTTAGCATGGAAACCACCACTTCTATTATTTATCACTGCGGATTTAACGAGAGAAGGTAAGTTATTGAAAAGTTGCCCCCTTGTGCGTTACATGCGAAACTGGGTATTGGGTATTTTTAGTTTACAGAAGTTTGTCGACAGTTGAAGTGGAAATAACTGCTAACAGCTAGCCTGGTGCTAAATGGCGCAGACCCCTACCGGAAACCCGTTTTGTTCTGCGCAGGTGCCGACACTTGGTTTCGGCAGTGTTAGTTATGTGGCTGCTGCCTTCATTAACTAAATCTAAACTGGTATTTGAACTCTTCGGCCTACATATGGGCGTGGGTGTTTAGAATAATAACGTGGCACAGGATATATTTTTTCCAGAAATGTGTATATCGTATAAAAATAGAAATAGTTATTTAAATATGATTTACGAATGTAAGCAGACGCTTTGAATCATTGGAGTTTAAGAATTCCCATAATTTCTACCACCGTAAATCCGACACTGGGTCCCGCCCCAAAACAGCGACATCTGGTTAAAAAATGGAAACATCTCAGTTATTTTATTTTTTTTTCTGTAGTCTTATTAATATACGAAAAGGCATATGTTTTGTATATGTATGCTCGTAAAAAATTTAAAGCTCCCTGGTCAGTACTGAACCGTCATAGTACGTGCCAGTGTGCACATGCGCAGAACAAGCCAGGCTGTAGGTACGGCGGGGGTACATTTGACATGTATAGACTGTAAAACAAATTACAATTAAACCAGTTATGATTATATTTTGTGACAAATCCTACCGGTTACTGTAACCTAGAAAGTAACGAAATATGTATATGTACTTACCTTCTTTGTCGATACTTATGTAACAGTTGGTTTTTATTAAAGGTTTTTATAATTTAGCACACAGAAGTTGTAATGAGGTAGGCTTTTGCTATAGATGATGTAAAATAAAGATTTCTTTTTTAATTTGAATGATCACAAGTCTTTCTCTAAGTTGTTTATATTGATGACATCTTTTTCCTTATTATTTTTATGTGAATAATCAACCTTTTTTTTCACTCTGTGTGTTACAGGTTATGGTTGCGCAATGCCTATATTTTGCGGCCCAATGGATGACGTTGTTTTTGATGTCTTGTCAGGATTTTTTTCCAACAGCCTTGGGGGTCCTTCAGACAGGTGAAATTTACCTTTAATTTAAGATATACACAGATATTTTGAGTATTATTTTCCTCTAATTCTGGTGAGGAACACTTGCTATGTTTTAAATGCACACGTCCCAGTTAACTAAAAGGTTGCTCAAACAAATCAAAAAACACAAATTAAAAGAAATGTGTCGACGTAAAAACAGCAAAAGCACCAGACTGGTATTTTAAAATAATGTGCATACATATTTCACTCCACAATCACGGTGTTTGCTGTTTTCAACCAAACTTGAGAATATAAACTGGCACAAAAAGCATATATGTGGATATAAGTACTGTATACATACTGTATATGCCATTCACATACTGTATACGTTACTTAATATGAGTGTGGTGTACATGGCAAACGGTAGACACATCTGTGACAGCTATATCAAAATTATGTGAGAAAAAATGATCAGGACACACAGGACACATTAAGTGTTCTGCAATGTCTTGTTTTGGAAGGTACACTTCATTGTGTGAAAAGATGCTTGATTTTTCAGATTTTGTAATTTATTCAACGTTGTGGAGTATAAATATATCTCCTGATATATTTCCTAAGTGGGCCTAGAAGTCATTATTATGAAAATCAGAGATTCAATTCTTCTTTGATTTTAAAGAAAGTGATGAAGTTTGAAACAGGAGTGAAGAAGAAATTACACAAAGGCAAAAACTGTTGTTCAACGTCTCAAACTGCTGAGCTTTTGTCATTTAATTTTCCTTTTCCTTATTTTTTCAGTCCCTCCTTCGTACCCCTTTCCCTACCTCGAAAGCTGGACTGCCCCAATCTGAACTAAACATTTTGAACTAAATATTTGATATTAGATTGGTGGAAAATTAAGTTAACTAAGATAAATTGCATGTAAATATAATGCAATTATGGCCAAAAGATTAAATGCCCTTGGCCTTTTCTACGCTATGTGTTCAGAAAATGTTGTTGTTTTCAGGGAAAAGGAAGAATTATAATAATATAAACTAATATTATATTTGGGAACAGTTTGCCAGGCCGTATAAAAATGCCAAACGGCCACATACGGACCTGGGGCCATAGTTTGTCCAGCTTTGCTCTAAAGCCTAATTTGCATCACCCTCATTTTCCTCCTTTTTAAGTCACTGTCTTCTTCTCCCCTTGGCCTCCTTCATTCTTTTTTTTTTTTTTAAATTCTCGCCCGCTTTCCTTTATTCTTGCCGAAATTCTCGTTTTCTATATTTCCTTTCCTTAGTCTCGCCACCTTCCCTCAGTCTCCTCAGCTTCACCTCCTTCAGCCCGTCTCATCTCGCTCTCAACACCTCCTCCTCGACTTTCCGCTCACCCGAGGCTCTCAGGAACGCGCACGCGTGCGGAGCTGCGTGGGAATGGCTGTTAGCGTGATTGTGGGGGTTGAGCCGCTCGTTTAGAGCGGCAGAGCTGCATGAGTTTGTAATGTCCGCCATGTTGGCCATGGTGTATTGAACCGGGGGAGGAACAGCGGAGCTCAGGGAGAGCATAGACCGACAGAGAGCGACCGAGACCCGGGGCCTGCCCGGCTCTGTTCGCGCTGCAACGGACCAGAGGACGCTCTCCACCGACCGTTTGAATCACAGAGACCGTCACAGTTTCATCCATGAGAACTCGAAGCAGATTTGCAGCGACTCCGAGCAGATCCAATAGATTTGTGCTGCATATTTTGCTATAAAAATGAGTAAATTGTCGTTTCGGGCACGGGCGCTGGATGCTAGCAAACCGCTCCCTGTCTTCCGCTGCGAGGATCTGCCTGACCTGCACGAATATGCCTCCATTAACAGAGCCGTGCCGCAGATGCCGACGGGGATGGAGAAAGAAGAAGAATCGGTACGTGATTTTACCATGCTTGGTTGTTGTTGGAATATTTTGCAGCGTTTTGTGTGAAGCAGAGCCGCCGTGCTAACCTGCGCAAGCTGCTGCAAAATGGCCGCCGTATCTGCCGTTTAGCGCACACGACGTAACTCGATGGAAATTGAATTTCCCTGTCCCATTCCACCACCAGTGTTATCAAGAAGGTCTTTTCGTTTATATTTTTATTTTTAAGTGGTGTTATATTCGTTTTGTTGGCATAGAGTCGCGCCCGACGGCACAAAGGAATCACGTGACTTTTCCGCGTTCCACCATTTTGTTGACTTTGTGTGTAGTGAAGGAAAGCGCGAACAGGCCGCGAATAGGCTGCCTTACTCGTGGGTGGACGCCAGGTGGCGAACGTGGGGCTACCGGCTCGTTTGACAGCTGTGTGGTTTGTTGACAGTTTCAGTTTCTGCCATGTGTCTGCCCTGGCCTGTCTGGTTCCAGATGCAATTCAAGCGGTTATGGTTTCTTATGCCTTCATTGACGCGAATGCTTGTGAATAGCTGAGTACAATTAATAGTATTGTGTACTTTTCAGAACACTATTTGTCTTCCAATTCTATGATCGACAAATTGCATAAGTAATTTTGGGAGAGCTTTAAATATTTTTATTATTTTATAACAAAAAAAAAAGTTGATCTGTGCTGATTGGTATTAAACGTACATGGTTGTTAATATTGTCTTAGCCTAACCTAAGATCTTGACACATGCCAAACAAACTTGGTTTTTGGTGGTGTGGTTATTGTCTAGATATTCTTGTATGTCTGATTTTTTTTTTTTTTAACTTCTCATAACCACATTGGCAGTTAAATATCTTTAGGAGACAAACATAAAAGGAATGTAGACAGACAGATGGAGTTGGGGTCAGCACAGTCAGCAGAAAATCTGAAACCAGCCACCCCCCGCCCACTTCCCTCCTTTCTCTCTCCACTGTACACTTGCTCAGGGCATCATTACATAACAGAGTGACAGGAGAGATAAAGAGGACAGTTTTACTACGAGGCTGCGCATGGTTCAGCTTCCTGACCCACATTTCGTCCTGCTCTCTCTCTCTCTCTCTCTGAATGACCAAATGCTGGCTTCAAAACCATGCTGTCTACGAATGCGCGTGGATGCACACCTTGTCTAATTTGATATCCTTAAAATCTTTCAGTACATCGTATCTGTAGAATACTTAAATGTAATAATGATTTTATTAAAGTTATTACATAAACCTTTTTTGTAATGCTAATGGAGTTAATTATCTTTCTTTGTACTTAAAGATTAATGCGTACATGATAAAAATATTAATGTAGAATAATTGTCAATTGCTTGCATATTATAGCTAAGAGAGACGAGAACCATGGCAATACTAAAATGAAAATATTTCTCATATTACAATAAATGTCATTTCCAATAGTGACACGTGAAATTACTGTGCAAGCCTTGCAGTTAGACAGGGACGGACAAGTTGTACCATAAACCTGCAAACCTTCATTATGAACATTGAACGGACTATCATTTTCTATAAAAGTTCTTCCAAGATGAACAAGAGCATCTGTTTTCTCAACTTGTTTTTTTAGAAATGTTGTTTTTAAGGTTTGCATCACGTCTCTTGTCCGCATGCAACTTCTGTTTGCATTATTAAAAACTGGTATGCACTTACAGTTTGTTTAGACAAGGAGCACTTATTTGTTGTAAGATCTTTTTATGGTGGGTAACCAGGGTGAAATACTTTGATCAAAAATAAGGTTAAATTTACATTGGCTGAAGCAGTTTTCCCGCCACACACCAGTTATATGTATTGTAGTATTTTCACTGACCGGTCGTTAAGTTGTGGCAGATAAATACCCTTAATAAAATGAAATTCCCAGTGTTCTAAAATCTAACCTTACCTATAAAATCTTCTTACCCTACTTAATAATTTCTCAAGTGCACACAGCCTATAACTTTATGCTACTTGACCAGTATAAAAGATAGAATATTGTATAAATGACTCTGAGTTTATTGCTGTTGTCTTTCCTGAGGAAGTATATTCTAATAAAATATATGATGGAATCCTAGCCATTATATCGTTCAGTTCTTTTATTGATATGGGTATGGATCAAGTGGAAGTAATAGCCAGATGGGTCCAAAAGGAAAAATTATTTCTCTGCGGCCCAGCACCAATTCACCCACTGACCCGTACCGGTCCCCGGCCCAGTGGTTGGGGACCACTGGCCTAAAGTGCAAACTCCAGGGAAATCTGCTGAAATCTATTTCCCCAGCAATCGATGTCAACTGCTTCTGTTTAACACAAGATCGATCCAGCACACGCTGAATTGGCTTCTCCATGAATTAAATCCAAGCTTTTATAAGTGAATTCATTCTACGGTGAGACGAGTGTTTCTTCTTTGAAAACACCTGCTGAAGGCCACACTTTGTTGCCTTGGTAACTTTTATTTGAGGTAACTTTTTTTTTTCTTTGCTGGGAACATTTAATGGAAGATACCAGCAGTGCAGGACAAATGCATCATTATTTTTCGGCGGCTTATCTGTATCTGTGACCATGACAAAGCTCCACTCCACAAAATTCTGTTTTAACTTGAATAGTAAAACCATGTCATATTTGGGATGTGTGTATTTTAGGGACAATTTGGAATGGACAATTTTTTTTTTGGACAATTTTGCTCTATTTTTTGGAGTTTGAGATGCAGAGAACAGGGGGGATGTAAGGATAATCCGATGTGGCAAAGCCTGAAATAAATAAGTGGAAAAGGAAAGAAAAAGGAACTCGTAAGATGGTCTTTTCCCTGGCTAGGGACATTTTTGACTCCAGGCATGAATAGTGGCATAAAATCATCCGTTCGCAAAAAAAATATATAATAATAATTCCCCAATATAACATCCCTTTCCTGTGAGTGCTGATGGTCAGGATTCCAGATGTGACAGATGTCTTTTTTGGTCAAAGACAGTGCAGGGATCCCTTCAGACGCATGTTGCTTATATTCTCTAATGGAGTGGGGTATGGTAGGTTTCATTGTATGCATGTTACACAGAAGGAGTGGCTTAAATTCTCTTAAAAAGAGTGAGACCTCTTGTAGATAAAAATAACCTAAACCCTCCCATACATCTGTTGCTTTGCTGGAGTTATGCCATTTCCTAGAAATCTCCTGGTTGACGAGTTTTATTTCAAAACAGGTGTTAAGAGTTCACTCCAGTGTTTGTTGGTATGTGTTAATTTTCTCCCTGGCAAATATTGGTATGAGTAAAAAGATCCGTCTGGTTTTTACACTTGTAACAACTGCCAGAACAACTCTAAGGTTTTATATTAGTGTGATTTGAGGCAGTCTGTGCACACAAGTATGACTAATGCTTGTGATCTTTTTTTTGTTTGGTTGTTTTTGGAATAAAATGCTAAACTCACTAAGTAAGTGCACTGGGTTTTATTTTATATAAAAGGCGTACTGTAAAAATTATAAGTGTTTTTGTTTACTCGTGTGTCAAGTAGAAAAAGAAAATAGAGATTTTGGTTGATGAGCTTGTACCAGTGGCAGATGGTTTCGCTTTGGACACATGCTGTGTCCTTTCATAATTGCTCTCAGTACCGAATCACTACTTTTTCTATTGCACGCAGAGGTCCTTGTGGCATTGTGTTGTACCTCAGCGCTCTAACTACTTTAAACACCTACACAAATGTCGCCACGTCCCAAATTTTGTTTTGTGGCATCGATGGAACGTAACCGCAATGTTGGGTTGTACTTCCCAGTCCCATGGACTGCTGTTATAACACTGACCGTAAGGCGCCCATGAAAAAGTCAGTTTCTTGGGAGTGCAACTTTCACAGTGCAACAGGGCGCGTTTAAAATTCTTGTTGAAGATTTACTGACTGACTGGGTCTGCCATCTGTTGCCTTAGAGATTGAAAATAATCCTCGAGGAAGTGTAACTCAGGAGTAGAACACGGCATGCCGCTTCTCAGATGTCTTAGTGCCTCTACATTCTTGAAGCTTGTATGAGGTTTGTGCATATTTGGCAAACACAGGTCTTGAGATATTTATTTCTTTAGTCATATTTCAAGTGAGACAATATTCTTAATTGTCTTCTGAGCTACCTTTCAAATGACCAGGCTGGAGTGATCTACCTAGATTGGAAACTCTAAATATATTTATCTATATGAAGTGGATATTTTGCACTCTCCATATAACATGTTTTACTGCCTGACTCTATACCTATATTATTCTCATTTTAGCCCAGTGATTGGCATCTTGAAATAGAATTACATCTCTTGGTTTTATTACTATTATATTGTTATGTTATTGCTCAGGCCATTTGCATTTGCTTTTGTTTTGCGTGGATTCACTGCGTTGTTTTTTAGCTCGGTTGACATTGAAAAAGAGAAACTGTTGCCAAAGACCAGAACCCCTTTATTTATTCTGTCACAAAATTATTAACATAAGCGCCAAACTGAGAAAGACAGATGCTCAGTATCATTTTATAAGTGATGGGTTTGTTTTATGGTCCTGTTTTCGTCAGGTAAAAATCCAATTGTTTCAAAATCCGGAACATGAGGTTGCTACAAGCGAATATGACCTCACATTCACCTCCCGACTAGCTCAGGATCGTTATACAAACATGTTTACAGAGGAGAAAACAAGTAAATGGCGCAGAGCAGCATGGCAGAATTGACACGTTGCCCACATTTGCTAAGATATTTTCTTGTCCATATAAGTTGTTGTCACCTTTTCCGTGCTATCCACACAGAGTGGCACAATAGTCAGGGGAGTGCGTTTTTGTTCGCGGAGCATTATATCCGTTGTGTTTCAGTGCTCAACGCCCACAACCTTCTCCTTCCTCCTCGTCTAAATTTACAATCTCACCTGATCACTGGATTGTATAGTGTGAGGACAGAAGTTGTGAGCTGTGAACTGACATGCCCTGCGATTCACGTGTATGGTATGAGCAGCATATGGACGCTGTAATTGGAAAAAGCCCCACAGTGTATGTTCTGCTTTATTTTTTGTCCTCAGACAAGGCTACACATTTAATCCCATCTGTTCGTAACATTTTAAATAGCTTTCCTGTACATGTGTTCTTTAATGTGGACAACCATGCTGGCAAACCACAGTCTGCTACCATCCCTAGGTTGAAAAATGACTTTGTGTACACTTGTTTTTCTTTAATGTGAGTGTGCTTGTCGGCAATGGTATTGATTTTATGACAGATGCAGCAGGCCCGATTTGAGCCGGTGACCCAGCCTTGGGCATAAGTGGGTTTAATTTATTCATTTATGTTCTTTCATTTGCGTGTATGTTTCACTTTGTGATCTATAATAATGCCATTGCAAAGAAGAAGTTCAAGTAAATTTCACAACATTCACAACTCAAAATTAAGGCGAGTTATAAACCAGAGTAGAGCTTTTATCAGATACAGAAAAAAAGAGCTTTCATGGTATAAATGGATGGATGCATGCATGACAATGTGAACGGTTATGTTATTCCTGACAAACATTGCAGGGATGTTACAATAAATGTGTAAAAGTGAGAATAGTTATCAGTTATTAATTTGTTCGACGGTATGTTTTGGTTTAGCGACGTTATTATTTTTTTATTTATTTTTTTAAGCAACCTTTTTGTCATTTTTACATTGTGATTTACACCACTGCACACAACAACGGTGCCATGCTCAGTGGACCTCGGTGACAACCTGGCAGTTGGTGGATTCGAACCCGGAAGCCTCTGGACCCCAGTTCGGTTCCTTAACCACAAGGCCACTACTTCCTTTTGAACTGCCCTTAATGACAAATGTCTTTATCCAAACAAAGTCCTCATTGAGCTTCAAGCCAAACTAACTTCCCATCTTGTTTGTTCCATCTTCTATCATCAGCAAATTGCCACAATAGTTTGACGTGCAGTATAACAAAATATTTTTTATGGTTTGTTTTCATTTCTGACTCAATAGTCTCTTAATCTTGAACGTTGCTGCTGGTAGGATAATGTCCTGAACAGCATAAGGAGTCAGACTTTTATTTTCTTAACAGCTCCTCTCCTCTTTTCCTGTAGGAGCACCATCTCCAGCGAGCCATCTCGGCACAGCAGGTGTACGGCGAGAAGCGGGACAACATGGTCATCCCTGTCCCCGAGGCAGAGTGCAACATCACGCACTACGAGGGCCTCTACCCCGGGGACTTCAAGATGCCAAAGCAGCTCATTCACCTACAGCGTGAGTAGCAAAAGATCCTCTCAGCTGAGTTACTGCTTTGTGTCGGGTGGCAGAGTGAGTTTTGTTTCAGCTGGTCCACGCATGTAAGGGGAATTTGTATTTGGTGTTATCAGTAACTTCACACGTTCAATCATAATTAGGTTGTGTTAGTTAGGTTAGGTTTCCCCAAAAATGTATAAAACATTTTTATCTGATTTGTTTGTATTAAGATAAGTTGGAGGGAGTGGAAGGTTGGAAGGATTTTCCAAAGACATTTTTCAAGTTGAATGAGAATTGACGGAATTAACTGTGCAAGGACAAGGATTTTTCAAGTGTACACAGCCTATGACCGGTATAAAAAGTTAGAATCTTGTGTCAATGACTGTGTGTCATTTTGAGTTTATTGTAGTTGTCGTCTTCCAAGAAAAAAAAATTTCCGTAGTCAACTATAGTTGCATTATTGATGATGGAATCTTATTAATGCTATTGTTTTGTTATTTTGTTTATATGTGGGTATGGACCAAGTGTCAATAATAGCCAGATAGGGCCTAAAGGAAGCATTGTTTCTCTGCGGCCCGGCACCAATTCACTCACGGACCATCAAAGGTCCCCGAACCAGTGGTTGGGGACCACTGTATTAGATGACCTGATTGACTAAGAACCTACACAAACCGAATGTGCCTTTTGCACTGAGCAGCAGCAGCCTGCTGCTATTTAATTATTGTTGTCACTGGTTTAGCAACAGACACACCATTATGGTCTTTCTGTAGCCATTACTGACTAGGATTTGCAGACATTTTACAGTCTTCTGTCTCAGTCTCTTAAGCAGTGTTTCCTGGTCTCTGGTGTCTGCTGTTGATGCACCTTTGTCGCAGCTTTTGTTAATTGGTGGAGGTTGAAGTGTTAAACGAATAGATACGATTGTCTCTACCTTCCACCCTAACAGGGAATTATATTTCTCTCCATGTCAGATCCAGTAGAAAGTTTGTTTCTTAGTGCTGTCTATGTTTAAAAAAAATCGTAAAGTCTTCCCTAAAAAACAGTAATTTTATGTCATTTCAACACTATTTATCACACAAGTGGGACAGAAGCAGTTAAGACGCAACATGGTCATGTCTTGCGGATACAGATAAACAAAGTTTTGCGTGGGGAATGGTTCTCATAGCAGCATTTTCTTAAAAGAAAGCCCTAAGTAAGCAGCTATCCTTTCCCACAGCTTTCAGTTTGGACACAGAACAACCAGACTACGACCTAGATTCAGAAGATGACTCATTTGTGAATAAACTGAAGAAGAAAATGGAAATCACAGCCCTGCAGTTTGAGGAAATGGTCGACCGACTGGAGAAAGGCAGCGGACAGCAGGTATTTTTTTTTTCTTTGTAAGGGAACGTAATGTTTTTAGAAGCAATCGCTTAGACTTAAAAGGTAATCATCAACGCATCTGTATTTCAGACACTTTAGAAACCTTTTTCTTTTTTGCACAACAGTGGAAGTTTATCATTATTTAGAGAACTTGTTGTAAAACTTCTGTAATGTGGACAGCAGTAAAACCCTAGTAAGTTAAAGTTTATGAGTGCTGCCTGAAGACACAACAACTTCACTTAATTTCCCTTTGCAGTCGTCATAGAAGCTATAAAACTGGAGATCCTGCTCTTTATTGTTTTCTGTAATTAACAACCTTCTAATCTGACCCTTTATTCCGCGCGCAGCTTGTAAGTTTGCCAGAAGCTAAACTACTGTTGAAGGAGGATGATGAGCTGATCAAGGAGGTGTTCGACTACTGGAGCCGCAAACGAAAAACCTTTAAGGCCGGGGTCCTCATTCCTAATGTGAAGCAGGAGAAGAGGGATGGCTCCAGCACCAGCGACCCCTACGTGGCCTTCCGCCGACGAACCGAGAAGATGCAGACGAGAAAGGTAACGGGTTGGGATCTGCGCGGCCGAAGATATGGTGTGACATGAATGTCACGTGTCTTTCAGACCAATGTCAATATGTCGCGAGCCTTAGACATTACTCTTAATATTTTCAGAACCGAAAGAATGACGAGGCATCTTACGAGAAGATGCTGAAGCTGCGTCGGGACCTGAGCCGAGCAGTCACCATCCTGGAAATGATCAAGAGACGGGAGAAGAGTAAGCGGGAACTGCTGCATCTCACATTGGAGATTGTGGAGAAGAGGTAAGAGAGAGCGAGGGAGAAAGTGCTAGAAAAAAAATGGAGTTCATGGCATTGGATGACCAGCCTTTGTTGTGTGTTCAAAATAAAAGTCTGTTCAGGGGCTCTGTTGAAACTGTAATTATTATTTTTGATGTTTCATTCTCAACCCAAGCAAACATGGTCTTTATTATATGATTCTCTGCCTGTCTTCATAAAGTTAGAGCAGACTGCATTCAAAACTTTTTCTTTAAGGTCAGGCTCAACTGCTGGTGTTAATTAGGGGCATTGTCATCCAGGCATTTGTTTTGCAAATGTTACAAATTAAAACCCGACCTCGTTCTCCTGCAAAGCCTTGGCAAACAAGCTTGTTGGCTCCTGCGACGCCTGTGGAGTTTCCTTCCAGTCTATTTTCTTTCTCTCTTTATATCAGTCTGCTACGCACCTGTTAGACCTTTTTTCTTCTTCACCGGTTCCTCAGTGATCCATCTAAACACGACACGAGTGGAATCAATCTCCTTCGAAAGTAGCCGTCAACGGTAGCCTCAGTTGGGGTCTTCTTCTCGAAGTGCTTTTTGATTTGTAGTGACATTTCAATTTCCTCCGGTTATCCTTCACAATTTCCTCCGCTGCTCTTCACCCTAGTTTCGCCGACTTCTATTTTCAGCCAGACTATTGCATGGAATTACACAGGGGTGTAGTGACCCAGCTGGCCTGTGTGTGCCCGTGTGTGTAGTCTCATTGTTGTCTTTTGGTGTTCAGAGTTCACAGCTGTGCAGTCATTGTTTTTAATATTCAAGTGTTTATTTAGGGTGAATGGCAGACCTTTTCTGGTTTCTTCATGTTGGAGACTTTGCCTCAGCAACTGGGGGCAGTAGGAATATGTTAGTGTGGATAGACAGAACTTTATTAATCCCTCAGGACTATCCTTCAGGAAATTACGGTTCCAGCAGCAGAACAGAACCACTGGTGTACAGGATGCACTTCTAGTAGTTCAACTAGTACGTCTTTCTCTGCAATGTGGTTTCACCTAGACATTTGCAGATTTCTCCAGAAAGATTAAGTAAACTGTCTCAGAGCTTTTATTAAGAATTAATTTTCTTAAAAAAAAAAAACTTTGAGCAATCGCTGATTTTTGACGAGCTGTTTGCGACCCATTCAGAACGGGTCTGCGACCCACTTTTGGGTCAGGAAGCACCAGTTAAGAACCACTGCAGTACATGGAGAGACAAAACATTGAGTGTATTATTTTCCCAGTATAATAATAAGAAACATTGTATTGTACCACGGATCTAAAGTCTTTCTGTTATCAAAAGACCTGGAACTGTTGTTGTGTTGTGTTTTGTTTTTTTTGTTATGCATTTTTGGCAAATATCATACCAGAGCGTTGGAGTGTGTCTTTTTTTTATGTTATCTAAATCATGTCTGTTGTGTGTCTTTTCAGAAACACAATGTCAGACTTTGGCAGCGAGGTGATGGCAGAGGCTCTGGCACAGCGGGCTCTGGTCAAACCTGTCTACACGATCCCCATCATTCCTCTGTCCAACAGTAACCAGTACAGACACCAGGACCACATGGACATGAAGGACTACAAGAAGGTGAGGCGACAGTTTATGTTCTCACTACATGACTACAAGTCTTTTCAACTACTGGTGATGATGATGTGGTTGATTCAGAACTGAAATTTTACAAAATAACTGGAGATGTGACGCTGGCTTTGTGTTTGTCCTTCAACTGAGTCCATTCAGTCATTTCAGCAATGGCTGAATTGCAAGAACAGCATAATGTTTTCTCGGACTAAGAGTCAGATGTTCTATGTGACTGAAAGGTTGTTTTCTAAAAGCTTGTAGTCATTTCGATCAAAAGCAGTTTCAATAAGGCTTCAAATTCAATGAACAGTCTATCAAAAATATTTATATGGAGACAAAAAAATATGCCCTGTCTTTCAATTAGTAATTGATTCATTCATTAGATTCTACATGCATGCACACTTCATTATTTGGCATCGACCCCTTTCACTATAACTTCATTAACTCCCCCACCCCTTGCCTCTCTTCAAGACCCCCTCCTCCTACATGTTAGATCTACCAGCTGGTTGATTATTCTTTCAGCAGTTTCTACTCCTCCTCTCTTCTTCACCTCCACCCCAATCTTAATTCTCGTTCTCCTGACACAGGAGGCTCTGTTCGGCTTTGTCCCCACTTCAGAGCACTGAATAGGACCTGACAAATCCCAGTGGAGATGATAGCCAGTTCATGTGGAGGGTTTGTTGTCCCACAGGGGATATTGGGGTTAAATACAGCAGAGCATGAGTTTTTTGGGGTGGGAGGAAGCACAGAAGCCATCTGGCCCGACTGTGGCATCTGGCACGTGCTGCCATCTGCATATCAATGCTAATTTGACTCACTGGAGTTGTACTCCGCCATCAATGTTCCATGGCCACCTACAGACTCACTCAGCGATTTCTTTTAAAGTGACAAGTGCTGCAAACATTCATCCCAACATGTGTTTTCATCCTTGCAGCCAGAGAAGACGGAGGCAGTGCGAACTAAAAGGAAATATGAAAAGAAACCCAAGCTCCCGCCCCTGTCTGCACCTCAACATTCAGGACCCTTGGTGTTTAATCCAAAGGACCTCAACCAGTATGATTTTCCCAGCTCAGACGAAGAGCCCTTTTCACAGGTAGCTTGAGTGTGTTAACTTTGGATATTTATTGGCCCAGTGGTTGGTGACCATTGGTCTACATGACTTGTAATATGTTACGCCGGGACTGACGTGTGTTTTGGCTCCACAGATTCATTCAGGTTCCTCAGAGGCAGAAGAAGAAAATGACCCAGACGGCTGCTACGCCTTCAGGAGAAAAGCTGGCTGTCAGTACTATGCTGTGAGTGCCCTCTGTCTCCACAGAAGCCACAGCAGGTTGACTGACTGCTGTGGAAGACATTCTTTCACCAATCCATTTGCAACAACTTCCTTTTTTTTTTTTTTCAACACACATTAGCTGGTCAAAGTTCTGACGTTGCTCTTGACATGTCACCCGTCCACTGTTCTAGTCTCGTCCAGACCATTGTGGTAACTGGCCCTGGGTTAGTCCATCAGAAGGTGGCCTCGGGGATTCTCGCTTCCGCTACTGTCTAACTTCGCTGAACTGGCCGCGGCGCTGCATAGGTTTGGCGAGGCGTCGACTTGGCAGAGGCGGCAGGTAAGTGCAGACTGTGTGGGTGTTTGTTTAGTTGTTATTAAGTGTTAGTGCTGGGACATTATCTGAATTAAAATTGCATGTTTGTCCACATGTGAAATATAATAGGTTATCTTGCACCACCTGACACTCGTCCCATTTAGTATGATCTGATTTGCATTCAGTTCAACTGCTACACTGATTAATTATATATTTCTTACAATGACACATAACTGAAGACTAAAAATGCCTGAGGAAATGTAAGAATATCAACTGTGTGAACGCAGCCAAAAACAATAGTGAGCTGGAGACACTGAGCCAAGTGTTGGCTGGAACCACGGAGGCTGTTTCTCATTGCAGCTCTTTGGCAGGTTCACAGAGATCATTTGGCAGACGATCCCCATGATAAATCATCAAGTCGACTGCTAAAATGATCAACATGGCATTTCTATTCTTGGTATTCACTTGCCCCCCTGGAGCCCTATAGACAAATCACAACATGGCTGCTGGTGATCGTAAACAGAAGAGTGTGCTCTGGCCCAGTTTGTATCTTCTGTGAGAAGAGAGATTCTTTTCCAGAGGTTTAGGACAGGCTCTTTTTTTTTAAGAGGTTATAAAGAACAACACCCTGCAAGGACTTCACAGCATTGTAGTCTAACTAAGGGATGTCCGTTTTCTTATGTACTATTTAAAACCTTTTTTTCTTCTGGATTTCCCTTTCTAGGGTCTTGTTGGACCGAGCGCACACAGATGTAGAAAACATCTGTCAGATCGTGGATTCGGACCCTGAGCCAGAACCACTTACTATGCCACTTCCCAGCTCTCCGTTCCGAAACTCCAACGGCAGTACCTCAAATGAAAACAATACCTCAGACCTGGCCAGCTCCTCTTCACCCCCCTTGTCCTCATCCTCAGCGACGCTCATGGACCTCAGCCACATTCTTTTAAAAATCAAGTCCTGCCGCTGGAGGCACTTCAGACCACGGACGCTATCCCATCACCACCTGGGTGAGGGTGATTTGTCTCGGAGAGTATTTAGGGATTGTAGCCGGACAATGTCAGGACTAAACAGGACCTTGTCTGGAGGATCCGGCTCCCAGAACCGCGGTGGTTTGGTTCTGACTCCAGCCAATGGTGAGTGAAGTCTTTACTTTGGTATACTTACAAAAAAAGGATAAATATTTATTTCTTGTGATCATAATTAATAATGCAGAACGACTTTTTGGTCCTGTATTCTAGTGTTTTGCTTCATTTTCCTTATCTGGCATGAATGGCAACATTGCTCATAGCCGTGGAATTTTACATGCGCCGTCTTGCTCCGAGATAATTGACTAATATTAAATGTTAAAAAATAGAATATTACACAGCAGACCAGGACTTAAGCGGCAGTTGTGTTTGTGGAACTTTGTGTGAGAGGTGAAAATGAATTAGACTGTGTTGACACTAAAGTGACGCACTGCACACACAAACTAGAGCAGTTAGGACACATCTGTGTTGTTTGTGAATAACTGTTCTGTGCATTAGTTTTTTGTCAGTAAAAGTTGTTTTTAAAAACATTTTTGTTAATACTAAATCAGTGTCCTGTTCGCTAATGCAGTATCTTCAAAAATCATCAAAATTGTTCAATTTTCCCTATTTGCTGCGGACCATTTCTGGTTTTCTTAGCAATGTCGTTTGTTGTTTTGATGCCCATTCCTCTCTTGTTGTTTTATTTTTGACAAAACTGACAGTTCTTCCGCAGAAAGAGTTAAACATTTAACACCTGCAGTTATTTACTTTGGTAAATGTACATTAATTTCACAATGTGTGTGAAAGGAACCCATGGTTGTCCCTGAACAACAATGGATACATTTCCCTGTGTCTAAAAGCTGTTTAAATTCCCCATATATGTGAGGGTGGATATTATTATTAACGTGTGTTGTGGAGTGCCACTGACACAGGACAGGATGTAAGTGAATCTTATTTGAACTGCCCTATTCAAGACAACACTCAATTGCTTACTATTGAACCAGAAGATAGCTCTTCAATGGTGTTTCTTCATGCTGTTTATATTTTCCCAACTTTTTGTTGTAAGTGCTCCACCTGTTGTCTTTATTGGTAAACCGTACTTCAGACCATTGCTGCCTCCCAAACAAATCACCTGCTAGATGATGTCCTGTGCAATCAGTACTCAGAATTGTGACATGAATGGACTATTGATGCAAAAACAAGAGAAGACAACAAGAGTTGTAGTGTTACCCAGTGTTCCCCAACCTTTTTTACGCCATAGACCGGTTAAATGTCAGGTACTTCTACAAATACGGGTCATTAGGTCGTGGCAGGTAAATAACCCCGAATAAAATTGTGTTCTGAAATATTTTCCTACCTATAAAATCTTCCTACCCGAACCGTGCATGCACCCAAGGACTTCTTAAGTGCACACACTCTATAATTATCTGCTACTATACCCGTATACAAGGTTAGTATCTTGTATCCTTGACTCATCAATGTTAAGAGTTTAAATCTATCTGTCATTTTGAGTTTATTGTTGTCGTCTTCACTGAGAAAATATATCCTAATCAAATGTAGTTGTGTTATTGATGATGGAATCCTAGCCATTCTGTTAAGTTCATATGGTCATTTGAGTATGGATCAAGTGTAAGTAATAGCCAGATGGGGCCAAAAGGAATCATTATTTGTCTGCGGCCCGGCACCAATTCACCCACGGACCGGTACCGGTCCCTGGCCTAGTGGACGGGGACCACTGGTGTTACTGGAACTGTTTCAAGTTGTACAAGTGCCTGTTTAGATTGCTGGGTTCATGTGGGCAACAATAAGGGAAATTTCCTGTTTGTTGACAAAGCTAAGACTACATTATTTGTCAAAATAAAAAAAAAAGGTCAAGGTCAGCTTTATTACCCTTACATGTACAGAACATACAAGTGTATTGAAATTGCGTTCCTCGCTATTCTGTGCGCAGACAGGACACGACATTAACATACAAACATTCGTGTGCAGACAAGACACAACATAAACATATTGTAATCAGAACAGTTAGTGCAAATAGATGGGTAATGTGCAGTTGACCAGATGAGTAGAATAGGGAATTACAGCCATGCCATAATAGATACATAACATAAATAATCAGTAGACAATTAGGTAGAATAGTGCGTTATATTGCACAGCATTATATTACAACAGTGCAGGTGGTAGTTTGTGCTAAAGAGGTCATAGGTACAGGTACAGATGTTAATAGTGTAGATGGTTCTGGTGCAAAGATAGAAGGTTTTAGTGCAAAAGAAAACGTTCCAATTTGGGAGAGATGGACTGGTAAAGATGCTCCGTGTGTGTGTTTTGGGGTGATGAGTTCAAGTGTGAGTGATGATTGTGGGTGGAGAGAGTTCAACAATCTAAGAGCTTTGTGGATGAAGCTGTTAGTGAGTCTGGTGATGCGGGATGAGAGGCTCCTGTAGCGCCTCCCAGAGGGCAGAAGGTTGAGCAGGGTGGGTGTCGTCACGCACAATTGTGATGGCTTTCTGAGTGAGGCCTGTGGTGCATAAGTCCGATAGTGAGGGAAGTGGTGAACCAATGATCTTCCTAGCTGTGTTCACTATGCACTGCAAGGCCTTCCTGTTGTAGTCAGTGCAGCTGCTGCCCCCCAAAAAAATCAATAATGTTTCAAATTGTGACCACTTCTTTGTTGGATTTATCTAAATTTTGTCTTGGGCACAAGTTCTATCCCCTGACTTAGTGCGTGTCTGCCTTCCACAGTATTCACAGCAGAGCAGTACCAGCAGCACCAGGAGCAGTTGGTCCTCATGCAGAAGCAGCAGCTGGAGCAGTGCCACCAGCAGCAGCAGCAACAACATCAACAAAAACAGCAACAACAGCAACAACAACAGCAGCAGCAGCATCAACAACATCAACAAGCCAACAACGCTGTGATGGTGGCCAACATGCAGGTTAGTAATGACTAACCTGGTGGGTTAATACCGGCTAGAAGAAGGTGTCACTTTCGTTTAGTGCAACAGCAGAACTTCAGCTCCCACCAAACTTAACAGGTTCTCTCTCTTATTCTCATCCAGACACTTGTGTCCAAGACGTTGGACCAGGCCAGCGCCCAATTTGCTGCTTCTGCACTTGTCACGACAGACCAGCTGCTGAGCTTCAAGTCCAAAGAGGAGCTTGTCTTGGCCAGTGGAGTGAATGGTGTCCTCACAAGTCCAGGTGGGAGAGTTTAGAGTTACAGCTTTTGCATTAGTGACAAGTTGGTGTAGTGGTTTAGGAAAGCTTTGTTACTGTGCACGTTGTCACATTGGCAGTAAAGCAAATTTGATGCGGAATTTTAAAGAGGGAATGGTTGTGTGCCTTGTAAGATAGGTTGGTGGAGTCTTGACTCTGAGTCTGAGGGACAGAAAAAAATAAAAACTGAACCTTTGGGGTTCAGGCTGAGAGGAAAGAAGGTTCTTAGAAGATCTGATGCCGCTGCTCCTGAAATTATGATTATTTTGAGTAATGTCAGGTGCATTGGTTTTCTTTTTCTCTGGAATTTATTCTGTGTAAACTTGTTCACACAGGCGTTTTCAAAGGTTTGCACCTTTCTGGAACCACAGCAGTTCTTCACCAGACAAATCAATCGACCACACACGCCACCGCCGCAGCGCAGACTTTTCTCCAACCCTCCTCAAACTCCACCGCGCCCTCACCCGCCAACGCCATTTCCACCTCTCACAACTCCAACCACTCAGCAGCAGCATTGGGGATCCTGGGATGCAACAGCACTAACTCCACCCCCGTCACCACTCAGGTCCTTCTCGGGAATAACATCTGTCTGAGCGTGCCATCAGCCGCCACTTTGGCTGGACGCCACATCCCTCGCACTCTCGGCACCGTGCCGGCCTCTGCCTTAAAGCTGTCTGCCGCCACCAACCTGCAGATGCCCAAAGTGTCTGCAGCATCGCCCATGGACATGGGCTCAAAGTAAGTGATGCAGTTCTCTATAACATGCCGAACATATTTTCCTTTATTTATTATTGTTCATGTTGTAGGGGAAAAAAAAGGGTCAGAGGTCATTGACCTCATTTATTCCATCTATCAATGGGTTTTAGTAACTGCCTGACTCCTGAGTGGGTGCTGGGAAAAAAATGGTAATAGAAAATGTTGCTACTTCTGATAGCGGTTAAAAAAGTAGCCTTTAAGGATTACTGTTGTAAGTAATTATATTTTGGAGCTCCTGTCAATAAATAAATATCTTTACAGTAAGCTCTGGTGATAGACATGTAACTACAAAAACATTTTGTTTCGTAGTGGGTAGTGGAGTTTTAATGACCACATCAGTGACCTACAGCAGTGTTCCCCAAATGTTTTTGCGCCACGAACCGGTTATATGTCTGGTACTTCTTTCGCGGACCAGTCATTAAGTTGTGGCAGATAAATACCCCGTAATTTAATTAGATTTCCGGTGTTCTGAAATATTTTTCCTACCTGTAAAATCCTCCTACCATAATTAACTGTGCATGCACACAAGGGTTTCTCAATTCCACACAGCCTATAAATTTCTGCTACCAGAACGGTATAAAATACAATAGAATTTTTTTGTGTCATTTTGAGTTTTTTTGTTGTCTTAACTAAAAAAATATTTCCTGATCAAATATAGTTACATTATTGATAGCCATTCTATTAATGTCTTTTTTGTTGATATGGGTATGGATCAAGTGTAAGTAATAGCAAGATGGGGCCAAAAGAAACATTATTTCTCATTATTTCCCGACACCAACTCACCCACCTACCGATCTGATCTACAAGCACTGAATAATTTTTACAAACCATTAATCAGTTAACAGTATAAGAGAGTGTGGGGTTGTGGACCGCTTCTGAAATTCTTCTCTGACGAATCTTCTGATCTTCCCTCCCTGCAGGGATAATCATGAAGAAGATAAGCCAGCACTGAACAGTATAGCAGACAACACAGTGGCCATGGAGGTGACGTAGTACCAGTGATGGATGGAGGTTACTCTATCAGGTGCTGTGCATCGTAGCATCGGGAATGCAAAAGGGACGGTGTGGGGACTCTTGACACAGAATGACCGACGGCTGCAGCCGCTCGCTTGCAATTTTCATCTCTCATTCTTTAGAAACCTTTTTTTTTTTTTTTTCTTTTTTTTTTGTTACTGTTAAAGGTTTTAAACAAAAAAAAATCTGTAAATTATGAATATGGCAAAATTAGTATGTGTACAGTAACTACATATTTGTAATATCCCCTGTATATATGACTTGAATACAGAACTGTCCATTTGTGATGTTTTGCACTTGGGAGTCGAATTTAATGGAAAAGAAAAAAAGAATAAGCCAAGTAAGTGATGGTGAGGTGGGAGTTGTATAGAGAAGAGTTTTATCACATCATGTGCATGGTGCGGAGCCTGCTGGTTTTATCTATTTATTGTGCTGTGTTTACAGTTTTTTTTTATTATTTTTGGTTGTTTTTTTTTTCCTCTTTTTCTTTTTTTTTTCTTTTTTTATCTATTTGTACACTGTACCTTTGTTGGTTCATGTGCTGTAGTAAGTGTTAGGTAGCTACAGACTCCTGGGTATTTTTGTATATTGTGAACACAAAGCAGGTTCCTCCGTCCTCCACAATTCACATCTTTTTTTTTTTTTTTTTTTTTTTTTTTTTTCTTTTCTTTTTCTTTTTTTTTTTTTTTTTTTTTTTTCCTGTGCTGTTTCTTTCAATCACATAGTGACATCACAAAACCAGAGGAGGCGCTTGATGCACTCAAGTGCTCCCCCTTCTTAAATTATCATCATCATCCCAAATACAAGTAACAAAGCAGGGGTGAAGTCTCTTCTGCCTCTGATTAAAGCACTATTTTTTTTTGTGACTTGTTTGTTTTATGGATAAAAAATCTGATGCTGCTTTTTTTTTTTATTTTACAAAAAAATTGTCCTTCATTTTCATGCAAGTTCCTTTTTTCTATTTGTTTTGTCCCTCAAGACATTTTTGTAAAACAGAAATATTTTTGTATTTTTTTTTCTTGTGGTTAACTTGATTGTACCTTGTTTTTGTTTTGTTTTTTTTTGTTTTTCAAAAGGCTTCGTTGGTTGGTTGATTTGTTACTTGTTGGTTCTGTTAGTGATAAGGGTGAGTCAATGGAAAATAACTGTATGTTAAGTCGTTTTGATGGTTGTGTGCAGATTCCCCACTTGAAAGGTTCACTTAGTCTACCCAAAAAATATCAATCTGGTTTCCATACAATGACCACTTTTTTTTGGGCTTCGTTGGTTGGTTGATTTGTTACTTGTTGGTTCTGTTAGTGATAAGGGAGGTGAGTCAATGGAAAATAACTGTATGTTAAGTCGTTTTGATGGTTGTGTGCAGATTCCCCACTTGAAAGGTTCACTTAGTCTACCCAAAAAATATCAATCTGGTTTCCATACAATGACCACTTTTTTTTTTTCTCTCAAATTAACTTTTTCAATTCCTAGTTTCCTAGGAAGATTCTGACAAGGATTTAATGTGAAAAAGAAAAGAAAACCCATGCCCTTAAACGTATTGATGTATGACTTGTTTACTGTAAAGCATAAAAACATTACATGCTTTAGAGCTATTACCCTTGTTTAATTGGTGCCCCAGAATTATGTACAAGTAATGTTCAAACCAAGTTGATGTGGTGGTTCTTATTGTAACTTTCAAATGTTCAATTTAAATATAAGTTTAAAACACTAAAAAAAAAATAGAATATACAGAGGACAGGGTGAGATGGAAGAAAGAATTGACTAGACTTGAAAAGAGTTTATAAAAAAAAATATATCGTCTGGTTTCATTGCTTAAGAAGACTACAGTCAATGTCATCTTGGTTTAATTTGGTTGAAGAGATTTGAAAATAAGCCACAACACTGGTTTGTTTTTACTTTTTTTTAATTTATGGGTTCATAAGTGTTAACTAAAAATGCTAAAAACGTTTCCTGAAATCCGCTAAAGAATAGTGCAGCTTTTGGACTGGTAACATTGCCTTTATGCCTGGGCGTAGGGAGCAGAACACCCAAGTGTGGAAAGGCAAATATTGTCAAAGTAACAGGCTCTACATGTCATGTCTATATGTTTTTTTTTTTTTCTCAGAAAAATGTAAAAAATGTTTTTAAGTTTTGTTTGAAAGTGACAGCCCCTAAGATGCACAACACTAGAGCAGAGTAGATGGAAAAGTTACTGACGACTGGACTGCTGTGAACTGACAGTACTCAGATGATTTTCTTCAGCTCATCATATATCACCAGTACAAAGGCCCCGCCCATTCCCCTGAGAACATTAGACCAGGCTCCTTTGAAGAAGGCCTTAACACCCTCGTCACGTGCGATCTTACTCCAGCAGTCAATAGTTCCAGTGTACATGATGTCTGCTCCTTTCCGTCCAGACTGCATCATCATGCGTCTGCGGACAGTGTCCAGGGGGTAGGATGCCAGACCGGCTACAGCCGTCACGGTCTGCGCGATCATCCAACTCACTAGAATGGGGGTGTTCTTTGGGTCGGGCAGCATCCCTTTGGCTGTGTCATAGATTCCGAAGTATGCCGCTCGGTATATGATGATGCCCTGCACAGACACATTAAAACCCTGGTACAAACCTTTCAGACCATCAGACTGAAAGACCTTCATCAGACAGTCCCCCAGACCATTAAACTCTCTTCCTGCTCCAGCTTTTCCTACGTCAGCGGCTAGACGAGTACGGGCGAAGTCCAGTGGATACACGAAACATAGGGAGGTGGCACCAGCAGCACCTCCAGAGGCTAGGTTACCGGCAAAGTACCTCCAGAATTGAGTCCTTCTGTCCACGCCGTCAAGGAACACGGCCTTGTACTTGTCTTTGAAAGCGAAGTTGAGTGCCTGGGTGGGGAAATACCTGATGACGTTGGCGAGGTTTCCCCTCCAGAACGAGAGGACCCCCTGCTCTTTCGGTATACGCACGATGCAGTCTACAATGCCCTTGTATTGCTGGTCTTTAGCGATCTGTCGACTGGCATGTTGGACCTGGAGCAAAAGCTTAACCCTCTCAATAGGGGCCACAGCTGTTTTAGAGATAGCTGCCGCCACACCACCAGCTAAAAAGTCTTTGGCGAATGAAACGGCCTGGGTGCCGACCGCTTGTTCAGTCATGTTTTTGCTCTGAGTTTCACAAATCTAGTCGAAGGTTGGCTGATGGATGCGTTTCACGAAGTTGTCACCGACGCGGGTCTGCTAAAGTCAGTTGGATTCTTCCTCCCCTTTATTTTTCCGTCCTCCCTCAGAACCTCCTTTTATCGTTCTTTGTTTCTCTTCAAAGGACAGTCTTTCATCTTGAACTCTTCAAAGTCTCCAAACACTTCATCCTAGCTTGGCTGCTTTTTAGGCTTTTTTTTTTTTAAATACACATCAGTTTAACTCATCCTCATAATAGATGACACACTGTTTGTTGATATACTTAAAAAAAAAAAAAAAAGAATGAAGCCCCCATCACGCTGTACGTATTTCATCATTCCAAGTTTTTAAATAACAAAAAAAAAAGATGCTTACGAGAGAGAACAAGCGCAGTTTTGACCGAAAACAACCCTGTTCTCCAAAGTTTTCCCTTTTCCGTTCCTTCGTATTTGTTTTTCTTTATGTGGAAACAAAAGAATCTCCAGACGGCTGCGAGGCCAACAACCACAAGTATTGGGTGCCTTCCTATGGGGAATAATTTTTTAGTAGTTTTTCTCTCTTCTGTGAAGAGTTAGGCACAAAGGCAGCATTACTTAGTAGTGCTTGTGCTCTTTGTCTGAATCTGAATGCCCAGTCCAATGGCAGGATTTATCCTTGAGGTTTACTTGTCCCACCTGGAGGCTGAAAAGACTAAAAAAAATGTGACAAAACTGATGAAAAAATAAGACAAATAAAGCCCAGGGCATTAAATGTGAACCATGTGGACTCTGACTTTCAATGTGTATATTTGTGTGTGTGTTGGGCGGGTAATTTATTTTATCGCACTATGCATTCAGTTCTAATACTTCCATCTGTTTTGTGGCATCCTCAACCATATACTAAATGGCGCCTCCTGTGGCAGACTGCAAATTGCAGGAGTAGACCGCCATTATTTATATTAAAACTGCTGCTGAAGCTAGTTCCTGAGGGATCCCTACCATACAAAGCCAGACCAAAGTATCGGTATATACAGAACTGTCATTCAGCATCTTTTGATGTAAAAGAAATCGGAAGAGGTTTTTTTCGTTATATTAAATATGTATATTTTGAATTATGTTTTGAGTTATGAAAACTAGGAAACATCTAGTCCACCGATCACAATCACATCACAGTTTATCTCAGTTCACATAATGATCTAAATTCATAAGATCTCATAATGTTTACTGCAAGAAAAAAAAAATGTTTTAGCTTAATACATCGTAAAAACTTGTTTAGCGATTGTATGCACAGGTACTTATCTCAATTTCTTAAGAATCGTCAAGAATCGAGAACGTATGTTCTAAAGAAGTTCCAAGGTACTGAACAAGCAAAAGGGAACACCGTATACCAGTGGTCCTCAACCATTGGACCTGGGACCAATTCAGGTCTGTGGGTGAATTGGGGCGGGGCCGTAGAGAAATAATGTCGTTGGCCCCATCTGGCTGATACTTGATCGATACCCATATTAACAAAATAACTTGAATGGCTAGGATTCCATCATCAATAATGTAACTATATTTGGTTAGGAAATATTTTCTCAGTGAAGACAACAACAATAAACTCAAAATGACACAGTCATTGATACAAGATTCTAACCTTTTATACCCTTCTGGTAGCAGAAAGTTATAGGCTAGGTGCACTTGAGGAATCCTTGTTGTGCCCATGCACAGTTAATTCGGGTAGGAAGATTTTATAGGTAGGAAAATATTTCAGAACACCAGCAATTTAATAATTTTAAGGGGTGTTTATCTGCCACAACTTAACAACCGGTCCAAGAAAATAGTACGAGACATTTAGTTTGGGGATCACTGGGATACCCCATTTACCCTATTAGGATACCCTATTTCGATTACCTTCAAATAATTTTACATATTGTTTCCCCAGATTCCTGCCAAGACAACCCCCTAGTGTCTGATCTGTAATGGATTTTAAGATAATAAAAACCTTTATTTGTCCTACAGTGTAAAAGGAAAGAAAAAATGTATCTTTGAAAGTGCAATTCTAAACCATAATCCACTACCTGAGCCTCATCAGGTTGTACTTGGATATTAAATGGTTAATACATGTGGAGTACTTAAAAAACACATATAACTATGTGTGTGTTTATGCATGTGGACCTTTGTCCTGATCAATGAAAGACAATCTATGCGCAGTCAGAGGTGATGAGGAGAAGGTGACCTGTCAATCAATCCAGCAGGAACAGAGGAATGGGCGGGGCCTCTGGCAATGAGAAATTGAATTCAGTTGCTAGGAAACAAAACTGCAGCAATTACTGTGTGTCAACAACGAGAGGGAGAGAGAAAGAGAAATGGATCGCGGCCGGTCAATGAAAAATGACATGTTTCCACACTTCCGAGCTCGGCCAGTTGTGTTCACGTGCGACATGCTGCAAACAACCTTGGCGTGACCTCTGGGGGAGTCATCGCACAGAAACCATAGAATATTTAAGATTCGATAAAAACGTCTTAAACGAAAAGGAAAACAGGGACCATAAAATAAAAGTGAAATTGAAAATAACAGGCAATAAAGATATATATAATTTAATTTATCAATTAATCAACATTTTCAATCTCCCAATGTTCTCTCCATCTTCTACTCTGACTCCAACTACCTCCACATCCTCCTTCACTGCATCCATCAATCTCCTTTTTGTCTCACACCTGGTAGCTCCATCTCGAGGATCCTCCTTCTGCCAATGTATCCACTGTCCCTCCTCTGAACATGTCCAAACCATCTCAACATGACTTCTCTAGCTTTTTCTCCCAACCTTTCTGTCTGTTTTGTACATCTTATGACCTCATTCCTGACCCCGTCCACCCTTCACTCCTGTCTCTTTTTATCCAGAGACACTCTTCTCCCTAGGTTCTCTTCTAGCTACTGCACACGCTCACTACCACCCTCTCCACCGCTGCCACCCAAATCACACTGCACCATATTGACAATCCACCATTGACAATGTGGATTGCATCCCAGTTCTTACATATATGCTTACTGTCCAAGTTTTCCATTTGGGAGAATATTCTATGAATTGAGATTAAAGGAAATTAAATGACGATGATGACATTGGCTTTCTCTAAAAAAAAAAAAAACACTTTAAAACCGTCTTAAATTGCTATCAAAATCCAGTGTTCGATTCCAATGTTCTAAAATAACATCACTCACTTTCAATTCCCGCACATAAGAGAACCTAGCATCACCTTGTGAAAGCGTGCTCGTATCTCAAGATATTACTCATTATTACTCATTTCGAAGCAAAAATGCTGCTCGTAAAATACTTGTATATCCAGGTTCCACCATATTATGCACTAGCTATAACAGGGGTGGGCAAACTAAGGCCCGGGGGCCACATGCGGCCCTTTTAAGGCCTTTTAATGCGGCCCGCCATCCCTGTCCAAATTAAATAATTTATTTATATTATAATTAAACTTCCGACTTTTCCCGACAATCCCTGCATTTTCCCAGTAGGTGACATAATAGGCTATTAAAAATGTAGTATTTTGGGTTTGATACATGACTTTTACTTGCCATTTATCTTAGCTTACACGAATGCTCCATCTCTCTGCTCTTGACTCAGCCCCGTGTCCAATTTTAGGAGAAATTGTGGCAAACATTGTAAAGAGACACCTGGGTTTCCCTAAAGGATGCATGGAAAACACTTTTGGTGTAAAACAGTTGTATGTGTAAGCGGTAGTCACTAGATGGCAGCATTGCAGCTCATTTAATTAACCCCATAGCCATAAGTGTTTGAACAATATTGGAATATCTGATTTTGGGAAATAGGTAATATCGCACATTCGTATTTAAAAACCAGTGTGCGGTGATGTTGATGTGGAGCAGAAGGATGGAGACGTAGGGTGGAGGGTGGCAGGATGACTGGAGAGACGGTCCACAGAGCTACAAGTGGCCCACTGTTCTGGGCTGCAGCACCTGCTCCACAAACACAGGACTGGTCTCACCCCCTCTGTAGGGATATAGAGCGAGTGAGTGTGTACACATGTACCCCATTCATAAAACAGCATTTTTTTTTTTCATCGCTGTCTATTAACACACTCAGTGTAGAAATGTAGTATTTTGGCTTTGATACATGACTTTTACTTGCCATTTATCTTAGCTTACACGAATGCTCCATCTCTCTGCTCTTGACTCGGCCCCGTGTCCAATTTTAGGAGAAATTGTGGCAAACATTGTAAAGAGACGCCTGGGTTTCCCTAAAGGATGCATGGAAAACAGTTTTGGTGTAAAACAGTTGTATGTGTAAGCGGTAGTCACTAGATGGCAGCATTGCAGCTCATTTAAGTAACCCCATAGCCATAAGTGTTTGAACAATATTGGAATATCTGAATTTGGGAAATAGGTAATATCGCACATTCCTATTTAAAAACCAGTGTGCGGTGATGTTGATGTGGAGCAGAAGGATGGAGACGTAGGGTGGAGGGTGGCAGGATGACTGGAGAGACGGTCCACAGAGCTACAAGTGGCCCACTGTTCTGGGCTGCAGCACCTGCTCCACAAACACAGGACTGGTCTCACCCCCTCTGTAGGGATATAGAGCGAGTGAGTGTGTACACATGTACCCCATTCATAAAACAGCATTTTTTTTTTTCATCGCTGTCTATTAACACACTCAGTGGCGCCCCCTGTCGTCCCCTTCAATCACTACTTACTACACTACACAACTTACTGATCGACCGTAGTTTCTGTCCTGTCCTCACTGCAGCGTGGGATTTATTTTCCTTATCTTCCTATCTAAGTTTCGTGAAACCGTGAAATAAAATCTGAATATCTTTTCAGTTTCCGGTAGAAAACATGACCTTGTGCGCGTGCCGTTCTCGCAGATAGGGTCAGAATGAAACAGTTCTTTGTGAAGCTCAGCCTTGCCTTTGAATCAGTGCCGGTGAGGCCTTCAGATTCACTATTGATGTTCCTATTGTCCCGGGGAAAATCAATGAATGCAGGCGAAATGGGGAGTCGTCTTCTTCTCAAGCAGTTTCTCCACAAGGTTGAATCCCGTCCATCACTGCCAAACCATCTTAGAGTGGAGTCTGAGGATAATTAGAGTTGTTGCTCATTAGCGCGACTGCAGCTGGTGAATAGATGACATCATTGTCTATTGGAAAAAAATATGGCATTGCAGGGAAAAAAAACGAGGAGGACAATAACAATACAAATTAACGGTGTAATTTGGACATGTTTAGGTGGCCTGATCCAAAAAGTCCAACTGGCTGCATCTGGCCCCCGGGCCACAGGTTGGCCACGTCCACTGTAGTTCATATGGACTTGTCAGTTCCAACTGCACTTCGAAATAGTTCTACTTCACAACACACGATGTTCAGTTTCAGCCTCCACCAATCGGAGCTGTCCACCTTCACAAAGTCCGTATCTCTAATCTCTGTCCACCGTCTGTCCACTGACAGGAGAAGTGAACTAATCCGAACCTGACCCTCACTGAACTGACCAGTGAGTGGGGGAGGGTAGGGCACTGGTGTGAGGTCACCATTAGTAGTAAAGCTGTTTCATGTACTGAAATATAATAAATTATTTATGAAAATAATAATGAAGTTCCTATTTTCATCACTGCCGTTTCTCTCCTGCTGGTGTTCTGCCTCAACTCTGAACGGGGATACCTCTGATTTCTACCGCCATCTTCTGGGCAAAGTTGGCATTACATGCTTTAAACCTAAATTCTAACGTAATAAAATTTGAAACAACTTACAATTACTAAAAAAAATATAATGTGATAGCGCAACACACAACTATTTATGACAACATGGCAACAGTAGCATCAAAACAAGGCCTTCAAGGCCTTCTGCCCTCACTTGATTCGATTAACATGCTCTCAGAAACACCTAGTCAGCGCAGGACATGACCAGGCTCTCCATCTGGTCCTTACCACCCATTTTTAACCCTGCCTGCTCACCAAGAATACAACAACTTAATTCTCATGCCACTGGTAATGTCAATGAGGGACTCTAAGCCTCGCATCCCTGGTGACCCAATGCGATATCCATAGGGGACTTTGTCTTTAGGCATGCCTGTGCCAACTTAAAAAAAAGTTAAGATGAAGGGCTGACTTGCAATAGACCACAGCGAAGGATCTACTCTGCAACGTACAGAACCTTGTGTCAGAATTAGGTCGTCACCAGATGTCTCACAAACATGAGGAGTGTGGGAAGAGAGGGACAGTTGTGTTCCGCCCTCGCCCCAGCCTTACCTTGAACAGCTATGTGCACCGGGCATTGGGATGACAGCTACCGTAGATCTAACAACAAGCTTTTTAACTGCAGGAACTTAGGAAGATACGCTATTGGAGGAAATATTGTTGCGGTTGTGGCCTGGAAAGAGTTCTCTTTTGGTTTATTTCGTCACTACCTCCCCTTGCCAGGAGTGGGTAATTTGCATGCCTTCTGCCTTCTTTGGATGTTGTACCCATTTCTCAGGTAGGCAACTAAAGTACCGTTGAAAGTTGACAGGGAAGATAGCTGTGAAGGTTCTCATTAATCTAATTATATCTAAAAAGTTTAGTTGTTAGCAACTGGACTTCTTCTTGCCCTAAACTCTTTTAGAGGTATGTTTCGACACAGGTACAACACATGGGCCACGGTAAAAGGAAGAAAGTCGAGGCATTCACCAAACACATCAATTCTGTCAACAACTACATCAAGACGAAAGGGCAGAAAACTTTTCCTGGACTGCGAGGTATTAGTTGGGAGTGGTCCAGAGAAGTATAGCTACTAGAGCTCCCTCTGACATCAACCAGAAACTGATGAAGTTCCTCAGTTGAGAAATGAAGACTCTTTCAACTCCAAAAAGAAGTCCAGTTGCTGACCACGAAACTTTAAGGATAGTGAAGACATTTGAATGTCCCTCTATGGTGTCCAAATGGAGGGCCAGCTATCGGCTTGAGGTTATCTAGAGTTACCACAGTGGCTGAGGAACCCTGCCTAACCTTGAGGGTTGTGGGCTTTGGGTCTGATAAATGCACCTGTCCTCGGGGATTAGCATTTGTTAGCATGTAAAACAAACTCATCGTTGTGATCCACCCCACACCACCATGCACCAACAAAAATGTGACTTCTGCTATTCACCCATCACCAAAGTGAACATTGAGCAGCGTGTGGGGAGGGTGCTACGGTTAATAGACCTCAATCCTGACCCGAGCTTGAGTGGATCCTCAACCACTAAGCCACCGTTGCCCAAAGGATTAACCATGTAACTCCTAGAGCATAATTGGGCGACCAATGCTGCTTAGCAGGGTGTTCTCCGTCTTAAAATATTTCCAAATAATTTGCCGACAAACGGTTCTTTACTGTGATTGCATTATTTATAGTAGTAGAGTAAGGGAAGAAAAGCCCACGTTCCTACCAAGGCTGAGGGCTGTATCTCCGTGATACTCAATTACAGTAATCGACATTCATCCTCTTTTGTTGCCTCATTAGAGAGTATTGCTTGGTAATTGGAGTAAACGTCAATAAAGGGCAAGACACTCGTCTAATTGTCAAATAGTTCATCTTTCTCCATAGCTGTGTGGACAGAACAATGAGGTTAGCATTTTACAGTATTTCTGTTCAACGTGGTGGTGAGTTCTGTGAGTAGCTGTCACTTTCAAGAGTATCTGTGAGCCACGTTCTAACCCTGGCCCTGTAAAGACTTTTCTACAAGTTAGAGATCTTTGAGCACAAGTTCCATTTCCATCTGGAGTTAGGGTTTGGGTTTGTGCCATGCAAACAGATCTTTGAGGTTGGTTTAACAGAAAGAGAAAAGCTGCAGACTCAAACCTTGCCACCAGGCGGGGCCTCAGGTTGCTAACGTCAAAAATTACTGGAAGTAGTCTATTTATACTATTTTTACTGTACTTTAAACACTCATATCCACCTACCCTCTCTTTTAAATGTGTTAGATATATATATTATGGGTGTTTAACATCTATGCAAATATGCCACCATCTATAAAACAGAGGGTAGGAAAATATTATGGGTAGTAAAAAACTTCAGATATGGCTACAAATTTTCACTGTGGGTAGGAAAATACTTCGGAACAATGTCACCCTTTTTGACATTGTGTCCCTATTACCTGCCGTAATAGGGACACAATATGCAAATTATCGTGAGATGTCATTACCACATGAGCACTGAGTCCAGTCGCACAACTCATGCCAAAAATCGTAACCGACTGCTGATCGTCGTACAACTGAAAAATTTGGGCAAAATCATACAGTCCATGCTGGCCTTAACATACAGTGTTTCTACTGACAACATATTGTTTTTTCCAGGGACCGAGTGCCAAGTCATTTACTTGTATTGAGTGCTATCTGGACAATTGGTTTTACTGAACAATTGTTTTTTACAACAAAAAAAACAATAGTTGGAGCATCAAAAATGACAACCATGTTTGTTTGTAAGTTGTTAATTGGGCGGAGGTAGCCTAGTGGTAAAGGTACCGGACTTGGGTCGAGACGGTTCCAGGTTCGAATCTATGTTGCCACCGAGGTTAGCCAAGAATAGCGCCATCTCCTTCCACTGCTAACTATAGCACAAAACCACATTAACGTGAACTATGGAAACCTTTTTTCCAATTTGTGTTGACTTGACTATGAAATTTAGTTCGGTTAAAAGAGTATATTCAATTTATTAAACTGTAATTTTATAAATTGGGCAAAAGATGGCGACAGAGTACAATAAAACCTTGGGTCTCAAAAATAGACGTCTTCGAAAGATTTGGTATGTTTTGACACATTTTGACATATTTTCCACAAGAGGGCAGCAACTGCACACCCAAACAACCAGTCCACTTAATACAACCTTCGACATCATACAATAAAAGTCCTCACAAATGCTTTTTTTCGAGCTGAAAACCGAGGAAATACGGATTTGAACTTGAAGCCTTCGAACCCAAGTCCACTTCCTTAACCAGTAGGCCATCACTGTCATGATTAATCGTTTTTCTCAACCTTTTTTGCACCACAGACAAGTTAAATGTCTGTCAATTTTATTTTTTCACAGACCAGTCTTCAGGTGTAGCAGATAAATACCCTTAATTAAAATTTTATATCCGGCATAAATCTGGTAGTTTATGAGAATAACAATCAACTTAGTTTCACATAAATAGTTGATACTCACGTAATCAACTTGGTCTTTGCAAAACTCTTCACCTCCAAGTGGCAAAGCAATTTTAAAGTGTTCAACTTTAAAGTATAATTAAAGTGTTCGGTGCAGATACATAGAGCGTTTATATGGGAACTAGGATAGATTATATATAAAAAGTTATGCATAAAGGCGAAACTGCCCTAATATTGATATAATTCTCAAAGCTACTTATAAGGAAAACATGGGAATTCCAGGGAAAAGATAAAAAAAATCTATACTATAAAAAACAAGTATATAATATTGGGAAGATAGCCAGACCGGATTACAAAGCTAAACGGGCCACATTTGGCCCCCGGGCCTTAGCTTACCTGTGGCTACACCACAGTGTGTGCGTCCTTGATCAGACAGAGATTGCAAAATAGACAGCTAGTTGCTGCATATTTAACATATTGGACCTGGGCCTGGGATTCGTTCATTTTTCAAAATAAATCACCATTCATGATTCTAACCCTAACTTTATCCTCTACTTTTTTCCAGTGGTGGGACATGCATTACAACCGTAGGCCTTCAGTGACATCATAGTTTTGTGACATCAATAAAATCCATCCTATTTTGTTTCAGATCCATCACCAAGTCTTTTTGATGGACGAGGAGGCTAATGCTATGTGTGTCCGGTCGTATTCCTGCCACACGTTTTTAGACGCTTCAATGCCAAGAATGAACGTTCAACAGAGGCAGTGGACACAGGGATGGTTGCAGCCAAACATGCCAATGTGTAAAGTTGCCTCATACTCTCACTCAGAAAATCAAGGGGGATCAGCAGGATTTTTTCCTTCAAACACGTACGTGTGGCTTTTTTTTTTGTAGGGCCAGCTAGAAGGCTCTGAGCTGGCAATCTCGCAAGATGGTTGGTCTGAGTGCTGTAAACTCTCGGCCAGATTTCATGGTACCTGAGAAAACTAGCTAGCTGAAATATGATTGCATGAAAAATGTCATCCAACTTTTTAAATGTAATAATAATAATAATAATACAATTATATTTAAAAATATTTATTATTTGTGTTTCTCTGAGTATGTTTAGGCCAGCAGAGAAGGCTTTGCTGGCCCTCACGGCTCACCACTGGCTTTTTCCTCCAATCACCACGTTGTTCTCCGGACCATTTGAGCCAGCAACAAAAACAGAGATGGGGAAGATCCGAGAGGAAACTGAATTTCCTTTTCATTCCTTACACTGGGCTTACACTTTGCCTTTTTCTCTCCCATATCAAATCTTGCACCATTACCTCCACGCCTCATGTGTCATCCATCTCGCTCACTTTAATGGCAGCTTCATAATTATTTAGATGATTATGTGTTGCAAGCCATTTAGCATGCTCAATGACACATGTTTAATTTATTTGCCGCTGCAGCTTCTTACAATGGAACCGAAAGTTGAAGATGCTGCTGCTGTTTTTTGCGGCTACCGCCACTGCGGTCGTCGGTGAAGCAAATCAGTACAAATCAAAAAAATTGTTTGATGAATTGCATCTGTTGATATAATATGTTATGCCACATCGAAGAGCTAATGTGACACAAATAAGGTATGCACCGCGTGGCACCGCGAGGCAACGTTTGCTCAGGCTAATGGCGTGTGTCCTGGCTGACCAGTGAACCCGCATAACACCCTGCACCATTGAGCAGGCTATTACATGATAATGGTCTGAGCTGGTCCGTGCTGAATGTCTCCTTGTTTCTTTCGAGAAAGCCACTAAAGGCACAAAAAAAAATAAAGAAAAACACACAAAAAATATATATTTTATAAATTTATTATTTTTTATGTAAATAATTAATAAAAATCATCTGATAGTCTAAACATAAATTTAAATATTTTAAATTTTAAAAAAAAAAGCTAGATTTAATAAATTTCTTCTATTTGTTATGTTAAAAAAATCGAATTTTATGAATATTTTCATAGTCTAAAGATTAAATAATGTATTTTAAAATATTTACGAATTTGAATAAGGATGCAAAATGTATGCATGCATTTTTAAGAGCTTATTTAGACTTTCATGGTTCGAAAATGAGTTGAATAAGTTTGCATTTGCGTCTTTTGACCGCTAGAGGTAAGTATAGCCCCGTTGAAATGTGAAACAAACAAAGGTTTACAAATCATAAGGAATATTTTACAGTCTAACAAAACTTTAAAGACTCGACAGAGAACAACAGAGTGAATATATGAACATATATTTATTTATGACAAATACAAGTAGTTTTTTCTTTGCTTCTGAAAAGGCGATCTCCACCAAGAAGTTCAGCTGCTGGGCACAAAAAAACCCCCGCTGAAGATCTGTGCTCCCGCGGATGCTGCGTTTGCATCTGGGTCCTGACGTGCGGTGAAGCCTTGTCACAGAGCTCACACACTGCTCTGTCATCTCCGGCATCTGCTCTGACTTCTTGCTGGAGATGCTTCTGGAACAATCACAGTTCTCCGCTTGTCAGCACCTGGTGTTCCTGTCAGCTGTGTCTGCAACATGCCAGCATGTCACTCTTCACCGCCTCGGTCTTCCTCACCATCGCTCTAACGCACACGTGCACAGCAAGGAAGAAATAAATTACGTTAATCATCTATTATACGTAGACGGATGGATGGATAGAATCTCGAATAAATGATTCTAAATTTATTTCACTCTGACAATTTAACTCCTGAGTTAAGTTTGTATTATATTATTATATAATACAACTTTATACATAGTGTACCCATATATAGATAATGCATATATTCACAAACAAACATACATATATACCGAGGTATACCTAAACGTTGATACATGTATACACACATATATTATTGTACATATATAAATACATACATGGACACAAATAAGCACATACTAGCCACGGGTGGGCCAGGCCCACCCACTTGTCAGTCAGGCCCACCCAATCCAATGAGAGGGCTGATCAAACTTGGCTATAATACTTTGGGGTTGGCCCACCCTTTTTAAGGGGTCTGGCTACGCCCACGATATATTGGTTATCTTCATACATATATGTGCAAATATACACATGTGTACGCCTAAGCCCACGTATATACATTACATATTTATATACTGTATAATATTACATATACATACTGTACATCCACACACATATATATTTATTACATATATACGTTAACGTGCCAACACATACATAAAATGTATACACATATTTACACAGACATATACAGTACATACGTACACACATGGACATGCAGTATATACACATATACTGCATGACCATACAGTATAAACCCAAGCTATTTTTTTATACATATATATATATAACTTGAACTCTGCAAGCATAATTTATTAATAAAGGATAATATAATATTATCCATTATCCTATCTGTTTATAATTGGTTATGCGGTTTCCTACATTATAAATTACCTCTTTTTTTTTCCACTGGTAAAGTACTGGCTAAAGACAGTTTTTTAATTATATATATTTTTATGTAATATATTTCTATATGTATTCAGTTAAATGTTATCCTTATTATGCTTTGTTTCTGTGTGTAATATTTTATGAAAGCAATCAAAACTAAGGCTAATTTAAGCAGTAAACAGCTTTTGTGAAGTGGCAGAAAAGTACATGATGTAACCACTCGGTACAGTATGTCCCAGTTGGTAGAAAACAGATAAAATCAGGGACGGGACACTGAGAGAGAGGGAGACAGAAGAGGTGAGATGGACGTGGGAGGACAGGGTGTTGAAGAGGAGGGACGCAAAGATAATACAGGAACACGGAATAGAATAGATGGAGAGAAGGAGGACTCAGCCGGCCAGGCCTGGTGTGACACACCAAGGCGGCTGCTGCAGGAGCAAGGAATAGGTCATTGTAATTTTATTTCTGAAAGGGATTAGAGTGAAACCCCGATTACCTGACGGGGGGAAATGAGACCACAGACGGTGTTGGTGGGTTTTTTTTTTCCCTCCAAATCTGAATTGACAGGGCGTAGGTGGGTGGTTAAGTTCAATCTAGTACCGCTGATGAGCAGGCTGATTTCTATTAACCTGCAGACCACAGTTCAAACATACTGCTGCATGCTTCCTCAGAGAGACAGAAAGAGAGAGAGTGAGACTGCCAACAAACTTTTATGACACAGAAACTCTGCTTAATGGACTGTAGGATTCTTCCCATTTAGCCCTGTGCAGAAAAAAAAGGAACCCTGTCAGAGGGTGGAGGAAAAAAAAAAAAAAATCTCCATTTCCAGTTAAATCCCCTATAGATTTAGAATTAGAAAATTACAAGCAGTCTCGCGTTTGCACATCTGCCCGTGATGTCCTGCAGCCCTCGAGAACGTAGGTGATTTTTGTGATTGACCTGCAATTATGGCCACTGCGTCAATGACCATCTCGTCTCGTCACCTCCGTCCGATAGGGCACAGTCATGTCTGGGTCCCAGTTTGAAGGACAGACATCTTTGGTGGTTAATTTTAGGCACTGACACCAGGTGGTAACAAAACAAGTGCTACTTCCTAACCAATCTCAGCGATATCTGCCACAGTTCATACTCAAAAAAAGCAACATTAGTGTTGAGGGTGTTTTTTTTTTCTTTTTCAAACAAGCTAGGGTTAAAAAAAGACATCTGTCTTCCGGACTCTTCTTTATTTGACAACTGGTGCTGTCCACCTCCACCTTCAACTTCAGCCAAAATAAAGCAGACCACAGTCTGAGATCAGGAAGGGGTGACAGAAGGACACAGGGCCAAGTTAGGGTAATCATGAGGTGCGGCTTATGGCAAGGGTTCTCAACCCCTGGTCTAGGGGCAATAGCAGGCGCATAACTCATCAAGTCAGGTAAGAATGTATTTCAGTTTTACGCATTCACTCCAGGAAATATGGTTAGCTAAACATCTTAGAATTACTTATTTGGTTTGTATCATGACTGTTGTCTAGCAAAGGTATCTTCCACCACGACACCCATTTTTTTAAATCTTCTTATCCGATACTCTTTTAAACGAGAATCGGATTTCTATATGTTACCCATAATAAGTAATAACTCGATGATCTTACATCAACAGATATAGCAAACGCTAGCTAAAGGTAGAAGACAGAGGGCGGAGCTGAAGGTGGAGGAGTTGAAGATGCTCAGATTTTCTTTAGGAGAGACAAGGATGTAAAGGATCAGGAATGAGGTGAATAGAGGGACAACACAGACTGGACAGTTTGGAGAAAAAGCTGGAGAAGACAGATTGAAATGGTTTGGACATATATTTAGAGGAAGGACAGTGGGTCCATTGGTAGAAGAATGATCCTTGTGAGCTACCAGGTGATTTAAAGAGGAGATTTATGGATGCAGTGAGGGAAGACATTGAGGTAGTTGGAGTCAGAGTAGAAGATGGAGAGAACAGATAATGAGACATTAGAATGAACGAGAAATTGAAGAAAACGAAGGATTGGAATTATTTCAACTAAATAGGATCAGCCATGATGTATGGACTAGAGAGACTACCAGGCCGGTGGAAAAGGGAAAAAGCTTATAGGAGTTAAAAAGACATTAATATGAACAAGTATTCTATGAAACAAGAGTGTCTAGAAGTTTTTTTTTTCCTATCACTGTCTTTATTTCAACTAAATAGGATCTCCGGTCTAATTTCCCAGTGCAGTGAGATGTGGAAAAAAAGCCACAATACTCTGCTGAATCTACACGCTCTGATTCCTCACTATCCATGAACACCACTTAACATCTACCCAGGCCAAAAATATGAATGTGCAATCAGTTACTTCCGCTAACGTGGATTATTTCAGCCTTGTCACCTCTTAGTTTCTTTAATGACTTATTCCGATAATTACTCGTCAAGATTTGAAGCATTCTGACAAAATAATGACTACTTTGCAACTGGCTCCCGAGGAACTGGAGCAGCTTGGGTCGGCATAATCTAGTCAGCTACCTTTCCGTCTTCATGTTTGTGCAATGCCCATCGTCGGTTGATGAATCACAGCCCAGAAATAGTTGAATTAACGTAGTGGCGGTTTCGGTCGGAAAGAGGGGGGGAGCGTTAATGTTGTGAAATGATGAAAATGGGACTTGTGATGAAAGGTGTGGGCAGAAGAATCCTTTATATAAATTGTCTGTCTGGGGTGAAGATGAGAGGTGAGGAAGACACAGGGGCCTGGGGGGAGGGGTGTAATAGCCAGAGATCTGAGAGATGGTCCGGCATCGCCATAGGATGAGGACGAGGGAAAAAGTGAGAACGAAGGAGCAATAGAGTGAGCAAGGAAGGGCGAGTGAGCCGGAGAGATAGGTGTGTATGTGTGCAGGGAGCGGTGCGCTGATCATTCATGATGGCACCTTAGAGGCCATCCTGTAAGGAAGAAAAATGAAAACTATTAAAGGCTCGCAGGGCTATGTTAGTTTTGGTGTGTCAGCAATTATTAGCCAGGGACAGCAGTCTTTAGGTGCTGGGATATAGAAGAGTGGGAGCTGAAAGTGTGGCAGAGGAGGGAAGGACACTGCGTTTTTTTTTGTTCTCCGCTCTGATCTATGCTGGGGAACTTTCTGCAACGTGTGGGCACACGGCTGCCCCTGATTCCTCTCTGGTTTTTCAATAGATATTAGATTCCAAACATTGTGGAAAAGTGTATGAAATGCTTGGTGCCATTTTTCCTACTCGAAGAAACTTCAAAACTTTGTTTTACGGAATGGATTCTGCACAGGTTTTTCAAAAGTACTTTTTGATTGTTGAAGGTCCTAACTGCTTTGACCGTGTAGAACTTTTTAACTTAACAGAAATTGTTTTCAACTTTTGATTTTGCCAACAGAAACTCCTTGAATGCCGACAGAGGTGGCCGGGTCATGTCACACGGGAGGAGCTCGGAGTAGAGCTACTGCTCCTTCACATCGAGAGGAGTCAGTTGAGGTATATGGCCATTTACATCGGATGTCCCCTGGACGCCTCCTCAAGGTGTTTGGGTCATGTCCCACTGGGAGGAGACCTAGGACATGCTGGAGTGACTATGTTGCCCGGCTCGCCTAGGAATGCTTTAGGATCCTCCCAGATGAGCTGGAGGAAGTGTCTAGGGAGAGGGAAGTCTGGATATCCCTCCTCTGAATGGTGCCCCAGCGAACCGGCTCCGGATTAGCGGATGAAGATGGATGGATGGATGGATGATCCCAGAGATGGACCTACCAGGTAGGAGACAATGAAGAGGTGAATTAATGAGAGGGGAGGAGTCAGAGGAGAAGGCAGTGGATTCTGTACAGGTTTTTCACAAGTACCTTTTGTTTGTTGAAGGTCCTAACTACTGTGACTGTGCAGAACTTTTTAAACTTAATAACTGAATTGTTAACTTAACTTAATTGTTTTCAACTTTTGATTTTGCCAGCAGAAACTCCTTGAATGCCGACAGAGGTGGCCGGGTCATGTCACATGGGAGGACCTTGGAGTAGAGCTACTGCTCCTTCACATCGAGAGGAGTTAGTTGAGGGGTCTGGCCATTTACATCGGATGTCCCCTGGACGCCTCCCCAAAGGTGTTTAGGTCATGTCCCACTGGGAGGAAACCCAGATTAAGACATGCTGGAATGACTATGTTACCCGGCTGGCCTTGGGAATGCCTCGGGATCCTCCCAGATGAGCCGGAGGAAGTGTCTAGGTCAGTGGTTCTTAACCTTGTTGGAGCTACCTAACTTCACCAGTTTCATATGCACATTCACCAAACCCTACTTTAGTAGGGTGAGTTGTTGAGTCTTGACCTCTACGGTGTCTTGACCTTCGCAGCAGAGGCTCCACCAAACCCCTGGGACCGACTCACCGAACCCCTAGGTTTCGATCGAACCCAGGTTAAGAACCACTGGACTGGGAAGAGGGAAGTCTGGATATCCCTCCTCCAAATGCTGCCCCAGCGACCCTCGGATAAGTGGATGAAGATGGATGGATGGATGATTCAGAGATGGACCTACCAGGTAGAGGACAATGAAGAGGTAAATTAATGCAGTGAGAGAGGAGGTGGTGGATTCTGTACAGGTTTTTCACAAGTACCTTTTGATTGTTGAAGGTCCTAACTACTGTGACCATGCAGAACTTGTTATGATAATAGAAATCACTTTCACCTTTTGATTTTGTTGGCAGTAACTCCTTGAATTCCGGCAGAGGTGGCTTGGCGGTTGGAAGCAGACTTGGGTCAAGGTTTCAGGTTCGAGTTCACCAGCTGCCAGGTTACCACAGAGGTGGTCGGAGCCTAGCACCAACCCGAGCCACTAAACGTCCAGTGAGCTCACCACCCACAGGCAACAAGTGACCATCGCCGGACGGGGCTACCAGGTAGGTGACAAAATGGAAGGATAAAGACTAGGGAAGACATAAGGGTAGTTTGAGTCAGAGTAGACAATGGAGAGAGCATGAAAAATGTTGATACACTGGTACATCTCCTGAAAATAGAAGAAATAGAAGATATTGAACAAGAAATTTAGGAAAATGAGAAACTTTATTTATTTCAACTAAATAGGATCAGCCATGATATATGGTTTAGAGACACTACTAATGGGCAGAAGACAGGAGGCAGAGCTGGAGGTGGCAGAGTTAAAGATACTGAGATTCTTTTTGGGAGGGACAAGGATGGACAGATTTGGGAATCCGGTCATTTGAGGGACAACACAGACAGAAATGTTTGGAGAAAAAGCTAGAGAAGCCAGACATGGTTTGGATCAAAGAGATTGATGGATGCAGTGAGGGAGGACATGGAAGCAGTTGGAGTCGGAAGAGAAGGAGGTGGTGCTGCTCAGGTTTAACACAAGTACTGTTTCGTGAAGGTCCTAACTGCAGTGACCGCGCTGAAAACTTTGCTTCCAGCTTTCGATTTTGTCAGCAGTGACTCCTTGTAGGGCCGCAGAGGTGGATTGGGGGTTAAGGAAGCAGACTTGGGTCCTCAAGGCTTCAGGTTCGAGTTCACCAGCTAGCAGGTTGCCACTGCTGCTTTGGCAGCCCCGGAAAAAAGTAGACAAGTCAAAAGAAAGAAGACTACGTCACAGCGACGCTACATTAAAAATTGCAATCTTAACAAAAAAAAGTTTGATTAATGGTCGGCGGCCTCAGATTGTTACTTTCACATTAAATTGTTATTGTCAACAACTACAAAAAAAAAACATTTCCATGGGGACCTGCTGTAAATGGTCGCGTAAACGAAGGTCAGCATGACCATTAATGCACAACCTGCCGGTTCTAGTCACACACTGTATTATCAAACCTGTACCTGCTGCGGAATTCGGTGTCCTTGCTTTTCCAGCCCCTGCTGGAAGACAACCCCCCGGAGGCCTCCACTCTCATTACTCATTACAGAGTTTGAAGGCGCAGGGGACCACCTGCGACACATATAAATGACTCACCGGCGCAGTTTGCCTTGGGCAGAGCTGCGGTCCGGTCTGACCAGATGGCCTGTGATCGACTCTCGTGTGGTGAAGCACACATGTAGCATGTGCACCGCCCAGGGCAACCGAAAGTTTGTTTTTAAAATGACGTATTATGCAACTCTTTTAAGAATACATCAATTATTTCCTCCCAGATGTGACTTTGCTGATAAATAAAGCCAAAAAATAATATGGGGTCGGTCGGAGAAAGTTCTTTCCGAACTACTTTTTTTTTTCTTTTTGACTACATTTCTTTCGTACAGCACCAACAAAGTAATACTATAAAATTGCATCTTCTTGCGTTAAGATGGGAAGACTCTCTGAGAATGACATGCGACATTTTTTTTTTTGCATTAGAAAAAAAAACAAGTCTAAATAAGAAGTTGGGGGACGTTAAGCTAAAATTAAGGGAAACCATGGAGGGGATTCACAGAGTCATATCGAACAAAGGCATCCGGACATCTTGAAAAATCCATATATATATACATACAGAAAAAAATAATAAATAGATATATGTATATATGAATACACACAAACACACATATATGTATACATATATACATATATACATATATATATAATTCTTTCTTGTTTCTTGTTGTTACCATCAGGTTAGCAAAAACTTAGGGAAAACCACATGAGGGACACATATACTATGTTTTTTCTAACAATATAATACATGCTCCTTCTATTTAGTTATATTTGTGTATGTATATATATATTTATATATATACAATTTATATATATTATATATATTGGGAATCTACTTCAACAAATCCCTGCAATGCATATGTTTCTCTTATGGATAGTCTTCAGATGGATAGAATAAATTTGGAAAATTGGAATTTTAATAGTTATTACATCTCAAATATTTTATATTCAAATATAGTTATTACATCTCAAATATTTTCCCCCTTAAAATATTAAGGAGGGATTTGTTATAAAAACTGTGGAGTCTGATATTTTTGAGTTGGAGACACACTTTTTCTTTTTATTTGGCTACATGAGTCAATGCAAAGACGATGCAAATGCATTCCCATTATACTCACCAAAGCACGGGTAGATCCTAATCTAGGGTTTTTATTATTTTTTTTTGCGAATTAGTATTCCGGGTGTGAAAAATAAGTTAGAATTGGAACACGGACGGCTGTGTTTGTGACAGTAATCCATGTCGGAGTGGGAAGGTGACGAGAGAGGTCAGTAAATGTAAACGCCACTGTTATTCCCGTAGTGCTAATCCCCGGGGCGTAGCGGCGGAGCATGCATCAATCACAGGCGTGTGTGTCCAGAGGTGAGCCAACAGGCATTAACCTTGAACCAGAAGTCAAACTCTGGCTGCTCTATCCTCGCAGCCACAAGAGGGACAACCCTGTCCAACCACGCAAAAAAAATAAAGTAATTTTGCTAATCCATGTTCGTAACATTTCTGGCATTGTGAAGTAATCCAGATTTGCGTATGAAAGTTATAAAATAGGCTGTAGAAGAAACTCTTAGTGTGTCTTTCTTCGATGCCTGTGAGTATAATAGTGTTGTGTTCAACTAAACAGACCAACGTTTTATACTGAGTAAACACCACCGTACACTGTGCGATGTTGCCAGGATTTTTTTAGTTGTATGCCGATGTGCAACTCAAGTCGTGCAACGTAGATGGGGTTTGCAACAAGTGGTTATCAACTCACGTTCACATGCCTGTGATTTTTACATACGCAAATGTACAAAACGGCATATTTTTTAATTTACGTTTGTAACAAATGTACGTTCGGCAGATGTTTTCATCCAAAACAGTTCCAGCTACAGGATTCACAAATATTGCGTATGATCGGATTGTGAAATGTCAGCTGATTAGCCTTGCGATTTAGTTGTATCATTTGAGTAGCAGGTTACTGCCACGATTAGAAAAAAAATCTCACAGTTGACGCCCGGCTTACGTAAATTGTGAGTAAATCGAAACTATTCTTGTAGAACTTCGTCGGAAAGTCAGTGTGAAACACCAGGCTAAGATCGAATCCCACTCAGAGCAGTTGGCGCCATCTAGTGGGCTTGTCAGAAAAGTTAACAAGGGTTTTTTACGATGTGATTGCTGCCTCCGTGACCGGGCAACCATTAAGAATGATAGATATAAGGATCGTATTTACAAGACTACTAGTACTGTGGCTGCTCAGGTAGTTAAAAGTTTTTGGGTTGTTGGGTTGATACCATAAGGTTTGTGGCCTGGAAAGCCCCAGCCCAGAGGAGAGGGAGCGCTGGGAGATAATTCTCTCTGTGCCCTCATCACCGAGAGCGACACGTTCGACAAACTTCCTCTTAACGTGTTTAATGTCAGACTCCACGCTGGTGGCAGAAATCAATAGCCACTGAATTTATTAGTCAAGGAGATTCACCTGCACAGTAAACAAGAAGCCTTAAGGATAAAAAAAAAAAAAAACAGAAAGATAAAGATCAAGAGAGAAAACTTTAAGTCTTTAAAATTCTGCAGAGAGTTAAGTTGGATTTATTCAATCTGCAGGGGACTCAGTTTTGTGAAGACAAATTCCTTACAGCATTCATTACAAGAACACACAACAGGTCCAGAAATAACCACTGGTTTGTTTTAGTTCAGCCGTGAGTCGCAGGTGTTTTGACAGAGCAGTGGAGACATGTCCCTGGGAGAGAAGTTGTTGACACCAAGACAGGTTTGTGTGCAGTGTTTTAGTGTTGCTGTAGATATCAATGCTCAGTGTAGGTGGAAATTAGACAAAGATGTTTGAAATCACTACCGACAGGAGGAAAGGATCAAAGGATAGATCAGTTAAAAATGGATCAATGAAAGGATAAAAGGATGGATGAAAGGCAGGAAAGATGAAAAGGATGGATGGATGAAAAAATTAATGAAAGATGAAAGTTTGAAAAAAATAATGATGGATGGATGATAATGAAAGGATTGAAGATGGATGATAAATATGGATGAGAGATTGATAGTTGAAAGGATGAAAGGATGGATTGATTAAAAAAAAAAAAAAAAACCTGCATTGAACCCATCACCAAAGTGGGAGCAGTGAGTGGGGACGGTGTCTCGCTCATTGGACCTCTGTGATAATTTGGCAGTTGCTGGACCTTGCGGACCCAAGTCCGCTTCCTTAACCACTAGGCCATCAACTGCCCCTCCAAAGGACACACGGTCAAAAGAGAAAAGGATCAATAGAAGAAATGATGAAAGGATAGAAAATTTGTTAAAAAAGATCAATAGTCGAAAGGATTAAAGGATGGTTGATGTCATATATCATAGAATATATGAAGGAATAGAGAGATGAGAGGATGAAAAAATGGAAGGATGAAACAATGAAAGAATGGATAAAAGGACGGGTACATTAAAGGATGGATGGATGATAGATGAAAGCATAAAACAATGAATTGATGGAATGGATACATATATGAAGGATGGATCAATGAAAGGATGGATAGATTGAAAGGATAAAAGATAGATGGGTGAATGAATGGATGTAGAGATCAAACGATTTAAAGGTGGATGAAAGGATGGAAAGATAAGAGGATGACAAAAAAAATGAATGGAAGCAGGGGTAGCTGATAGATGAGATGATGGAAAGGTGGATAATAGATAAATAAAGAATAAAGAAAGTTATGGATACATGAACAGATGGATGAGAGGCGGGGCATATGATAGATGGAAGGATAAAAGATATATGAAAGGATAGATGAAAGCATGAAAAGGTGCATTAAAGGTTTATAGATGAAATAAATGAAAGGAATAAAGGATAGAGAGATGAAAGGATAGAACATGGATAAAACGGATGAAAGGATGGATAGATGAAAGGATAAAAACATGGATAAAACGGATGAAAGGATGGATAGATGAAAGGATAAAAAAGGCTGAGTCCGGACTCTCTGTATTACTTTTATGCGCTCTCATTTATAGATATCTGTGTACAACTCCAAATATTATCCCGTGAAGCCATAATTTTGGATGTTAATATCCAAAAAAAATAGGGACATCTTCAAGAAACCTAACATGTCCAGCTGCCTTTGAAGTAATTCATCTGATCAAATGACCTGGATGACTGAGAAGCTGCACAAATAAGATATAAACATCTTTATTTTATTTCCCTGAAATTTTAACGTAACCATAGTGACACCATAGTTAGTTTGTTTCATCTCTATTTGTCCAACAAACACTATTTCATTTCCAGCAGAAACAAATCATGTGACGTTACACATGGTATCATGTGACAGATCTCTCCCGTTTAACAGGGCTTGAATAACGTCCCCGCACTTGAAAAGACTGCGCGAAACACTCAACAACGCCGGGATGATTGTTTGACCGTTTTGTCCTGCAGATTACATTTTTCTATAGCAAGAACTTTTTGCCTGGAGGCTTTTTTTGAGAAAAAAAAAAAAAAAAAGGCTGAAGTGACTTTATGGCTTAGATTTAATCGTGCTTCCTCAGCAAGCCACATCAGATAGGCCCCACACCTTATCAGCGGAGGCAGGCGGAGGAATCATTTCAGCATCTGCAGCCGGGAGGGAGGAGAAGGAGTGATTCATGGCAATAACAGTAACGGCTGAACAATTAGTGAACAAGTCCTAAAAGCAGAACAAAAAAAACTAGCTTGAAGGCTTTTGTGTTTAAAGAACAAGAGAGACGAGAGAACATGAAGGAAATCTGCAGACTTTCATTTGGGACGAAAAAAAAAGAAAAGGAAAGAACATACGAGGACGATAAGCACGTTTGATTTCGCCGGTTGTCAAACGGCTTTGGATTTCTCGCTCCGTTCCATCAAAGGTGCTCATAGGCAGCGATGGAAAACGAACTAGCAATATTTGCATATAAGAATAACATATTAGAGACCACAAAAATGTTTCTGCGGAATGAAGGACAGTCGGAGCAAGGAGCAGGAGGCACTGAGGATCACCTGATCAGTGGAGACCGCGGAAGAGACGAGAAGAATAGAGTGTCAGCTAAAGCGAAGGGAAAGGCTTACAGGACGCTTGTGAGACAGGAAGCAGGAAGACAGGAAGCAGAGCTGGAGGTGGAGGAGTTAAAATGTTGAGGTTCTCTTTAGGGAGAGACCAGGATGGACAGGATCAGGGATGAGGTCATTAGAGGGACAACACAGACAAGAAAAGATTGGAGAAAAAGCTAGAGAAGACAGATTGAGGCAGAAGAATGATCCAAGAGATGGAGCTACCAGGTAGGAGACCGGTGAAAGAAGTGAGTACATGGAGGTAGTTGGATGGAGAGAAAAGGCGGAGATGTTGATGAGCTCTGGAACCCTCCGAAAAAGGCACAAGACCAAAGGAGGAGAAGAAGGATTTATATTTAGGGGATACGTCTCGACACAATAACCCATTTTCTTGAACATGAAGACGTATGTATATATATTGTCTGAGCAGCAAAAAAACTATATATACATATATGTATGAAGTTATGTACAAATTTATATATATTTATGTGGATATGTGTATGTTTATTCTCCCAAAAACAATATATATGTATATCTATATGTGTTGAATATATGTATATATTATATATATATGAATATATGTTATATATACGTATACATATGTACATATACATATGTATATGTGTATTTATGTACATATACATAAATGCATATGTATTTTCTATTTACATATACTGTATGTATGTATATATCATTTCTCTATACTGTCTTACCCCCCAAAGAATTGTATATATATATTAGGGGTGTGCAAATTAATTGTTTTGGATCGAACTGAACCGAATCGGATCGAACTGGATCGGTCGTTTAATATTTTTTTTTTTATGAATCGTTCCTGAATCGGATCGTAGCCTGTGATTCGAGAAGAAGGATTTATATTTAGGGGATACGTCTCGACCCCACAACCCATTTTCTCGAACATGCAGACCGAGAATGAGCTCGGGGCGGGGCCTCTTCATACAGTATTTACTGTATGTTTTCATTCTTCTGGGTCACATTCAACCAAAGGTTTTAAATCATGCATACGTGCAGAACATGCAGTGTATTTCAAAGCCTGCATTATACAGTGCAACTGTTACATTTCCAACTTCGAATTAAACGTCATCTTTAATGTTGTTTTGAAATATTTTTGTCATGGCAAATACTTAACATAAAAAAAAAAAAATTCTCCTAAAATAAAATGTGGCGGGAACTATATGGAAAATTGCCAAAATTATTTAGTTTTACTTAATGTAAAATCTGGACCAGTGTTGTTGAACAATACCACATAAATTTGCAGGAATTGAAGAAAGACATACATTCCCACCAAACATCAAGACATCAAAGCTGTTCGTTCTGAATCTTACTTGAATGTATTTTTAGCAAGGAAATTTAGAAAAAAAAAAAACGTTTTCAGACTTTATTTAAATTTTCAAAGGGTTGGTTTTAATTTTGCAAATGAAAATAAAAACTTTGCATGCAGCAAGTACTATATTTTCCAAAATAAAAGCTGCGCCAGTCAAATAACACATTGTAAAACCGAAAACAACATATAACATATATGAGTGAAAGGCAGGGCAGCTGTGGTGGCTTAGCCGTTAAGGAAGCGGACTGAGGTCCACAAGGCTTCAGGTTCGAATCCGCTAGCAGTCAGCCACCAAGGTACTCGGTTCTCCGTCCTGTCCCACAAAATCCGGAGTACCTGGTAACAGATATGAATGAGTGAACTTCACGCAATGAAATAAAAAAAAAATGCTTTGTTGTCAAAAAGATGTCTTGAAATTTGAAAAACCTGGGCCTGTTGAGTTGAATGATACCACATCATATTCGCAGGAATTGAAGAAAGACATGCATACAAGACAGTTCTCTCTTAGAGTTTAAGAAGCTGTTTACGTTAGTGTCACATGTTTTGAGCAGCAGTACTATATTTTCCGGAGTATGGTGTATAAGCTGCAACCAGTCGAAAAATACATAATAAAACACGGAAAAATCACCGGAAACCGGTACCCTCTAGTGGCCAAGGGATGAAAAAATTGCAACCTTTAGTTAGAAAAATACTGCCCAATTTTTTTCTTTTTGTAAGAACTCTATTACTACTACTAGTACTCCCTTTGGAGTATCCTTCAGGAAATTATGCCTCTGCATCCCCCATCACTAACCCTTCACCGTAGTAAGCAGGGAAGCACCGAGTGGGGACGATACCATGCTAACTTGGAGGTACTGGGATTCGAACCGGGGTCCTTGCGTACCCAAGTCTGCTTCGTAACCACTAGACCACCAACTGCCAAACAAAATATGTTTTTTTTTTTTTTCTTTTAATTTTAATTCCACAGCAGAAGCAAACGTTTTCCTTTTACATCTGAAGTAAAATGGATATAAATGGAAAAAAATATATATATATTGTAATTTTGTTCTACCGTAATATCTATTCCCTGGTGAGGCTGCGGAGACTATTGCATCAGGAGGTAAGGATTTTAATAAGGTGCTGGGAATGACTTTGGCACTTTGAAATGCTAAACAGAAGGGAGGTACAAATTAGCCGGGAAAAGCCTGGTGCATGTAATTAAAGACTGCAATGAATTCCAATAATCAAATAGACTATCTCCTGAGAAAACTATTACAGAAGGATTATTAGTGTAGCAGGTTTCACTAATCACTTACTGACAGACAGACAGGCGACCTGCCAACCATCCCGTCTGCCGTGCTTTGTCTGTTGCACGCAGACACACGTGGGCACCTTTTGTCACCTTCCCTGCGTGGACAAATGGGAAATTAGACCCGCGCGTTTGTGCGTAGGTAGACGCGCAGTACGGGGTGTAGTCGCACACGCGTGCAGAGAAAGTCGCTCGGTTCTATTGATGTTAAGCTTTTGCTCTCAGTTATCATCTGCACACAGGCAGCCTTGGTATTGAATCATAGCGACGGGGTTAAATAGAACTGGAAGGCTTTCACTTTCAATCCCATCCTGCCTCCAACTAACATGCCTGAGAGAAACGGAAAGATTTTGGAGATAAATGGGATTTGGACATCAACGCACGGAAACGTGTCCCGGTGCGATGCTTGTGAAAAGTGGCAATGTCAGAAAAATAAAACAAAAATTAATTGGTGAAATCGATACTCTTTGATATATTTTGGTATTTACACACAAGAGGGAAAGGTTTTGGTTTCACAAAGCACCTCGAGCTTTAGCACCTAGAGCTACGGATTCACAAAAGACTTTGGAAAACTCTAAAACTCATATTCTTTGTCATGTGTTTCTTTATTAATAATTAAAGATGTCCAACAGTATCAATAGGACAAAATGTCTCCAATACTGAAAATCTAAAGAATGATGAAAATGATGAAAATTTGTGGCGGGTAAAAACATTGCAAAGGTACACATGCCACTAGATGGCAGCATCACAGCTAATTTTATTAAGCTATATTGATATAAGAAAGGTCCTATACATCAACTCAGTCAACAGCTGCTTCACTATCAGTATCGGTTAATATCAGAATAGGAAATTCTCATACTAATGTTTGGACAAATTACAGCTCATGAAAAAACAGCAAAAAGTCAATATAGGACATTTTTACTATTAAAACCATAATTTGGGTGAGTTTCAAATAACAAGTAGCGGCATCTAGCGGTACCTACACTGTGTACAATTGTCTATTTAAAAAAAAATAATAATTTAACAGGATTAGTAAAAACAAACACATACATATATTAATATATGTATGTTTATATTTATAAATATTTCTACATATTCTGGGTAGCAAAAATATGTATATGTATGTGTATATATGTATATATCTATGTATATACATATGTATGTATATATATTGTCTGAGCAGCCAAAAAACTATATATGCATATATGTATGAAGTTATGTACAAATTTATATATATTTATGTGGATATGTGCATGTTTATTCCCCCAAAAACGATATATGTATATCTACATGTGTTGAATATATATGTATGTATTATTTATATATATATATATGTTTATATGCATGTGTATTTTCTATTTACATATACTGTATGTATATATATATATTATTTCTCTATATTGTCTTACCCCCCAA
>JAFBJS010006213.1:3589-19201 GCA_016785265.1 Paraplagusia blochii
AATTGGGCTACACAAAGCATTGGGACAAATAAGTTTAACCAAAAAACTGGCAAAAATTACTGTTTTACTGCTTAAAAATCCACACCTAAGGAAGAACAATAACCTAACGACAATTTGCTGCAAACTCAAATAGTGCTATATAACAAAATGTAAATATATCCCGTTCCATTTTTTTTATTATTGCCATCTTATAAAAAGCCACACTAAGAGATTATATTTGGGATAAATAGCATCAAAAGCCACAAATACAGTGTAGTTCAGTTCAGCTTTAAAAAGCAGTTATTAAATGTTCCAGTTATTCTGAGACCTGTTTGTAAAAGCACATTGATGCACAAAATACCAGCGTGTACTTCAAAAATATTGTTGTTATTATTGTTATTATAGTTGAGTTTAAATTGTACGATTTCAGGATTTTCTTTTATTTGCTGCTGTCTTATCTCTCAGGTATTTGCTGAATGTTTCATTTAGATCATAGATTTACTACATATATATCAGGGGGGGGTAGAACCAGATTCAAAGAAAGAGACACAAAGACTTAGACATAGTGAGAGCCAGATAAGGCTTCTGTGTGTTTATGTGCACTGCATCCCAAGGGATCACTTAGTCAGTATAGACACAGCACTGGAGGATGGAGCACAACAAGGGTTCATTGGCCAAAATCCCTCCTTTTACACAGAAACAATCCCCTCCAAGCAATATTCCTGTAAGCACCCGTCCACCGAGAATTATCGCATTGACTGTGGAGAAGGGGATGGTGGAGCGTGATAGAATGAATGGGAGAAGTGGGGAGGGGGGAGAACAGAGGATGAAGAAAAGAGAGAGTGTCCACCTGGACGGTGTCCAGGGGAATTAAACAGACTGTTTACCATCTCGGCGCCTCAGGAGCGCCGTGTTAGTCTAATAGCACGGACATGAAGCCAATTGATTTGTACACCAATAGAACTGCCCTACTGCTCGGACAGATTACTCAGATCAGCGCCTCTGCATCAACAAGTCTTTGCTTCACATTCAGAGGCCGCAGGAAGCTCAATTTGGACACAATATAAAAAGTTATATCCGCAGGTCACTTCTGTAGTGCTATGGAGCCAAACACATGTTTTTCACAAGTATTTAGTAGTAATGTTAAAATAGCAAACAGATCTTTTGGTTGATGAGTAATGTGACAAGTACAAGACAAGTTTAAACAAAACACATACCGTTTATTGGGTAACAAACACATAATGTTACAACACACACATTCTGCAACAGTGCGACTAGACCAGGGTTGATCAATAGGTTGATCGGTATCTACCAGTATCTCCAAAGTATTGGTAGATTCTGAGCAATAACATAAAAAATATTAGCAAGACAAACAATAATAGGTATGTTATTCTATTTCAAGATGCTAATATGCTAATAGCAATACAAACTAGGTATGCTATTCTGTTTCAAGATGCTAATATGCTAATAGCAATACAAACTAGGTATGCTATTCTGTTTCAAGATGCTAATCTGCTAATAGCAATACAAACTAGGTATGCTATTCTGTTTCAAGATGCTAATCACTGGGCTAAAGTGAGAATCATATATGTATTGAGTCAGACATTATAACATATGATATATGTTAATGTAGGAAGAAAGATATCCTGTTTATATAGGTAAATATATTTTAGGTAGATCAAAAGTAGCTCACAAGACAAAAAAGTGAGGACACCCCTGGGAAAACCATCAAAGTTAACAAACTCAGTAATGTCCAACAGTTAAAAAGGTAGTTCTATAATATGAATTACTTTATAAATACCTTCAATAGAATTCAAGAGAGAGAAAAATTGAAAAACGACAGAAATGTACCCTATGAAAATAACAATTCCCCTCCGTTCCTATATAACCTGGAATATAACATATGACATGAATTCAGTCCGTGCACCATCACTGGCTCCTCTGTAAATGTCTGATGAACTATTTTACTCTCCAGTAGACTGTATCTACCCATGTTGAGGAAGCCTCGTTATTTTGCCAACAGCCAAAAGGGGGAAGACACTTGTTAAGTAAAATATACACGTGTTCCCACTGTCCTCAGAGACTAATCTGATTGAGCGCATCGGCTGTGGTTGTCGTCTCAGCCTGTGAAATCTGCAGGTCACGTGAATGGAAGGAGCCGCAAACCATGTCCATCGCCATTGAATGTGATTACGCCACAAGATGAATAGACAGTAACACAGCCTAGGGGGCGTGGTGGGGGCTTGTGGCTGTGTAAATGCATGGGAAATGGAATGGAAAAAACAACTAATCCTTATCAAAATATATATATTTTAAAATGACTGGTCAACAATAGTTTGACAAAAAGGAGCCAGGAGGTAGTCAATGGCAGGGACTTCATGCGTGATGGCTTTAGCTCAACAGTTACTACAGAGAATTGTGGGTTGGGTCCAAGCTTGGAAGTTCCTGTTCCTCCAACAGCTAACCCTCCATCGTTAGCCAAACAGCTGTGTAGATTTTAAAGAATTATTTTCTTTAAAAACCAAGAGAAAGAGTTAGTAAAGAACATCTTCCGGTTAGACCACCAACATATCCAAATTATTCAATGATTTGAGTTGTGACAAGGGCTTTATACCAGAATTTTCGGCCAATTCGTACATTTCTGGGTTTCGGTTTCACCACGAAACTGATTTTCCTGAATTGGTAAATATAGTTCCTGCAAGGGTTATTTACCGGTATATGGAGTTTATATTTATAGAGTGGTTTAGTATGTACTGATGCCTTCGTTGGATCTGTGTACCGTATTTTCACGACTACGAGGCGCACATAAAAGTCTTAGATTTTCTTTCAAATGTGCTGCGCGCCCTATAGTGTGTGTTGTGGTTATAGGGCGGACGTAGTAGAGGACACCATGAGAACGTTAAAGGGAGAAGGGCGGGCGTTGTTATGCTACCGCTCTATTTTTAAATACGCACACTTGTATGCTTGTGTGTGTGTTGTTGATGTAGGCGGACGTTGTAGAGGACACCATGAGAACGTTAAAGGGAGAACTGTTATGTTTTATCTCAAGGCAAAGAATCATGCATAAAAACAATATGCAAGATCTAATGTTTCTGGTTTCTTTTCCAAGCAAAATGGCAAATGTTCCGGTTTTTATTTTCGTTCCTTGAACTGGTTCAAAGCCTTGTGACTTTAATATTGCATTACAATTACATTTTTTTAATTTTAGCCATTAAGCGTGACTTTTTATTTACATGTCATCCTAGTTCACACAATAGTTTTATCTGTCTGCCCCTGACTCTGCCTCCGTGTCCAATTTTAGAACCAATTGTGGGCCGCGAGTCAAAAAGTTTGCCCACACTTTTGCGACACAAAGAGTTCTTACAAATTAGTTTAACCAACAGCCCGTCAAAGATCACTGTTTGAGTAAAATCAAAAATTGATAACAATTAAATGATCCTATTGAATATTGTCTCAGAGTGTACACTTAAAAATTGGAAAAATATATATGAAATATAAGCAAGAAAGATAAAAAAAAAAATGTGTAAAGCAAACAAAAGAAGTAAAAGTGGCAAAAGATGAAAAACACTGGAGCCTGGTAGAAACATAAGGCTACAGGAGTAAGTAATTGTGTGTGTGTGGGTGTGTCCATATGGTGGTGAACATACTGAGTGGGTGTGTGTCCGTGCACGTTCATGCACGTGTGCGGGTGACAAAGGCAGATTTGGGGCTGTAATGTGAGATCAGACGTGGCCTGTTAGCTGCAGCCTTACATCTGCTGTCAGCCAGCGGCTCTAACTCTGTTAAGGACGTTATTGATTGCTCATTATTAGGCCGTTCGCTGAAAGATGAGCATCCCCTATGATCACATTAAATCTCTCCCCTGTCCAATTCTCCCGAGATGCCTTCTGCTCATCACTGCCCATCAAATTTCTCCTCTGAGATCTGATATCAAGCAGCCTGACGTCTTTTATCGCCGTCGCCGATCCTCTTTTTTCGGCCGTGTTTGACAGACACGGCTTCTTTTTAGTGCTTTTATTGCATTGGCTGACTGTCCCTCATTGATGTCCCTGCCGTTGAGCAGCACTTCAAATTACGGGTTGTGCTTACATTAGTGTCAGAATTTTGTTGTAAAAACTAATTTTCCAAAAAAGATCAGTCACTCGTTCTGTTAATGTAAAAACTGTAACACACCGGACCCAAGAACAAAGACTCTGAATCTTTAAAACGATCTTTTTTCTGTTTTTAAGGCAATTTAGAAAATGTTCTCAGTGGCAGCAGTCTCCACCGCTGCCACCCAAATCACACTGCTTCACTCAAACCTTGGTCTGAAACCTAATAGCTCGACCTGACTACGGATAACAACACGATTTCCAGCGAAATGTTTCGTTGGTGGTGAGGGATTGTCAAAGAACTTGATTGTAGTTTTCGGCGAAATCTCTGCAGTTGTCTCTGAACATTAGCCCCATCTTGTGGACGCTACCTGTGCATATTCCGTGCCAGTGTAAGACCCTGGATTTATTGTGCTTCTCAGAAGCCATGTGCTTATAGCACTGTTTATGTCTTAAGGATTTTGTTTATCAACCGTTTTTGGGAAGTTTTTCAGTTCTCTTAGACCAGCCATGTCCAAGATGTTCCACAAAGGGACACTGTTGCAGTGGCACACCTGATTGGACAGGTTTAAACAACTCATCCCAGTCATCAGACAGCTGATTGGTCAAACTTGTGCTCTTGGTTTGTTGGTGTAGAAAAACAGCAGCTACATTGAGTTTTTATGGATCATTTTTATGGCCCTACCTGTGCTGGACGAACCCCCGACGGCAGCCATCTTTATCTTCTGTTTACAAAAGGCTGCTACGCTATTGGTGTCACATGGTCACATGGACCAAAATTTCAAAGCGTCCTGGAGAATCTAGTTCTACATAAAATGACTTTCCTCTAATAATCAACAGGACATTTTTCAACAAACATCTTCGCTTGAAGGAGACAAACAAATGTTTGTTTGTTTTTTTTAATAATTAGAGATGGGTATTTTTCCAATCGTTACCAGAGGGGGAAACATGTCTGTGTCTTTCACCGCTAGGTCACCACTTCTACCACTCTTTTTGTACTGTCCACTATAAATTCTTAATTTTAAATTTACAAAAATAGTCAGTTTTGTTTTGCACAGACTTACTGCAGTCACTTTAGTGCAAAAAATCTGAGTCTGATAACCAGGTTCATGAACCTCAATACATTTACATGTGAGACTTTTACATATTGGGAGGAGGTCCAGAGAAAGGACCCCAAGTAGTGTTACTACGAGTCTGAGTATTGTGCCTCTGTTTGGCAGTGGTATAGAGTTATAGGCAACAAGGATGTCCTCAGAGTATGCAAGGCTGTTGTCGCAATGGTCGCATTGTATTAACTGCTGCCTGTGTGGGTTCAAAGTTCACGTGCGTTCAGCTGCAAATAATAGATGAATGGATGAATATCATGAAAGATTTTTTTTTTCCGTCTTACAACGATAAAATAGCAGTAAAGCAAACGCTACCAAGGACCTCTGTGGCTGTAACACGGACTGACTCCCCCTTTTATTACCGTCTACTGCCTAAATCTGTAAACACGAGTTCTCTGAAGGCACAAAGAAAAAAAAAAAAAAAAACGCCACATGAAGAGAGCATGTCTCATCTCTCAGGCACCCGACTCTGGCCTTGTCTGTGAGTCAGAGCGGTCTGCCAGCAGTTTGTCTCAAAGTGAGGGCATCCAGGCAGCGTCAGCCGCTGAATATAAAGATGGTCAACGCCAGGCCCCGGAGCCGCGGAGGCTGCTGATGCCGCCAACAGCGCCGCGTCTCACCGCGCTGCACTGACACAATCGATAGCCATGCATAATTCATGGGGCCACCGCAGATGCCCTCTTACTGAGTGTGCTGAATTCCAGCGGACTCAAAGTTTGCTGGATTTTGGATGAATGAGTGACACCTCTCACAACTGTTTATTGTCAGCAAAAAACGTTTAACACACGTACGCACGGTTTAAAAGGTAAAATCTCCAGTTGTCAGTAAATAAAACCTACAAAGTTTTTACAGATGTATGAAGGACTTACATTGTTGCTTCAAAGCCTTTATACAAATTCTACATTTTTAGATGTGTTTATATAATAAAGTGCCAACATTTGTCAACTAGGACAGAGCTATCTAGATATTAAACTTTAATTTCTTTATTTCTTTGATGTGTTTTTACAAATGCACTTTTTGGCTTTGTTAAATATTCAACGTATTGAGGTTCTGACTTTTCTTATGTACATTTTATTGATTGGAATTTAGGTTTAGAACATTACAAAAATATAGCAGTCAATACTGCAGCGTGTTTTGGGTTAATTTAACTACATGTGGTAGCTATTTTAGAAAAAAAATCATTTGTAATTTTGTGAAAAACACAGTCTACTTAAATCCAATTTTGATAAAAACACGATTTTGTCAATAATAATGTCTTTCTATTGAAATGTAGTTGTATCTCATATCTAGTTCTCTTTATTCTTTGTAACTCATCTATCCTTTCTGTCTGATCTGTTTGAATTTACCTTTGAATGTCGAATGGGTGCGTCTTCTAGTTGCCAATGCAAACATTCACACACACACACACACACACACAGACACACACTGCATCACTGAGCTCCAGTGAGAATCTCCTGCCCCCTTGACACACACAGTTCAGTCTCAGTGCGGCAGATCGATTGTCTTATTGATCAGCTGTTTGACTATTTGGACAACCTGTGTGAATTCCTGCATAATGTCAGCGCCACAGTGGATTTAAAGGTGTACTTGGGATTTACCTGATCTGTGTGTACATTTTGCAATGTATCTGCATCTAAATATGTTGTTTGCTTTTTGCAATGATCTACTTTCTAGATGGAGCGTTTGATTTTTTTTTTTTTCCGGCTGGTAGTTCTGCCTGTTTTATTCCATATAACTCTAGAACACCTGGTTGCGTAAGCTTTAAAAAAAAAAAACACTTGGTTTCAAGGGCATATTGAGATGTTTAAAGGGTGGATTGACCTAAATACCTAACTGTGCGCTACATTATGACCCTGATCTCCACTAGAGTGTAAAGAAGTAAGATGGTGTTTTCAGATTATGCTCTATAGACAAAATAAAAATGTATAAAAAGATTTTGTGCTTGTTCCAAAATCGGGTTTTGTTTCACCACATCTGGCTGGCATAGATTGAAAAAGACACTTTTCTGAGGATGTCTCCTTCTGCTTCCTTTATGTCCTATGTTTCATGGAGACACAGTAGGAGAGAAAGTACCAGTTGGCTCATCTTGCCAGAATCTATATGAAGTGTGCAGGATTTGACACATCAAAAGAGCACCGTAAATGCTGCTGCAAAGTTCAGAGGCGGAGGGTGGAGGTTATCTGAGACAGAGCCACTTCACTGACACACACACACACACACACACACACACACTGGCTGCTCACAGTGAGGGTTAATCTCCAATCTTACAGTGTTACTTACACCACAACAAAACAAGTGTTTTCAAAACTTTTTCATTTTTTTTTTGTTAACCTTGGTGATAATATTCAATGCATTTCTTCAAAAAAGTTGAACTAAATTAAAAAAAATTGTCCACAGCAAACAACAGGATTCGCCTTCTACATCTTAGCTAGTTTTAAGCTTCCCCGCGATTAATACTTCCTTTCATTTTGCCACGAAATTCGTGATTCTTTATGCAATTTCCACATTTTAAGTTGTTTCATAAGAAATTACGGTAATACCAAGTAGGTCACGTTCGTAAGGATTTGGTTACATTTTCTGTGTTAAACTTTGGTTAAATTCGCAGTTTTCAAATGTAATAATTTTTTAACACAGCTATGTAGCTTCAATAAACAATACTTAATAGCAGAAAGTTTAATCAATACGTAAGTAGTTACATTCATGAAGTTGTTCGAATAAAGCAGGCGTCTCAAACTCAAATAAGTTGATGGCTATCATTTCACCGGAGGGCTGCGCCAACTTTCAGGGTTCAACAAAATAAAAAAAAAAATAAAAAGAGTTTCCCTTAGATTCTGTGGAATACAACACTGAACCAGAAGGAGACTGTGGATCATGGTTTTAAGAACTACAAGATTTACCATAAAATGTGCAAAACAAAACTTTCATATCAAAGTCAGGGCCGCAAAATATTCTTCCACGGGCCGCAAATGGACCACGGGCCACGAGTTTGAGACCTCTTGTTTAGATGCATCAAGCCTAAAAGTAGCAACTGGTCCTTCAAAGGTCCGATGCATTGCCAGTGTGACTCCCCTGGTAAAAGCTGTTTGATAGACCTTGTGTAATTCCTTGCCCTTTTGCCTTTTTGTGGTATTTAATACCTGTAGACCCAGAGAAAATCTACATTTGGATCTACGGGGAACCAGGTCCCCGGAGTCCCTTGTGCCTGGTAATTATTCCAACTTCCCACTGCTCCGTCACCAATAATTTTACGTGTTTTTGTTCATTTAAGGACCAATTCAAGCTTCCACTTCTGGGCAAATAGGGAATTTACGGTGTGTCTTTGATGAAGTTAGTCCAGTTGTCCTCTCTGTGTGCAGGAGATGAATGTCAGTGGTGTGAACACAGCTTAGAAGGAGATGAAGTTATTTAAGGAGGACACATGCGGTAGATATGTTGACCTGGACGGAATTAGATAATCCAAATGTTGCTAAAAGTTTTTAACAGTATTAGTCTTCTTACACGTGGTGGATGTTTGTCTTATTTGGGGCTTGTAGCACACATTGCTTTTCAGAATAATATTAATTTTGCACTTCCTCCTCGATCCTTATAACAATCATCTCAGCCTGAGACTAAAGTACAGACCTGCACTCGGTGATTCTGAGCTCGTCGTCTGACCTGGCGCTGATGCCTTCACAAACACCTGCTGGGAGTTAAATTGATACGTTAGACTCAGCTGATGTTTTAAAGAGTCTTTGAAAATAATGTCATGTGCATTGGATGAGTAAGTTAAGGTGAATGGAGGGTGGAATTAATCGTATATTGTCTGCATTGCTGTCACTGTGCAGTAAACTACGTTAGAGAATTTCATTGGACAACAATAAATAAGGAAAAATATCTTGATAATTATAACAGCCTTGGTTTTTGTTATTTGTGCACGCCTGGTATTTAACATTTTATATATTTTGCTAAATGCATTATTGGCTTCTTTTTATAGACAAAATATGTGACCATAGCAGTGAAAGCACAAAAATAACAAATTCCCTTTCATCATGTCCAGCCCTTATTTACCATTAATTGAGACCTTGTACATAGTCACATATTTACCTTCTTGTAGTCAAAAAAATGCACATTGATTAAAAATAAAGGTTAGATCAAGACATAAACCCACTTGAGTTGAATAGAGCCCCTAAGATCAGGGGCAAAGTAATTAATTACTTTTTTTTTTTTACAATATATTATGTATTAATATCATGTTTATGTTGCTTATTGCCTTTTTTCAATGACTCTTTGCAGTGGAACGAGTTCTCACATCAATTCATTTGTAGAACATTCCAATAATATTATAAAAATAAATAATTTGATGACTGAAGTGATCAGCTGGGTAAACTAAACATCCTGTCAGCCGTTACATTTTTAGAAAACTCCAAAACCATGACGCTGTGCCGTAGTCGACTGTCTGTCTGACTGACTCTAACACAATCACAGATGGTGACACTTCAGCAGTCGCTGCTGATCTGTCTGTGTGCCAGAAATCACAACACACACACACACACACACACTGGCCGGCAATAACAAACACAGTGATGCATCATTGATCATCGTCTGGTTTCTCTCTCAGAGCGCCGAGGTAAAATCAGTGTGGTGTTAAGTAACCATTCATGTGGCGCCAACATTAACACACACACATATAAACAAACAAACAAACAAACAGCCACTGACTTCTAAATATATATATATATATATGTGTGTGTGTGTAGAGAGAGAGATGTTTCCGGGCTGAATAATGTTCTGCTTCTCTCACATAAACAACTGACTGCTGTGCTCTCACTGCAGCCACTGGATCTTTGCTAATAAACATAAACATCACAGTTTAAGCTGAGTTCCAGAACTATCACTTCCTTTGGACCTTATACTGCAACATCAGTGATGTTTTTCTCTCTTGTAGCTGGGGTTATTTTCAGAAAATGATCGTCTTTATGGCCTAGTTGTAAACATGTAGTTTACATTTTTGGGTGTGGCTGGAAACTGGACATCCATTAGGTCTTTTATTGTGTGTTTAACACAGACTTAGGCAAATATTTTGACTCCCAGGCCACAACGGGTATTAAATTTGACATCACGGATGGAGCATTCAGCTGAAATGACGTATGAATGTTGTGTCAAAATAGTTAAAGAATTAAATGCTAAAATACTTTCTTATCTGATGTGGAAATCCTGCCATTGCAGGGAAGAGACATTAGGATAATGATAACTAAAATTAAAAGTATATTTAATAGGACGGGCCAAACTAAAAGGCTAACATATATAGCCCCTGGGCTATACATCTTAGCGCAAATCTATAAAAAGAGGAAGTCAATGGACCAGTATTGACGTCTTGCAAGATCCTGGGACAGGATGTTCTTCTATCTAGAGGGCCCTGAGTATTGGTGTGCATTTAAGTACCGTATTTTCCGCACTATAAGGTGCACCGGATTATAAGGCGCGTCTTTAATGAATGACCAATTAAAAAAAAAAAATTCATACATGAGGCGCACCACATTGTAAGGCGCATACAATAGAAGCTGCTGCTTCTCGTAGTTTCTCGTAGCGAGACCTGTTGCCGCTCACTATTGGTCCATATATAAGGCGCACCGGATGATAAGGCGCAGCGTCGGCTTTTGAGAAAATTTAAAGCTTTTAGGTGCGCCTTATGGTGCGTTAAATACGTTAATAGCAAAATATGGACAAGAAAACTTTTTAGTAGACCAAAATAGTTTCAGGTTATTGCGGAAAGACATCCCTGAAACAAAACAACCCAACGTGAGTGTTATGATGCGGAGCAATCGGTGCATGCTAATGTCTGCAAGTGCAAATTTATCTTTGAGAGACTCATATAGCGATATGCAAAATGTGTGATGATGTAATTTCTGGAGAGGCTGGATCTGCAAAGAATTTCTGAGAGACCAGGATCTTTAGAATAACTGCTGGGTTAAAAAATTTTATACTTTATTAGGCGAACATGTAGGAACATGTCAGCTGGACACTCCAAGTTTAACCTTTTTGATTATATTTTCGTAGTCACGATGAAGATCTGGTCGTGAACTCACACTTTAGCACCAGCTTCTCTTCTATAGAAGCTCAGGTGAACGTTGCAGAAGTTACAAAGCCAGCGGTCAAAGCCTCGTCCGGTCAACCTGACGGGTTTGTTGTTGCCTTTTACCAAAGTCCGTAACTATCTTTTCCGGATGCTGTGAGTTATTCAGACTCTGGCTTGAATTGTGGTGTATTTGTTGGACTGATACATTGTTAATGCTTCCACTTTGGGACGGAGCGTACGGTGAAGCTAATCGCCCACTCCCGCTGCTGTAGTGCCAGTGTTTGCGATGTTGATCTTGTGTTTGAATAATGAGCAAGGCTCTGAGCGCTTCTCTTGTGCCGAGTGTCTCCACAGCAAATGACCTCTGAATGGTTGTTTCGGATTAGCCATCAAAGTCTCTCCAAGTGGCCAATAGATCGGCACTTCCAGAAATGAGTCACTTGAAAATGATCATCGCCACCGTGGCCGTATAAGATAATGGATAACCATTACACTCCATTTTCCCCACAGCTCCTCACCCACACAAACGCCTGCTCTTGAAATATGATGCATCCACTGTGCTTAGTGAGCACTTAATGTCCAAAAGCACTGTGTTTGTTGAGATTTACAGCAGCGGTGGCGGGAGGGGGGTCAGGAAAAGAGTGTGTTGTCGTTGTGTAATGTTGTTCACTCAATAATTATCTCATTTTATTTACGAAGACAGACAGCTTTAGATGGGGTTAGAGGCTTCCTTTCTATTATCTCCACCTGCCACCGGCCACCCCCTCCCCGGCTCCTCCCGAAATGATGTCCTTCAAGTCTACTTCTTACACAGCTTTGGTCTAAAAGGACGTGGCAGAGAGTTTGCTGTGTTGTAAAAGAGATCAGGGGTAGTTGTTACTTTTTGTAAAATCGGGAACTCCAATCCACACAGATGCATAGTTTAGGACAAAATATTCAGTCTCTAGGACGGCAGTGGTCTAGTGTAGTGTTCCCCAACAGTTTTTTGCGCCAAAGGGTATATGTCTCGTACTATTATTGCTGACTGGTCGTTAAGTTGTGTCAAATAAATACTTCTTAAAATTACTTTTTTTCTGTTCTGAAATATTTTCCTACCTATAAAATCTTCCTACCAGAATTAACTGTGCATCGGCACGGAGCCTATAATTTCTGCCACCAGACAAATGGTTAGAATCTTGTATCAATGGCTGTGTCATTTTGAGTTTATTGTTGTGAGAAAATATTTCCTAATCAAATATAGTTGCATTATTGATGATGGAATCCTAGCCCTTCTATTGGTCAGTTCTTTTGTTGATATGGGTATGGATCAAGTGGAAGTAACAGACACATGGGGCCGAAAAGAAACATTATTTCTCTGTGGCCCAGCACCAATTCACCCACGGACCAATACCGGTCCCCGGCCCAGTGGTTGGGCACCACTGGTCTAGTGGTTAAGGAAGCAGAACACAATAACTTCCAGTTGGCTTACCACTCTCAGAAGGGTGGTGCAGTGTGGTGTTGGTGACAGTGGTGGACCTGGGACTAGGGTGGATGTAGGAATGAATGAGTATCTGTCTTTGACCCATGTTTTTCTTTACAAAATTAAGCAAAAATATATATTTTTTCTCTGACTGTAATAGCACAATAAATGCTGCACATTGAATATCCTCTGTTTCCGTCAAGGGTCTGGACACTGGACATCTCTGTCTTGGACATATAATATGCAAAGCAGAATTTAAGCACAACTTTTTTTGCAGCAGTCGGTGGATCAATGTCATTTCTAGAAGGATTAGGAATCTTCTCAAAAATCTATTTTAATTACTGAGCACACAGGTAAACAAGGAGCTGGTGGTTCACAATTATGGATCTGAGCGTCAGAGGAGTATTGATAGAGTGTGGCCCTGTGTTAACCTCAGGGGTCTGCTGGAAGATCCTGGAGACTGCACCATAGGCAGCAGAAGGGAAGAGGCAGAGGAGTCGTTTTAAGGAAATATTTCACTGCTCTAAGCTGCAGGTTTGAGTCCTGAAGCTGTGATGTATATTCATTTAAGTGCAGAAATAGATTTGACAAGACATGACATGTTATATTGTTACAGGTAGTACAGAGTAGAAAATGTAATAAAAACTTTTATTTTTCCCAGGTGAAATATCTTGCGGGCCATATTAAATGACTCAGCGGGCCACATTTGGCCCCCGGGCCTTGAGTTTGACACATGTGCGCTACAGTACAGTACTTTAAAAACGGGATAATGAGAACAACACAATCAACATGTATTTGATGCCGCCTTAAAGTTATTGCAGAGTACTGCATATATATATGAGTCAAATTCCCGCTAATTTCAGTCTATTTATCAGCCAATAAAATCATAGGAAAATGTTTATTGACCAGTTTTCCTGATTGACGTCTTGTTTTAATCCGGTATTCGACAGGAATGCTGTAATGAGATCAGGTTCACATCAATTCCACCAATCCCCATCTGCAAGGAGGCAAATACGTGTGAAGCAAAATGAATCAGACTCACGTGTGGACACGGGATTTGTGGAACAAAACACACAAACGCATAACAACCTAGTATTTTTAATAGCCAGAGATTATTTCAATGATCAGTTTTGATTAAGTCCTAGCATTTTGATTAATATCTTGACTCAATTACCCAAAATTTTCCCGAAATTGGACATTTTAATCCTAAATGTTTGGTGTCATAGCACAGACGTGTCTGGAAAGTGGAAAATCAAAAATCTTTTCCCCTCATTTTAACCATTGTTAGGCTTTTCTGCAGCATGGGTCACTTTTTAGCAGGTCGGCTAGGTGCTACCATTTATTATATTGGTTGAATCACTAAAGAAGACAGATTGAGATGGTTTGGACATGATCAGAGGAGGGACAGTGGATGCAAGAATGATCCTAGCGATGGAGCTCCTAGACAAAGAGGAGATTGATGGGTGCAGTGAGGGAGGACATGGAGGTAGTTGGAGTCAGAGTAGAAGATACAGAGGACAGGGGGGAGATGGATATGTTGACTTGCTGTGGCAACACCTGAAAAAAGGACAAACCAAAAGGAAAAGAAAAGATATTGGCTGAATTTCCTTTTTGTTCCTTTCTCATTTCCTTTCATTCATTCCCTTGAAGCATTTACCGACCACCTTAGGTTATGACATGTTCCAGCAAACCACAATAACAGAGCATTCACTCCTGACTTTGCTGTCACATTAACAGGACAAGAGTGAATACAACCAAAAATGTTAAGCGAGACTGATGCTGAGTTCTAAGGGTCAGACTTAGACAAATGTCTCTTGTACAAGAGGAGGGGATGTTGTAAAAGAAAAAGAAAAAAAAAAACCTTTTGTTTGCTACTCAACAACATTGAACCATGAGAAGACAGAGGGAATCATACCCACAGCTTTGGTGTGCAGTGGATCTTTGTATGCCTGTGGAAGGTTTTCCTTTCAGAGTGATGAAAGAGCAGATGCTGCGAGGGTTGTGACACAGTGGCGCTCAGAGTCTGTACAGATGTTTTGTTCTCCAGATAAGAGTAATCTGTTTTCCTCAACAGGCCTCCTATGCATGATGGTGTAATCCCATATGCATCAACAAGTCGTGTGTGTAGTGGTGTGTACGGCGGCCTGTCTTTGAGGCAGGGCCGCTGCGCCGAGCCGGGTGATTAGGCATGCTGCTCTAGTCACAGGAAATGGAGTGGCTGATGGACAGGCCCAGTGCATTATAAATGAATGCTCTGCGAGGAATATCCCTCAATTTCCTTTCTGAATGACAAAAGAAGCCACGCACAATTTCCTTGATCCGGAGCATTTGTTTAACGGTGCCCTAACCATTTAACCCACCCATTCAATAGTCTGTTGAGTAAAAGGAAATTTACACAGTGTCAATTTATACAGCCATAACAGAGATAAGACAGCGTTGGGTGATGCTGACGTGGAGATGAGTGTGGATTTATCACCAGCAGTCACCTTATTCCACACAGCGCTGATTTTGAGAAGTGAGCTCTTTTACATGACCTATAGGCTAACAATTAGCGCACACACAAAAAGAACCAATAGGCTTTGACATGTGAAGGCTAACTTTTTGACTGGCGGACCACGATAGGTCCTAAAGCTGGACACAAACACAGGATAGATGGCTAAAATGCTTCCACAATTCCCTGGGCTGTCTGAAGCAGTGATACCCAACCACTGGTCCGGGGACCGGTACCGGTCCGTGGGTGAATTGGTGTCGGGACGCAGAGAAATAATGTTTCCTTTTGGCCCCATGTGGCTATTACTTCCACGTGATCCATACTCATATCAACAAAAGAACTGACCAATAGAATGGCTAGGATTCCATCATCAATAATGCAACTGTATTTGATTAGGAAATATTTTCTCAGTGAAGACAACAACAATAAAC
>JAFBJS010006215.1:0-140306 GCA_016785265.1 Paraplagusia blochii
TATTAATATATACTTTTATTAATATGTATATATATACACACATATATATACATATATACACACACATATATATATATATATTTGTATATATATATATATATTTGTATTAGGAGTGTGACGATTCACTTGAATCGTTACACTCCTAATGTGGATTAAGCACAACACGTTGAATGTTGACTAACTGGCTCAAAATTGTCAGACATATTTCAAAATGTCTTCATTCTACATAACTGAATGTACCAGTCGTTGAATTCTAAATAAAAAAGTTCCAGAGCTCGGATCACACTTTCAATAATGAGCCGCATCCATGACTGATTTTATTATGCACACTGGTGATACATATATTGTGACATCATCTTGAACATTCCCTCAGTGCTTACTGTCAAAGAACTTAAACATGTGAAATAAAATAGAAGATGAAAAACAATAAATAAGGAATGCATTATACAGAAGCAAATTCTATATGGGCAAACTGAGTTTTAACAGCCTTCCTTTTCCTGTCCATCACTGGAGACCACTGTGTGCGCTGCCTTCTAGTCTCTCACCACCATCATCGTCATCACAGGGTCAATTAACACTCCAATGAAACACTGATGCGGTGATGATAATGACAATAATGATGTCAAAGCCTAAAGGATAGAGATGATATGAAGCTAAATTACCCAAATGACTAGTCGCCTCACTGCCAATTAACCCCTTTGTTAACCTGACCACACTATATTAGTATGGCACACTAAGATTGATTCATATCATATGTAGTGCCACACAAGCCAGAAATCAATCTACTTAGTTTATTAGTATATTATTAGTATTATTAATACTGGCAAATAATGCAGGAAGTGTTATAATATTTTATACAATATAATTAATTATTTTTCTTATTATTATTTATAAAAGCAAATAGTAAGGGAATGCTAGTAGTTTAACTAGGGATGTCCGATATATCGGTCCCCCGATTAATATCGGGCCGATATGAGCATAATTTTTTGATATTGGATTATATCGGTATCGGTTTTTGCCAATATTATTAATCTGATGCTGCAAAACCACGGTCTCGGCAAATACGCTGGACTTCCGCATGAGGAACTGAGTTTGACCGGCACGTGATTAATGATGTCATTTAAAGAGACCGCTACAATGAGCAATGCTACAGTAACTGTCCGTGGTCTGGAGTTTTTTGTGGATAGAAAACTGTAATTCTTAATGACTGCAAGGAGCAGCGAAGTAAAGAAAAACAACATGGAATGGACTCAGTGAAACGATGACACACAGCAGTAGCATCAGCGGTGGCAGTAGCAGCAGCAGTCTCTCTCTCTCTCAAAGACTCGGAGTTAAAGACGGTAAAGAACAGAGAAGAGACAAAGAAATCCGTCAAACTTCACGGAGTTCATCGTCTTGGAGAATCAGCCGTTCTCTAACGTTGAAGACGCTGTTTTTACTAAACGTGGGGAGTTTCTGTAGCCGAGCTATGTTAGGACTAATTGTATTCACAATAAGTATTTCTCCAACATTTGCCAGTGAAATGCTGTTCGGTGTAGTCTCTCATGTCATCAACGAGAAGAGTCGTTTACATTGTGACGATGCTGAAATGTTTTTTCTCTCATTAAAGAGGGCTTTTTACTCTTATACTGCAGCTGTTTCTATCTGTGTCCATTTATATTGACTATTGTTGTGAGGGCTGAATGAGCCCAGTTTATAATGTTAATCAATGTGTTTGGAAAGTTCTTCTGTCCAACACTAGACATTTCTTGTTTACATCAAATAATGCACAAAGAATCATAGGACTGTTTCAGACAAAATGGTAAATAATAAATGTGTAATTTTTTAATAACTTATAGGGAAGTAGTGTGATTATGTTGTACACAGTTATTTATAGAATGCATTTGTCTGGTATCACAATAAACTTAGGGGAAATTAGATGCCCATATCGGTATCGGTAAATGTCATATCTGACATCCCTAAGTTTAACCAATGGGCATTAGTGTATGTTAACGTTTTTGAAATAACCCCATGATAGATGTACAAGAAGCTGGAGTTTCATTGAAGTTTAATTGATAGTAGCGCCTCCTTCTTTTAACGATTTGACATTTTACCAATTGAGGATTAATTAAAGGCATAATCCTTAGGCAAATCTTACTGTCTGACTCTGAGCTGCCTAAGTTGTCCAATTCTGCACCATGCCAAGTTAACACTCAATGCAGATGGTGTGACGTCAAACAGCAGTTTAGACATGCAGAACCTAATCATTTAGCCTTTCCATCTTCATCATCAACATTATAAATCTTAGAAATCAATGCAGATTATAGTCACACTCATCACGTCAATCTCTGTGTTACAGCTGTTTGGCAAAGTACTAAGCATAAAATTGACATTCGATTGAGGACATCACTGTTAGGTGTGACTAGAATGCAGCACCAGTGCCGTCAATACCTCAGTGATGTATATAAGCTTACAAAAAAAAAAGAGTGCAGTTTTGTCATATCCCACAGTTGTTTTGACAGACCACTCACAACACTTGCTCAGTATACACAGCATCTCAGTGGTTGTGTGACCCTCCAGAGTTAGGGGGTGCTGTCGGCCCTCCTGCCCCCCTCTGTCCATGGTCTCTCCTGCCATGGCCCAAAATACAATGAGCACTGCCACAACCTTCTTCGTCCTCATCTCCTTCACTTTCAGAGGAAGACTCTCCAAACTGTTTGGGCTTTTCATATATGCAGCAGCCTAAAACAATTAAATAGGTGATTATCAACAGATGTTGGTTTTTCCACGACCTCCATAATGGAATTGACCAATAACAGAACTTACATTTTGATGATCGTCTGCCCAAGTGCTCATTGTCAACAGTGTCACTGGACCACTCCACCTTTTTCTCAGTCTTCCTCTTTCTTAGTTTGATTGTCAGGCTTCGTCCTTCCTGTAAGCACGACAGGTCTGATGTTAAGATTCTTCAAGGAGACTAAGCTGACCTTAAACAATTTCAGACACCCTGTTACTTAGAGTTCAGTTGTTGTTACAGTTTTTTACTGCCAAGTATTATTTATAAAATGCAAGGTAGGTTTAACATTGCAGTTGACTCATACTGTTCATACTGTTGACTAAATGCACAAAAGAAATCTGTTTTCTCAGATTCCTCGAACTTATAATTGAAAGTTGCTCAGTAGGAAGAGCTTGCATACCCAAATAGCTGTCTCGCCATGCATCTTCTTTTCCTTACGGCCTGTCCCTTTTTTTAGAGGTTGTCACAGTGAATCATCCTTTTCCATCTTCCTCTATTTTCTCCATCTTCTACTCAAACACCAACCGCAACCATGTCTCCCTCACTGCATCTCCTCTTTGTCTCCTACCTCGTAACTCCATCTCTTGGATCATACTTCTACCAATGTATCCAGTGTCTCTCCTCTGCACATGCCCAAACCATCTCAATCTGTGTCTAACCATGAATTGAACATAATTTTAATACTATTTAATCAAATCATCACACTGCTGGAGAACTCCGGTGTAGGTGACAATTTATTTACTGGAAAACAGAAAAAAGCTTTAAACTTTTTGTTTATCACCAAAATATATGTGTCCTTTTAACATTCAGTTTTTTTATTTAACAAACAGTATTTAATGAAGCACAAACCAAAAAAGTATCAGCAAGTACACAAATACTAATATTATGTAATGGTTTGTGAATACTACATCAGATCATGGTATTCATTGAATTTCTTAGTGACACCAGGTATTACGATGAACATGAAACTGAAGGAAACAAGAGTGCTCTAACAAATTTGACTCTACAGAGCAATGCAAACTATTTTAATATTCGTCCAATCAGATTGAATTGGTCTAATTTCATAGTTCTAATACAGAAGCAACGCTGATATGAATACTGATCGGCAGTTTTAGAAGTGTAATTCCGCGTGGACTCCACGGATTGTACTAAGCTGTCGATCTAGACTACAGCTGGGTTTTACATACACACAGACATATAATGACAGCAACCTATGACCGACATCCTAATGACAATTGATAGTTAGAAGAGCTTCATCTTTCTCATACAACGGGCCTCGTCAAGATCACAGAACAGGACCTTATATTCAACGTTTATCATTAGGAAGCTTTTATGCCATTACAATGTCCTTATGACCATGTCGTACCCACCTGCTGGGGCGGCGGCGGCGTGCTAGTTTCAACAGTCTCCGTTATCGTCTCACTTGACATCCCGGGAACCTCCGCCATCCCTGCAGCTGCTTTGCTAACACGCAGGTTAGCAGCAATGTGTTAACGAAGTGCTGTATCAGTGGCACGGCGTTCTGGCAGTTAAAGCGGTTGTAACGCTGATAGTTAAACACACGGCCTTCAATAATGGTGTGGATTACGAAGATGACTATGATGTGTTGAGAACCTCCGATAGCAACCCAATTCAAGCTACGGAAACGCTAACACTCATACCGGAAGTTGAACTTTATCATGACAAAATCATTGTCAGCCACTGTGTCAAAAGCGATAATAAAACACAACAAATTCTGCTTTTGCTTTGACTGTTTTTCATTTAGCTGTGTACTATCATGCAAAGGCAAATATCGAATGTTTATTTAGCCATATTCCGTAAATGCAACTAAAGTGCTTTTATTTTCATACCACAGACAGGTTCAGTTTTGCGTTTATCCCACCGAGTGGGAAGACATTTTTGGACGGACAGAGGCGTATTCATTGGTGCATGAACTATTACGGTCCCCCTGTAAAGTTGATTTTAGTACGTGCCCATGCTGTTTTTCTCACATAAAAAATGTAATTGTTAATACGTTTAGCTTTATCTTCTTTTTTAAGTGATATTTACAATTAAACTAACAACATAAACTATATAGAGATGCGTATATGAAGATTACTATAACGAAATGTATTTTAGATTATTATAAGTGGGTGCCGTATTAAGAACGCAGTAAGTACTGTTGGCTGTTTGAACGTTTTTATGCTGGTACGAAGTGAGGTAATTACATTGCCTTTACTTATTTTATGTTTTACATTTTGAGCAGTAATGTGGATGACAGGCCGTCGTGTCCTCTGTTTCGGGTCGGCTGGTAATGGAGTAGTAGGACGCTGCTGGAACAACCCAAGAAGATCTTTATCCTCCTTACTTAAATCACAAACAGTAAAAGTTGAAAAGGAGAAACGCAGACGAGGACGGGAGGAGGCGATACTGTCAAGTCAGTCTGAGGTATGTACTGTACAGCAGGAACCATAAAAGCAATAAAGGGAGATTGCGATGTTAAGTAGAGTAAATTAACAGATAAAGCCTAAAAAATATAACACTATGTCAGTTTACAACATTTGTTTTTCCCCCTGATTATTCAATGCACCCTATTTTGTAATCAATATACTCATACATATATTGCCTAAGCATTTGGAATATTTAAATAAATCATATGTATATGTTCATGTTGAATTATAGGGAGGTCCGATTGGGTTGCATAGAGTTTTTGTAGAACTAGTCTATAACTGTAGTAATTGGTCTATGATAGGGTGCGAAGGGAGGAATTTTCAAAGTCAATGTCAGTTTAATTGCCAATACCTTTACATGTACAGAACATACAAGGGTATCGAAATTGTGTTCCCGCTATCCCGTGCGCAGACAAGACATAACATTACAATACAAACATTTGGGTGCCAAACATGCTGTCTGCAATCAGAACAGTTAATGCAAATAGATGGGTAATGTGCATTACAGTTGACCAGATGAGTAGAATAGGGAATTTCAGCCATATTATAATAGATAGTAACATAAAATAAATAATCAGTAGAAAACAAGGTAGAATAGTGCATTACATAAAATAACATTACTGTTACATTGTTACATTACAATAATGTTAATGGAACATTAACATTAAAAGTGCAGGTGGTAGTTGTACATAAGAGGTCATGGGTACTCATACAGCTGATTATAATGCAAATGTTTCTGGTGCAAAGAAAGAAGGTTTTAGTGCAAATAAACAGTTTCCATTGGGAGAGATAGACTGGTTAAGGTGCTGAGTTCAATTGGGAATTATGATTGTCGGTGGAAAGGGGGGAGAGAGTTCAACTATCTAACAGCTTATTGGATGAAGCTGTTAGTGAGTCCGGTGTGAGGGATGATAGTCTTCCCAGCTATGCGCTGCAAGGCTTACCTGTTGAAGTCAGTGCAGCTGCCGCCCCATACAGTGATACAGCTTGAAAGGATGCTTTCGATGGTTCCTCTGTAGAATATGGTCATAATGGATGGTTATGCACTTGCCCGGTTTTAGTTTACGCAGGAAGTAGAGGCGCTGTTGTGCTTTTGTTTGTGGCTTTTGTGGTATTGTGGTAGTATTAGAAAGCCAGGAGTGGCATAGATGTATGTTATGTATACATGTTGTGTAAGTTATGTTGGTGCAGGACATGCATGAGTACATCAAGGATCGGCCCTGAGCCCCTTTTCGTTTGCTTTAGTAATGGATAGATTGACAGATGAGGTCAGACAGGAGTCTCCATGGATGGTGGTTTGCAGATGGCAGTGAGAGCAGGCAACAGCTAGAAGAGAACCTAGAGGGGTGGAGGTTTGCATTATAGAAAAGAGGAATGGAGGTCATAGGTGGTAATACTGTGGACATGTGTGTAAATTAAGGGAAGAAGAGTGGAAAGGTGAGGTTGCAAGGAGCAGAGATGGAGAAGGAGCAAGAGTTAAAGTACTTAGGATCAGCTGTTCAGAGCAGTGGAGACTGTGGAAGAGAGGTGAAGAACGGAGTACAGACATGATAGTGCATTGCTTCACTGTCACTCAAGTTATATATTCTCACTTGGTCTCTGTGTATGTGTGGATGTAGTTTAAGAATTTAAAATTCCTATTAAATTAAATTTTTTAAATATTAATTGTATGATGCGACAGTGATCCCATTTCTGTAATGTACTTAGAACCTTCAGCCTTGTGCAGCTGTACTTCAACACATGAGAGAAAATTTGATGGATGGACAGGTAGACAGATACATAGACATAAAGATAGCTATTGTGTTTTTTTGTTCTACATTTTGTGCTCTGAATTAGTTGCAATTGCTCAAGTGTTTGAAGTCTCAATTTTAGTCATCAACTCTCCATGATACTATTATCTATCTCTTTCTATCAAGTGCTATATACTGTAACTACATATTTTCTCCATTATGTTTTTAGATTTCTAAAGAGAAACCAATGAAATGGGGCATTAAGGAGGAAACAGTATACTCAGTTCCAACACCCCATGGACAAAAGAAAGGTGACTAACCCCATCAGCTTGTTTGCCCAATGTATAATTTTTAGACTCTAAAGCCTTTTGCCTGATCCACAGACACCAGTGTGCCATTCCCAGCAACATACAGTCCAACCTATGTGGAGTCCAGATGGTATCAATGGTGGGAGAAAGAGGGCTTTTTCAGTCCAGAGCAATATGTGAGAGTGCAGCAACAGAATCACAATGTCAAGCACAGTATTCTTTATTTGGTCGACTTATTTTTTCCAATATTTATCAATATAAATAATAAAACTTCTTTGGAAAATAAACAGCAAATCGAAGCATATTACAAAGTAATATAAATCCAGACAAATATCTTTTGCTTGCTTAAATTTTAGAATTATTGAATAATGATGAATGAATGTTGAATAACCCTAGATCAGTACTTCCCAATCTTTTTCTGTTACGCCCCTAGCAAGAAGAAAACAATTCGCGCCTCCCCACCCCACCACCCACACTCCGCCGCAACTATAAATAACAGCATTTGTCTATAAAATAGTTCTAGCTACACCTCTGCATAACATCGTATCCTTGTTAACATAATGAAACAAAAAAAAGAGATATAGTTCAACTTACAAGGATGTGCAATTACACTTTATTGTAGTATGGCGGAAAAAAAAGCATGTTCCCCAGCATCGCACCGCGCCCCCTCCCAGGGGGGCCCGCCTCACACTTTGAAAACCCCTGTCCTAGATGAAATGACAACATCATACACTTTTGTGAGCTGTAGCTGGCTCTCACTTTGCATCCATCTTAACAGGAAAAGTTACCTCACGCTGTGGATCAGACCTTCTCCCTTTGTATCCCTCCTCCAAACGTCACTGGTTCTCTACACCTGGGCCATGCTCTTACTGTAGCGATAGAGGATACCCTGGTCCGAAGGTAAATCAACAAGACATTTAGAAGTATTATATGTGTCATTATTATTAGAAATCACAGTAAGGGCAGTGATATATGTATTTTTAATTCATAAGGAGAAGGATGCAGGGCTATAAAGTCCTCTGGGTTCCTGGATGTGACCATGCAGGTATTGCAACGCAGGTATGAAATTATTTTATTCTCTTTTTCATGGTCAGTTTTCAGATTGTTTTCAAATTTGTAAGATTTTTTTTCTTGGATAGCACATCTTCTGTTTTTGTGTGTTCATCTTAGGCAGTGGTAGAAAGAAAACTGCTGAGTGAGAAAGGGAAGCACAGACAGGACTTTACCAGAGAGGAGTTCCTGAGCGAGGTTTGGAAATGGAAGAATGAGTAAGTATGCACTAGTGTATTTGCTTTAAAATGTGCAAACCCGAGTCTAAGAAAAGGTTCTCAAAGATATGTTTGGCACACCAAGTTAACCTTCTCTTGTAGAAAAGGAGAAGAGATCTACAAACAGCTAAGAAGCCTGGGTGCCTCTTTGGACTGGAGCAGAGCGTGTTTTACAATGGATCCGGTAAGATGTTGATTTGTTTTCTGGTGTCATGTGGTGATGCATGCAGATTTCATGCAGGGATCCTGACCAATCAGGATTGGGCACATGTACACACAATGTCTATCTGACTGACTAAAAAAGGCCTTCAGATATGGTCCACCTGTTCTCGGCATTGAGGATCTTCCTTCAAATTTTCTTTGTCCATTGTGTCTTCCAACTCCTTCAAGAGTATTGCAATCTCTGTCACCATACGTTTCACTGTCTGTCTCTAAAATCATATGTCATCCCCAGCCTTGGGGGCCCTGTGGACTTGTTCCATTCCTCTTATTATATTTTCTTCTGAGCAGCACAAATTCACAAAGTAAATTTTACTGGTTTAAGCTTAAATTTGAATTAGAATTATTTTACATGTATCCATGTAATCTATAGTCGGGGGACTTTTATTTACCTTTATTTACATATATTGTAATGTATGAATGAAAAATGCAGTAAAGACATTGACATGGTTAGGATAATAAGTACTTTTATTTTTTCCTTCAAAATTTGCTTTCGTTAAAGAATTCTGCATTTGCAACAATTACAGTGGTACAGCACAATGGTTTTCTAATCATCTATTACTCTGCTGATGCAATTAGCAAACACAATCACAATTAGAACACTGGAATTGCTGGGATATTTTTCCCAAAATTGACAAAAATCGAATCCCGAGTAAAGACGAGCTATTTCCCGGGAATTCCATTATTTATTTATTTATTTATTTATTTATTTATTTTACTGTACCCTGTGTATAGGCCTTATTTAAATATCATTCAAATATTCATACCAACCTGCATTGTACATGAAATTATTGCTATATTAGGGTTCTATTAGTGATACAAAACAATAGGTTTCATCTCAACAGCACCTATAAAGGCTCAGCCCCTTGTGCTGTCGTGGGCGACATCTTCTGTAGGCATTTCCCGGATAACCCGGTTCCTGGGATTAAACCCTACTCTATACTATGTAGATATTGCACCAAAAACCAGACATTTGCAGCTATCACTTTAGCGACCATGAAAGGGCTCAGAGCAGATCTCTGATGTATGCCACCCGTACCCTGAACTTTTTAGTCACTCCAACTTTAGCCCTCCAAGCTATCTTTATACATTCTTGCACTGATTTCATGTGCTACCACTCCTCATTCAGTACACCAGCTACATTATTATCTTATATCTTACAATTTCTTACAATATATAATTGTAAGATATTGTAATATTAATTTGTGCTACATTAATATATTTTTCTTCATTTTAGCATTTTAGTAGGGCCGTTACCGAGGCTTTTGTCAGACTTTCTGACTCTGGTCTAATCTATCGGTCTGAGGGTCTAGTCAACTGGAGTTGTGCTCTTGAGTCCGCCATCTCTGATATTGAGGTATTGAAACGGCTTCAACCTCCCGCAACATACACTGTTTTTGCTTTATTTGTTATTTAACTGCAGCATATGCATCATGAATAGCAGTACTAAAGGTGTTTGGTTTATCAGGTGGACTCGAAAGAGCTTGCTGGGAAGACAATGTTATCTGTTCCTGGTTATGAAAACAAAGTTGAGTTTGGGATGATGCTGAGCTTTGCTTATCCAGTAGATGGCCACGGTGAGTAATTACAATTTTACATAATTGTGTGCATTGTGCCGATACATGCAAGTTATAATACACCAAGGTAGTGCATTATGATTTGCTTAAGGCCTGATGCTCTGTTTCTCAGATGGGGAAGAGGTGGTGGTGTCAACTACTCGGCCAGAGACTATGCTAGGAGACGTAGCTGTGGCTGTTCATCCAGATGATCCTCGATATCAGGTTTGTGCTGTTGTCTAATCCAGTGATTTTGAACCTTTTACTGAGCCAAGGCACATTTTTAGGTTTACAAAATCCTGAGGCATACCACCAACCAAAATTACTTTTTAACAGAGTATTTATAATACATATAGTTAATAATATAATTTGAAAATGTATTTATACTCACTTAGTGTAAAATCTGGGCCTGGTTCTATGAACACAAATTGTATATCCTGGCAGAAATGGTAGAAAGACACACACAAAGCTCTTCCTCAACAACAGCTCTCAGTCTCTCTCTGTTTTTAGTTTTTATTGCAGTCAAGCTTGAGAAGCTCAGCTCACATAGATATGTGGTTGAAAGCTTTTACCAACACTCCAATATAGACAATTTGATTGAACAATTGTAAATACATTACCACCACCACACACACATACATTGCTTTCTTAATATTTGTTTATTTGTCTTATATGTCTTTGAAGCATTTTGATTATTTACTGCAGCAGACTTCCTGAAGAGAATAGAGGAGCTAAATAAGATAAATCAATGGTGTTATTTGGCCAACAGTGATCCCCAAATTACAGTAGAACAGCTCACTATTTACAAACAAGGAGTCTGGGGAGTTGGTTTTTCTTTTGTTGACCACTCAAACTAGGGCCTTCATCTGGGTCCGAATTTTGTCCACGGCCCTGTTCCCTTCTTAAACACTTCTCCATCATTGTCACTTGCTCAACTTGCTGTCCGTTGCTGTTACAGTCACTGTCGTGTATTGTTTTCACAGGCATTTATAGCCTTTGTTGCCACCTGCTGGAATAGATGAGTATCACATATCGGGCACACTTTATTACAGTGCAGACACCCAACAATGGTTAATTACGTGATATTAGATAATCTCCCGTGGTACATCTGACAACGGGACAATAGTGTGCCGCGCCACACTGATTGAAAATCACTGGTCCAATCAATGTTTACCTTTGTCATGTGTTGACACAGTGTTACAACTGCATTGAGGTAGACTACCTTTATTTATATGTATAATTGTAAACATAATAGTTGGTTCCATAGTGCCTGCCTCCAAAACAAATTAGAGGAGAAGAGAGTGGGTTTAATTAAAAGAAGAAACACAAGCTTGGCCCTTGTCATGGGCAGGCTGTTCACAGCAGTTCAACTACTACTATGAACACAATTATTTTCCAAAAATGGCATCATTTAAGGACAACTTTTTTCCCATTTACTACTACTAAGTAACTAAATAAATATAAAATATGTCAAGGAAAAATTCATGAAATTCAAAATAATAAGTCACCATATGTTGGTGCTTGTCTTCTTGTTCTTCCAGTCTATTCATGGGAAGCAGTGCAGACACCCTTTCTCTAACAGACTCCTGCCCATAATCACTGACACAGTGGTGGACATGAACCTTGGAACGGGTGAGATTAACATTCACTTCGATCATAGTCCCTAGCTATTGCAAGTGTATTTTATTTGAAGTTCCAGTTTTTTTTTTACTTTTTTAGTATTTAGTATTCATTACTGATGCTTTGTTGTGTTGATGTCCTGCAGGTGCATTGAAGGTGACCCCTGCTCATGACCAAACAGATTTCCTGCTATCACAAAAACACTCTCTTCCAAGACTTACCATTATCAGAGGAGATGGAACAATTGTATCCCCCTGTGGGCAATGGCTGGAGGTACTGAAACTTACAGACAACAACCAAACAAAACAACCTTGCTAAATATACATTACAAAAGGCCGGTGGGGTGGTGGTGGGGGTTGGGTATCTGTCTACTTCTGAATCTATTTGTGTCATTTTAGGGAGTGAAGAGGTTTGATGCCAGAAAGGCTGTGATTGATGCACTGGTTGAAAAGAAGTTGTTCAGAGGAAAAAAAAGTCATGCCATGACTTTACCAATCTGCAGGTAGGAGAACATGAACATTGTCCGTCCGTCTGTTTTCATCCGCTTATCCATTACTGGGTCACAGGGACAGCAGTCTCCACAACTGCCACCCAAATCACATTGCACCATACCTACAGGTGTAGTCTTAAGCATCTGTGGCCTAGTGGTTGATGAGCTGGATTTAGGTATGCAGGGTTCCATCTTCAAGTCCACCAGCTGCCAAGTTACCACTGAGGTGTTTAGCATAGCACCATCCCCACTCACTACTGCCTGGGTCATTCAAATCTGGCCACCATGAACTTTGGTGGTGGGTTAATTGCAGGTCACATTTTGTTGAGTGTAGTGGTGTGTAATGTCCCTTTTTTTCTTCCTTTCCACCTACCGACACTGATACACATGGTTTATATAGATCAGTGAAAGGTAAAGGGGAATCCTTTGGGCATTGTTGATAACACTTCTTTGTATGTGGTTGATAAGTTTTGTCTTAAACCACTTATTCTGGTGGGCAATGGTTTTCCAGGTTTACTCCTCTTCTGTAGCCTCCAGGTATAGACGCTGTGTACAGCTAAGTCCTGTCCCAAGACATTGTCCCCTCTTATGTTGGGGCATATGCCTATGTAGCGGTTGCTTGGTCTTGATCTCAACTACACTAAATGACTCAAACCACATTTCCCCAGCTTGTGTTTAGGAATTTTGTCTTTGTGATGAACCAGTTTTTGTCTCAGGGTGTTGCCTGGTTTGAAACATAACAGATGTGGTGCTTATTCAAGAACCGTCTGAATTTAAGATCACTAATTCTTGTTTTTTCTCTATGCACCAGTGATAGACCAGAGGTAGTAGAACATTCCAAAACGTTTCCACAAGGAGACAGCAGATAGCTATAAAACCATGCAATGAAAGATAAAAAAGATTATTGTATTTTCTATATGTGGAAAATAAGTATTCAGGTTGGCACTGCAATAAAAGGAAAATTATCATTCTTAAACACACATACAGTCTTTTAAATACTATTTGTATAATTAAGAATAATACAAAGTTGAAGTTTGATATTTTTTGTAATGTATTTTCTGCGCTATGAGTCTTACTTATCATCATTGGGTGTCAATCTACTCAGGTGCAGCTTTGTTATTTACACACTAAGAACCACTAGAGGGCACTACAGGCTTGTACTAGTGTCAGCTACCTTTGTACTGTAAAACATTTGCATGTCCAATGTAAAATATATATATATATATTTCTTTGTTTTGCACTTTTTTGCTGGTGCAACCTATACTCTAGATCAGCTAATAGTCTGGAAATAATATATTTGTATGCTTAAATGCCTGAAATCTCTCTCTCTGCTCTTTTAACATCATAGCCGCTCAGGAGACGTTATTGAACCCCTGCTAAAGAAGCAGTGGTTTGTCCGCTGTGATGAAATGGCTAAAGCGGCTATAAAGGTATTTTAATTGGCTTACTAGTTTACCTCGATTGATTTGTTGGGTTATCTTTCACCTCTAATGTAATATTCTCTACTGGTTTTTCTTCCATTGTGAGGTGGTGGAAGATGGAGATCTGAAAATCACCCCGCACAACTACACCAAGTCATGGAGGAGGTGGTTGTCAAACATCAGGTATACCTTGGACACTGATGCATGCCATTGGAATGTTTTTCTACTGTGCTTTGAGTGAGGGAGCTTGTGTGTGTGTCTAGAACGGTGGTATGCAATGATGTTTGTGGCAGTGACACCATCCTGATGATAAATGAGCTTTTGTTTCATGCACGTGTCGTCAACAATATCCCACTGTTTCCTTGGCAGTGACTGGTGTATTTCCAGACAGCTGTGGTGGGGTCATCAGATCCCTGCTTATCAAGTGGAGCTGCCAAGTTCTACCAACACAGGAGAGGTCAGCTTTGTCCATATTAATGTTTGAAACATGAAAGGTGTGTGTGAATGCGTGCATGTATTTAATTAAGAAAGATTTGTGTAAAAGGGTAGAGAAAATTACCTGATGTAAATATAGGGTTCTAAAGAGTGATTGAATTGCTATTTTTTCTGCATTTCATAGCTTGATAAAGTTATACTTTTTGAGATTGGTATTAATAAAACTGTGTGTGTAGGAGCGATGGGTTGTGGGACGCAGCGAGGACGAGGCAAGGCAAAGGGCTGCTGTTGAATTCGGAGTGCATCCCACGTCCATCAATTTGATTCGAGGTGATTCACGTTTATTCTAAAACTACATATGTTGAGCTTTTCAAACGATTAAAATTTTAACATTACTAATTTCGGAATCTTTATCAGCTGCAGCAGAGATTATTGTTAGTGTGTAGGGGCTGAAGATTGATTCAGACCCTACAATATTTTACATGTACATACACTCACCGGCCACTTTATTAGGTACACCATGCTAGTAACGGGTTGGACCCCCTTTTGCCTTCAGAACTGCCTCAATTCTCCGTGGCATAGATTCAACAAGGCTGCAGATTTGTCGGCTGCACATCCATGATGCGAATCTCCCGTTCCACCATATTCCAAAGATGCTCAATTGGATTGAGATCTGGTGACTGTGGAGGCCATTTGAGTACAGTGAACTCATTGTCATGTTCAAGAAACCAGTCTGAGATTATTCCAGCTTTATTATATGGCGTATTATCCTGCTGAAAGTAGCCATCAGAGGTTGGGTACATTGTGGTCATTAAGGGATGGACATGGTCAGCAACAATACTCAGGTAGGCTGTGGCATTGCAATGATGCTCAATTGGTACCAAGGGACCCAAAGAGTGCCAAGAAAATATTCCCGGCACCACTACACCACTACCCCAGCCTGAACCGTTGATACAAGGCAGGATGGATCCATGCTTTCATGTTGTCGACGCCAAATTCTGACCCTACCATCAGAATGTCGCAACAGAAATCAAGACTCATCGAGCCAGGCAACGTTTTTCCAATCTTCAATATCGATGAGCTTGTGCAAATTGTAGCCTCAGTTCTTGTTTTTAGCTGAAAGAAGTGGTACCCGGTGTGGTCTTCTGCTGCTGTAGCCCATCTGCCTCAAAGTTCGACGGACTGTGCGTTCAGAGATGCTCTTCTGCCTACCTTGGTTGTAACGGGTAGTTATTTGAGTCACTGTTGCTTTTCTATCAGCTTGAACCAGTCTGGCCATTCTCCTCTGACCTCTGGCATCAACAAGGCATCTCCGCCCACAGAACTGCCGCTCACTGGATATTTTTTCTTTTTCAGACCATTCTCTGTAAACCCTAGAGATGGTTGTGCGTGAAAATCCCAGCAATTTCTGAAATACTCAGACCAGCCCTTCTGCCACCAACAACCATGCCACGGTCAAAGTCACTCAAATCACCTTTCTTCCCCATACTGATGCTCGGTTTGAACTCCAGGAGATTGTTTTGACCATGTCTACATGCCTAAATGCACTGAGTTGCAGCCATGTGATTGGCTGATTAGAAATTAAGTTTTAACGAGCAGTTGGACAGGTGTACCTAATAAAGTGGCCGGTGAGTGTATGTATATGTCAGTTTTTATTTATTATATATTAACCTATATTTATGTACATATATATGAAACAGCAGTGACCTCCCTTTTTTTTGGGAAATCCAAATTGAACAACTTCCATTCTAACAAACTCAGTAATATCTAACAACTTGAAGCTTGATACTATGTTTTTAATAGGGGTGTGAATCTTTCACTCACATGATGATCTGATTCAAATCTCGATTCACAGGCTATGATCCGAGTCAGGAACGATTCATAGAAATATATAATGGTTCGATCCAGTTAGATAAATTGCGTTGCTTTTATCTATCTTTCCATCCCTCTTGAAAAAACTGATGATGTCCAAACCTTCGATCTTCGATGTTATGTTTGCCATGTTGGAAAGAACAGAGTAATATCCACTAACTGAACTCCAATCAAATCAGCCTATGTCACAGTTTACACACCTCAAGAGACACTACCTGCATAGACATATATGAATAGATGTTTATATGACTGGTCTTGCTGTTCTATTGTGAAAGCGGCCTATGTGATCACACACATGTCTTTCCTTTAAGACCCTGATGTGCTGGACACATGGTTCTCCTCAGCCCTGTTTCCCTTTGCCATGCTTGGTTGGCCAGAACAGGTATGTACTTCCCCAAGGTACAGCCACTATAACCAGTGTTCCTCTCAACATACTGTATCTTGACCAAAGCCTTACCTCCTGCAGACAGCCGACATGCAGCACTATTACCCTAACTCTATTCTGGAGACGGGCAATGACCTCATCTTCTTCTGGGTGGCCAGGATGATTATGTTGGGCAAAGAGCTAACGGGACAGCTTCCTTTCCAACAGGTAATTCATGTAAATTCCACAGCTGTCAAGATATAAAGACTATTCTATTATAATAATGTTAAAACAATTGTTCCTTTTAGGTTCTTTTTCACTCTTTGGTAAGAGATAAACATGGCAGGAAAATGAGCAAATCTCTGGGCAACGTCATTGACCCATTAGATGTTATTAATGGAGTCTCACTGGAGGTAGGTGCAGATAATTTCTTCTTTCTATTAAAGAATGTCTTACACATGCCTTTTTGGCAATTATATTTTTATGGCTTATTATTGTCATTTTATATATACAATGGGGATTGAAGGTTTGCACGCTTCAGGTAGAAATGTGTCTTAAAGAAAAAAAGGAAAAACCTCTACAACTACGAACAACTACAGACATTCTTATAATATGTATCAAAAACATTTTGATTATTTACAATTTTTACAGAAAGAATGGTGTCTGCCAAGTTTGGTTAACCTGCAGAGTTAACACCTTGTGAACGCTATCACAGGTTGGAAGCATTTTTTAGCAGCCAGCTAACAGTTTTTCAATTCCTGTTTGAGGCTTTTTTTAAGGTATATCCATCCATCTGTCCATCCATCCATCAATCCAACTAACTATCCATCCAACCAACCAACCAACTAACCCACCAGCCAAAACCTTACGTTTACACCTCGTCATGTAATTCACTGTGGATTTTAGATGGCCTCAAGTTATCGTCCAAACTCTGCTGACATTTTATTGAGTCAGTTTTTCTTCTAATTGTTCCCTGTGTCACTGGCTGCAGTACAACCCAGGAATGATCCATCCCTATGTTTACAAGTCATGTTTAACAATTGGACAATGGTTCTTTTCATTGTATACTGTGCCCTATCTTTCCCAAACATTTGTTTTTTCTCCAAGTTATGTTTCAACCTTTTTGGTTCACAGAACATTTTACAGAATGCATCAGGCTGGTTTTGTGGTGAGAGCATAGAAGAGTTTCTCTTCTGATGACCCTTTCATGAAGACCATATTTGTAAAAAAAATTATCTTCATGTTGAATAGTGTACAACAATTACAGTGACTGTCAGATATTTCTTGAGGGATCTTGCAGTCAAACATGGGTTTGGACTTTTTTTTTGTGACTTTCACACAATTTTGTGAGCTGAACTGTCTTATATGTTTCTTTGTCTTCCATATCTTTCTTAACTTCCATTGTTCCTGATAATATTACAGTCCGGACAGAGTTTGTTTGCATCTGAAAAACTTCTGCTTTCTTTTATAGCCTTCTGCTCTTTTGTGAGTGTCAACATTTTTTTCAGTGTTCTAGATAACTGCTTAGAAAAACCAATTGTGCTTTTTTTTTTTTTTTTAGGAAAGTTAGGATTTAGGGCTTTTGGGACACATTAGCTGGTCTTTTCACGCAATAATTGTGAACGATTCATAACTCTGTCAATTCTCAGCCTTCAAGAGGTGGCTGTAGACCAAACAATTTGGTTGACTTTTGTTATGAAAGTGTAAATTATGGACGTAAAATAAGGTTGTTTTTTTTTTACATATTATAAGAATGTGTTCTTTCGAATTTGATGCCTTGTCCATATTTTCTTAGCTTTTTTATGCAGATTAACAGACATTCCCCTGGGGTGCCCAAACCTTAAATCCCTACTATAAACATACTTATGTATATAGTTTTACTGTATGTATTATATATCACATATTTATTCATCAGCATTTAATCAACCTCCATTTATCTTGGCAACCGTAAGGCTTGGAAAATCACTGATAAACTCTTAAAGTTTTTTTTCCCTGTGGTTGGTCAACTGTAAAGTTTTTTTTCAGTTGCAATGAAGATATCAGGAAACAGCTCATTTTCACAGATAACCTTAGCATTTCCTTTGATGCATGTAAAAGTCTGCTTCGAAAAAAATTTTGTTAATGAAATTCCAGAGACTTCAGGAAAAAGTCATGAAAGGTAACCTTGACCCCAGGGAACAGATGGTTGCCATTAAAGCACAGGTCAGCATTTCTCTTTTATTTTTATTTTCCAAGTTGGTTGTGGGCTGATCTGGTGAGTAAACTCACGGGTTCCTCTGTTATCTGCACTGTCCATTTTGCTTCCACACAGACTAAAGACTTTCCCCATGGGATCCCTCAGTGTGGTACAGATGCACTTAGATTTGCTCTCTGCTCTCACAAGATGGAGGGTGAGTGACTCTCATGAAGAACCAATTGTCAGATTGAATGAATGTAAAACACTGTTTACCCTTGGCCTGAAAGCAAGTTAGACGAGTCATGAGCGTATGTAATGATATGTCTGGGACACTGAACATTACTGTTCTGTTTGCACTGAATCAAGCCCTACAATACAGCAGGCCCATCACCTAGTATATATTTAATACTAATATATTTATTATCTATATTTTGATAAACTATATATTTGCCTTCTTGTTGGACAAGTCATAACATTGAGGTTGAGGTTTGTAGAAAAAGCACTCTGATTGGCTGTAAGGCACAGTATGTCGACATTGTCAAGAGAGAAAAGTTTGGAAGTGAACCAACTCACTCCTTCTATATCCTGACCCTCTTCAGTTAAACGCAAACATAACATAACCACAAGCATTGAGAAACAAAACATGTGAAGCTTTTAATAATCTCTTATTTTAGTTTAATTCTATCTACTGGTGCTAAGATTTTGCATTAACTCACTATGGTACTGGACACTTATATATTTGAGTTGCTACAGCTTCTTTTTATCTCTTTCTCTTCATCTTTCTTTTGCTACATCTTCCTCAGGAGAAGAAATCAGACTGTCTGTCTCTCAGGTGCTGAGCTACAGACACTTCTGCAATAAAATGTGGCAGACGGTCAGATTCACACTGGGAGTGCTGGAACACACTAAAGCCCCCATTCAGTCACTGGAACAGGTAGAGCCAAAGGCACACCTAAATCCACAGCATACTGGATAGAGATTTGTCTGTCCACATCGAATTTTTGTCATCATTTCAATTATTTAACATAAGGATGACCAACCCAATCTGATAAACACGTTTGTTTGTGTTTTTTTCCCTGCAGCTACAGAGTAATGGCAGGGACAGACAACATGAGACACAAAGAACAAAATGATTCAGAATAGAAATTAATCTTAGGAGAAGTGTTAACTTTAAGTTTATTATAGGTAAGTCCTTCAAGGATTCAAGGGAGCTTTATTGTCATTGCAACACATGTTAGACATATAATGAACGAAATAAGACACTCGGATCCCAGATCGAGGTGAGAGGGAGAAGAAAGAGAGACAAGGAGTGAGAGAGAAGAGGAGAGGAGAGAAAAGAAAAGAAAAAAGAGGAGATCCAATGTGATGACAGTTTGCAGCGTGGGATTATTTGTGTGGGATGGAGTGAGTGAGGCAACGAGAGGATTACAGTAAAAACAGAGCATTACAGGTTACAGGTACAGGTTTACATGTTTCCACCAGAATTCAACAGTTTGAGAGCTTCGGGAAAGAAACTGTTCCTCAGTCTGGTGGTCCTGCTTTTGATATTACGCAGCCTCCTGCCTGAGTGGAGGCTGACAAACAGTGAGTTTGCTGGGTTAGTAGGGTCTTTTATGATGTGGGAGCCCCGTTTCCTGCAACTGATGTTGTAGATTTCTAATGGAGGGTGGAGAGTGGAGCTCAGTCCGAGGGTTACTGGTTTCTGTACCAGTGTCTGGGGGATGATGGTGTTGAAAGCTGATGTGTCCAAAAAGAGTAGACAGACATAGGAATACTTCCTTTCTAAGTGGATAAGGACTGCGTGTACCACAGAGGAGATGGTGTCTTCTTTGGATCTATTGCTCCGATATGCAATTGGTGTGCATCCTCAGCAATGTTGATGGTGGTTTTGATCTTGATCAAAAGTAATGTTGAATCAAAGGTTGTGTGTGTGTTTAACACTTGTGTTCAATAGCTTACAGTCAAAACATAGCACATTCCTGCAAAAGTATTCTACTTCAGACGAATTTGGTAAAGTTGATTTTTGGTGAGATGAACTCCAAATAAGGGTTTAGAATACGTTTATTTGCCGTATTTTCCAGGCTGTAAAAGTTGCACTTTTTCATCCTTCGGCCGGGCTTGTGGCATATATATTAATTTATATAATTCGCATTTGTTTGTAAAAAGCTAGAGAAGCTAGATTAAGATGGTTTGGACATGTTCAGAGGAGGGACAGTGGATACATGTTGGTATCTACTAGAGCTACCAGATAGGGGCAGAAAGAGAGACCAAAAGAGGAGATTTGCAGTGTGAGAGGACATTAAGGTAGTTGGAGTTAGAGTTGAGGATAGGGCAGGGTGAGATTGAAAATGTTGACTCGTTGTGGCCACCACTGAAAAGGGACAAGCCCAAAGGAGAAGCACTTGTTTGTTATTATCACACTGATGGCCACTAGAGGGCACTTTGACGGGATTTTTATGGGTTGTTTTTTTATTTACTCTGCATTGACTGCTAGTCCGGAAATTACTGTAAATATCAATAATGTTATTAATTAATGCAATGCAGTTAACATTGAATATTATAAAGTCCAAATTTACATATACGTTATATAAGTTAATTTCATTGTCTTCCTACAGTTGATACATGTTTGCACACACTACAGGAAAAAGTATTTCATTTACCATCAGAATTGGTCTTTGTAAATCCAAAGCGTCTTGGAGATTAAATAAATAAAAAATATTGTTTTTTTTTTGATTAGCTAATACTGTATACCTTAAACTGTTAAATAATTCTCCAAGTCTGATATGAAAGAATTTTTACAGTACAGGTCAAAGATTTAATTCACTGCTACAGGCAGTACTCTTCACATTAACTGTGTCTTGTTGTCTTTGTGTGTCTGAGGTTGACTTAGCTGAAAATCTTCTACACAGCAAAAAAATGCCCTTTTGTGGTGCAAAACAGGAAAGCTGGAAAGTATCTCAAAGCAAGAGCTACCATTTCCAGATCAGTGCACAGCCCTTGGGGGAAGGGCACAAAGGTTGATGTCTGAGAGCAGTGAAAGTCTTTAAAAAAACGCCTATTTTTTACATTGTTGTGTCTCCATCTGTGTCCTGTGTAAATAAAGATTTATTTACACAGGACACATTCTATATGTTCTATTTTCTCAATTACATAAATATGTTTTTTATAAAGGCTAAATAACCTATTAAATAAATGAAATAAAAGAGTTTTCTCTTTTTTCCAGACAATACCTCGTAGCCCAATGGATCGTTGGATCTGCTCCAAACTCTACAGCACTGTGTTACAGTGTGAGCAGGCGTTCGAAAACTACGACCTACACATTGTCACAGCAGCTCTGCACTCTTTCTGGGTCCAAAGTCTTTGTGATGTATATGTGGTGAGAAGATTCCCTCCTGCGTCAATGTCATCACATTATATAATTGAGTAAGATTGATGAAAACAAGGTGGATATTTATTTGATTAACTAGTGATTAGCTTTGAACTGGTAATGGGATCATAATTGGATTTACATTTTTATATTGTATCTAGGGATGTTCTATATATTGATATATCCACCGATAAATATTGTGACGATATCAGCATAATTTTTAATATCGGTTTCAGAGTCGCGGTCTCTGCAAATACGCTTTACTTCCTCATGGAGTACTTTCACTGGCACGTGGTCATGTGAGGATGGGGTTAGGATTTTAACACTTGATCACGAGGCGTTTTTATGCAGCGAAGTAAAGAAAAACAACAATGGACTCAGTGAAATGACAACACAGTTGCAGCCGCAGCAGCAGTCTCTGAGACTCAGAGTTAAATACGGTAAAGAACGGCCAAGAGCAAAATAAATCAGACAAACACAGAGTTCATCGTCCTGGAGAACCAGCCGTTCTCTCCCGTTCAAGACACTGTTTTTACTAAACGTGTGGAGTTTCTGTAGCTGTGCCATATCATGACTAACTGTATTTGAAATAAGTATTTCTCGGACATTTGCCAGTGAAACGCCGTTCAGTGTAGTCTCTCATATCAACAATGCGAAGAGTCGTTTACATTGTAACAATGCTGAAATGTTTTTCTCTCATTAAATTAGCTGCCTATATCGGTATCTATATTGGTTGATATCGGTATCAGGAATGAAATGTTTAAGCAATAGCAGTTTTTATTGGTATCGGTAAAATAGGATATCCCCATCTGAAACTATTGTAAAAATTAATCCAACAATGTAGTCACTTATAACACAATTTGCTTTAAATATTGCATTCTGTTTTTAAATGAACTATTTAGAAACACAGACCAATTATGCAGTATTTTCAGCATGGTAGCTTTTATGTATTTCTAACAAACTTCATGATAATTCAAGCGTGTTTGATCTTTGTGTAAACAACCAAACAACTCAGTTCTAGTCACGTATTTGTGTGTTCTGTGTCTTATAGGAATATGTCAAATCTACACAGCAGCAGAATGAAAATTGTTCAGAGGTCGAATCGGACATAAGGTCCAGTGAGGCTACCACTATCCTTTATCATAGTGTGTCAGTTTGCTTGGCTTTACTCTCACCGTTCATGCCCTTCGTCACCGAAGAACTTTTCCAAAGACTCCAGCCTTTTAGAGACGGAGCTGCTTCCCAGGATAGCCTGTGTTTGCAACCTTACCCCTGCTCCTCACAACTGGTAAGAACAAAGGAATCATTTCTATCTCTCTGAAATGTTCATTGACTTTGGTATTAGTTAATGCATTACATACATGTTACGTACAAAACTAACCTTAAATGAATATAGAAAAAAGTGCGTAAATCCAAATGTGAACCAGTACCAAGTTATCTTTGAACAAGGAGCAGAGGTGAACAGGAGTTTAGATACTTAGGATCCACTGTTCAGAGCAGTGGAGACTGTGGAAGAGAGGAGAAAAATTGAGAACAGGCAGGATGGAATAATCAGAGATAATAAAAAAAAAACAGTTGTGAGACCAGCCATGATAGATGGAGTTAAAGCTGCTGATGATCTGTTAAGGAGAGACAAGGATGGACAGGATCAGGAATGAATTAGAGGGACAACACAGACAGGAAGATTTGGAAAAAAAAATCAAGTGAAGCCAGATTGAGATGGTTTGGACATGTTCAGAGGAGGGACATTGGATACATTGGTAGAAGAATGATCCTAGAGATGGAGCTACCAGGTAGGGGACAAAGAGAAGATGGATGCAGTGAGGGAGAACATGGAGGTAGTTGGAGTGATGGAATGGTGATTAGCTGTGGAACCCCTGAAAATGGCACAAATTGCTGATTGCTGATTCAATTTCCTTATCATCAAGTTAAAAATGTAATTTTCAATGTAATTCTAGATCCTGAAGCAACACTTGCCATGTTCTGCAAGCCATCCTCTAGGTGCATTGCAATGACTATATTCCACCACTCTACTGTATGAAGCCAATTTGTAGTGAAAGTTTGTGGTCAGTTTAAAAAATATTATTAAGTTAAGAGATACTGCCTTGATTGAACCCGTCTGGACTTCACACAAAGATCTTGACTTGCAACAATTTTCCTTTTACTTCTTCCCTTTATAAAGCTTTTATTTACACAATTTTGACCACTCATCCTCTCCAGAATCACTGGCATTTCCCTGAGGAGGAAAAGGCGTTTCTACTGATTCAGGAAGTTGTCCGAACAGCACGCTCCCTACGAGTGCAGTGTGGCCTGACCAAAGACAAACCCCCCAGTAGGTCAACATAAGGTCAAGTATTTATCAGGAAATATTAAATGCCTGTTGTACAGATAGATTGAATTGTTGAATATATTAACTCATTTAGAAAATGCAGTCCTTTTGTGTTATGTGTTTTTCTTCAGTGTGGGCAGTGTGTTCACCCAGTCAGGCCCAGATTCTTTCTCGGTATGGTTCAGCTGTTTGGACTTTGGGTCGAATGTCTAACCTGCACATCTACTGTCCCACTGGGGAAGAAACCTTTAGTTCTGTTTCGCCACCTGAAGGAAGTCTTATTGGGGTAGTGGACCAAACCTGCCAAGTACATCTTCCAGTTCAGGTATCTTCATGCCCATTTACTCAGGGGCACTTAGTATCTCCGACTCTTGTTCTACTAAAAATTTGCATGGTTGCTATGCTGACTGCTAGGCAGTCAGTGTGAAAATTGGGGCAACTACCCATGACACTGCACCCATGGCAGGTGTTACACTGCAACATTATGTATTAATTCATTCATTCATCTACATCCGTTACCAAGTAGGAGGGGCAGAAGTCTCAACGACTGCCACCCAAATCACACAGCTCTGTACTGTGAGCCTTCCTGTGAATGGTGAGTCCACTGAAGGTTATCTGGGTTTGGACTGTGCTAAAAAACCTTTAGATCTTGGAAAAGTTTCCTCCAGAAACCATAACTCTGACATAATATGGGCCAAGTAACTCATCTCTGCACAAAAATGTAGCAACTATTGTTCAGAAAACTTATAGCATTTGCTCCAGCAATTTTAAAAATACAATAAGTAGGTAACTGGACATTCCCTTTTTTTCTGGACCAGCATTTCACCTCTTTCATGAGTCTTCTTCAGTTGGTGGGGAGTAACAGAAGTTGTTCTGTTTTGTTTAGATCTTGGCCCGGGAAGACAGATGGTTTGAGAGAGGGGTAAAATAAGCCATTTTTTTTCAACCTGGAAAAAGCCCTTTTTTGGGGCCGGGGTGCCTCAACAACCAGTTCCAATCAAGCATGTGACCAAAACCATTTAGACAATGACCGTAATAAACCAAAAGTACCAGACCTGGGCAAACTAAGTCCCGGGGGCCAGATTATACTTTTAATCTATATTATCATTATACCTCTGCCTTTTACCTGCAAAGCCAGCATTTCCCCAGATATAGTCTTGAAGATGCTAAAGCATTTGAACATTTTAGCGCTATTCAATACTTTAATCATCATTTATCTATCTTAATTCCCGCAAATACTCAATCTTTCTGATCCTGATCTTTCCCATGACTCAAACTTTGGCCCACGAGTAAATAATTGCCCAGGCCTAATCAATACCCACCTTACGAAACACTTCACTGCTGAACCCAGGTCCATCCAATAAGAGAGACACCTATTTCTCGTCCCTCACATGATATAACTTCAGATATAACTGAACATAAAAGATGAAATGTCTTCTTTAAAAAAAACTTAATGTCCAGTTACCCTTTGTGGACTTGTGTCCCCAAGGCTTCAGGTTCTAATCCACCAGTTGCCAGGTTGCCACTGAGCTGCTCTGATGATAACACCATCCCACATAACTTCCAGTGGGCTCAACACCCACAGTTAGTATCACATTATTGAGTGGTGTGATTTGTATTGCAGTGATGAAGACTGCTGCCCCTAAGACTTGGTAACAGATAAGAGGATAAAGAAAAAATGAATGAATGAGTAAATGACTGAAAAGGTAGTAGGTAACTCACCAGACAGCTGACTGCGGGCATCACTGAAACGTGCTGGGTTAGCATTTACTCAAGTGCAAAGAGTTAAAATTCCGTGAAGAATAATTGTGATTTCAGTATAGCGGGTCCTGGACTAGTTTTATTTCTAAGATTTGACATAAGAGATATAGATAGGTAGATGGATGGACAGATAGATGGATATATTTATAGATAGAAAAATAAAAACATACATATGTGCATAATCACATACATACATACATACATACAATCGGCCAATGTAAAATTAACCATTTTCTGTGTAGTGCTGCCTTATGATGTAGGAGTAGTTCTGGTTGTAATTTTATTTTAATACTATACATCAGAAGATTGAACAAGATACTTTCAATATATGTATGGGAGATGACGACAACCACAAAACACTGTAGGTCTTAATGACGACTTTCTGTACATAGAAATACAGTAGTATAGGTTTTTAGGAGTAAAACATACATTTTTAAAAATTATATTTCAAGTCTTGTAACATAATTTAAAGAGTCTAAGTGGTTGGCTACAGTTACCATCCAGTAGATTTACCGTTTGGTTGTGTTTCTTTGTTCTTGACAGAGTGGATTGAATGTTGACAAACAGATCAGGCATCTCTCCCAGCGCAGAGATAAACTTGTTGCAAAACTCAAGGAAATCCTAGACTCGGCAGACAATCAGACCAAAGTTTCTGCCAAAGCCAGACACAAATTAGATAAGAAGGTGAGTTCCTGTGGGTCAAGTGAAGTGAATGTCTGCTATATGGAATGTTTTCATTTGTCATCTTTGACAGATACTACAGGAATTTCTTATCCTTCTAGGGATGTCACATTACAATACCACATCGGTATCAAGTGTGATTCTTCATCCAAATACACCCATTGTTCAGTGTCCAATTTTCCTTGTGTAGTTCTCAATATCAGCTGTTTGGAAGTGTTTTAGCACAGACAAAGACAAGTATGATATTTAACTGTATGATTTGTTCTGTGACCATTCGAACTACAGTAGTGATGCACAAAATAAAAAAAATTCTCGGCCGTGTCACTGAAGAAATTATATAATAAACGCTGTTGCATTTAGGGCTATGACTGTGAACTAACCCTTAAAAGAATCGAGCACTGTAATCGGCAGTGAAAATAATTATTAGGTATGCAAATATTTATTAGGTATATGCTAACAATACCCAATATTAATACTTTTTTTTAAAATGCACAAACCTGACCCCACTTGTGTGTACATTTAATGATAATGTACAGGTTGAGCTGAAAGACAGAGAACACACCACTGGCTGGACCACCCAGCTGAATGGGAAACCCCGGAAGTGCATTTATGTTGCAAACCCTGAAGAGGCAGCTCAGAGAATTGCATGTACTTTAAAAAAAACAGCTTATGGCACAGAGTCTTTAGCTAACATATTGTCACACCACCTAACAAAGTGTGACGGTCCATAAATATTAGACATTTCAAACTCTCATGCACTGGTGTGAAGTAAATTTTGCAGGAGCGCTGTATGCAGCCAAGACTCACATTAAACAGCCTTCATTTCCAATAAGCCATGGGGATGACTTCAGACTTCATGCACCTACTTTTGCCATTTCAGTTTCTGCAAATCACTATCTATGGGCATTACTCAGTAATATTGTACTTTCTGTCAAGTTCAAACTGGGTGCTGGTTTTGGATTGTGCCATTATAACTTTTAGTTTCAGTTGGGTTGTCTAGCTGATTAAAGCCTTTTGGCTGAAAATCTTACTAGTCTTGGGTTATTTTTTTGCATATCTACAGTGAACAATATAACGTGACACCTAAAGTTAGGAGATAATGCTGACCATGTCAATGCACTTTCTCAGTAATATATCAGAGATAGATTTATAGGTAGATAGATTTTCGCATCGCATGAGCAGCAGTTTTTACGACTGCCATCCAAATTACCTGTGGGCCTTCCTGCGGATGGTTCACCCACTGGAATAACACCATCATTTTTAACCAATATATAAACTTACTGAAGTATCTCAATTGGTATTCAATGTCATCAGGGCACTGAACTAGTTCAAGGAGAGAAAACCAGGAACAAATGTTTAATAACATTTAATATCAGAATGTTTAATATTTTTTTTCTTATATCTAAAATAATCGTTATGATTAATTCTAGATGTTTTCAGTTCTCTTAAAAATACTTTAGAGGCTACAATCAAAGTACTTTGTCTCCTGAAAAGGAACAATATTTTGGTTCTGGATCCTCACCCATCAAAACCATGCACATTAAAATGTTGTTTGTGTTCTGAAACAATTGCTAAAAAAAACATAGCCCCATAGCAAGGTGAAGTGCAATTTGGGTGGTAGTCGTGGAGACTGCTGCCCCTGCAACCTGTTAAATGAATTGCTGTCAAGTAGCTGTGAAGTGAAGAGTGGTCAGGGAAGAAATGCCTCAGGTAACTTTTGGTCGATGGAAAAACCTTATCTAAGACAGTCTTATTAGGTTAATACCCAACCTTTAAACCCAAAATTCAAGATTCTAAGTACATGCTTCCTGTACACCTATGCTGCATCATAATAATAATAACAATAATTGTCATTGGTGAACGTCTACATTAATTAAAATAACCTAATCTTATGGATTTTTAACATGTTTTAATGTTTAACCCTCCCCTTATCCAGCTGCCAGCGTTGCAACAGGAGCTCAGGACCATTGAAGGTCAGCTCAAAGCTCTTCAGGAGAAATGAAGGACTGGGTGAGTCCACCAGTGAGGAATATGTGGAAGAACTTGAAGATCCAGAGCTGTGTGGTGGAGCAAGCACCAACATGCTCCCGAACAGAGTTTTGTCGACTGCACTAGTAAATATTTATGTGTCTGCATACGTACACATGATCGTTAAAATTGTCAAACTTATCTAGTGTAAGAGGCCACTTACATACTGATTAGATGTTAAGTTGGCTGGGGCAATACAATCATAGCATAACTTTTTATCCACAACAAGTCCTTCTTTGTTTTTTTTTTGTTTTCATGCTGAACGTATATTGAAAAATATTCATATGTACTGAAATATGATTTGAAAATGTATTTATTATTTTATAAATTAATTCATCGTCATCATCATCCTGGGCTGTATGGCACTGTTCCATGTAATCTGTGGCAAATTAAAAAGATGTTGCTATGAAAATCTGATATACTACTACTACGACTACTACTACTACTACTTTTGCTTTTCTTTAATAAACAAGTCTATCTTTTTAGTTATACTGCATCTGTTTTCTTTTTTATAACCATGGAAAGATTTGCTAGTGTCTAATTATGTCCATTCTGGCCACTACCCTTTTAGATCTCTCTCTCTCTCTCTAGTTCTCTCTCTCTGTCTTTACCTCTACCAACTCCCATTGACACCTGTCAACATGATGGTCCTCAAAATATCTTGTTTCCTGTCTGTGTTACAAAGCAGAGTGCAGTTTCATCTGATCGTACCACAGATTTCCGCAAGCACTACAAAAGCAACAATTGTATTGGCAGCACTCTGTGTTGGCATGAACCCCAACTGCTGTTTATTGCTCTCACCTTAGCATTGCTTCGCAACAACTAGTTCAAATTATTAAGATAGATGTCAATAAAGGTTCTTAGTCCTCCAGGTCATGGTCATGGTTAAAAAGTTCTTCGAAGCCTCTTGGATGAGAGGTGAAACGTTTTCCAAAAATCTGAATGTCCAGTTGCCTAACTAAACTCTTTAACCCTGGGAGAAAAGGGTGTTTTAGGTCCCTCCAGTTGGGTGGACCTGGGGTTACCCGTGAAGTGTGATACCAGTCGTTGGGTGGGTATTGATGGGTCGTTATCGCCATTGTCGGAGTAGTTTTGGTCACATGCCTCGTTGATGTGTGAAACCAGTTGTTGAAAGTGGAATCTTTTTGGTATTGTTCCCAAAAAGTTCTTTGTAAGTGCGTGAAAGGTTGTGTCTCAAACCAGCACCTCTCTTGAGGGATGTTTTTTCCAGGTTGACAAAAATGGCTTCTTTAACACCTCTCTCAAAACATCCGTCTTCCCTGACCAAGATTTGAATGTCTTGGTCCTCAAAATAGTGTTTTGTAGCCTTTAAGTCTATATGGACGACTGAGTCCTGACCTGAGGAGTTAGCCCTCATATGTTGGGCCATGCACCTGTGTAGTGGCTGCTTGATCTCCCCAATGTAGGGGTCTGCACACTCCTCGCTGCACTGAAACCTTGTTGTCCAGCTTGTGTCTTGGGATCTTGTCTTTGGGATGAACCAGTTTGTCTGTCTCAGGGTGTTGCCTGGTTTGAAATGTGCATGGATCTGGTGCTGATTGCCTGAGTTTTTCAGAGACCCCTGCGACGTAAGGGATGACGACATTACCCTTCCTGTTGACCTCCCTCTCTGCAGGCCTTTTCTCAGTGATTTAAAAAAGCCCATATTAAGTCTATTATTAAGATAGACTATGGATATGACTTTAACCCTTACCCCCAACCACAGACCCCTAACCCTACAAAGACACTAGTTAATAATATATTCATCTATGGAAATTAAAATATGAAAACAGAAAAAAAGTCTTAGTTTTGCTTCAATAACTGGTTCAAACTATTATGATAGACCATGCTAAAACACCCTAGAATGTAACCCTAAACAATATTGTTTACCCCTAAACCTACAAATACACTAGTTAGTAATATTTTTATGTATGTTATTTAAATTATAAAAACAAAACAAACAAAATCATAATTGTCAAAATGACAAGGCGATTGCTTTTATATTTATTTATATTATATTACTATTATATATAATTATGCTAATATCGGCTATTTTCTATTTTCCGATATTTTAAAAATAAATATACATATAAACACACACACATATGTATATATGTTATTGTATATATAAAATTAACATATGTGTGTGTGTTTATATGTATATTAATTTTGAAAATATATATATTATATATATATATATTAATGTGGATATATGTGTTTAAAGTAATTTTTTAAGAAATACGATTTTAGCCTTTATACTTGCGATTAATTAAAATTGTAAGCATTAAGTACAGGCGTCTGCTTGAGGTTATGTAATATATTGTTTGTTCACGGAAATAGTGTCGGTGTGTGCCTCTGGTCGGATCAAGTCAGTCAGCCTCGAGTCAGTAAACCGGAAGTTTACGTGTGTCAAATGAAAAAAAGAACGCCGTCATGAGAGCAGTCAGCCGGTGGTCGTGGTGAAACCAGCTGGGCCGAGAGAAGGTGAGGTAGCGCGGAGGAGAAACAAGACTTAGTGTTCCTGCACATGGCGCCGCTATTGGCGATAAACCGAAGGTATCGTTGCTGTCACACTTTCGCCTTAGCCGGCTAATATATTAGCCGCCGCTGGCATTGGAGGGAAAGCAAATGGAGTTTCCGTGAACCACAACCAGAGGCGGAGGTGCGACCAGCTGTGGAGCCGACACGGATACATTATTTGCGGTGAATGTGACTTCGCCAGGCTTAAGGGAGGCTCCAGTGGCGGCTAATGTTAGCCAGATAAACAGCTAGTAGCGGGTCAGTGCTGCTGTTTCCTCTGAAGTCTTGTCTTAGATGAACTCTGTACCGCGTGATTGAGTCGAACGACTGAGAGCTAAGTGTAGTCTTTTGCATGAGTGCAGACCTTAACACTAATGCAAACAAAACCATATGCTGCCGCTGTTGTTACACGTAAGTCAGTCAGCCTGCTAATGGCTAGTTAGCCGAAATGGCTTGCTATACAGACGTTTATAATTGCCATATCAATTTTGAAACAAAACTAGCACGACTTGCTGTGAAAGCAGTACCAATGTAGGCTGCTATAGATCCACTGATCGCTTCTTGTCACTGTCAGCTTACTTGACAGTGACATACGCGTGTGAGCTCTAAGAGTTAGGGATTATCTAACTGTATTTGAGACCTGTTTTGTAAAACCTGTTCGCCGGAAAAAGATGTACGGAAAGCCATAATTTCACAGAGCAGAGTGAGTGCAGTTACATGAATCGTGAGCCAAGAAGTTAGATTCAGTTGCTGTTCTGCGCTAGGCTCCTCTGTCATTGTGATTCTCGTCCTACCAGCCAGTTCCACGTTGTCAGACAGGAAGGAGAGGGTTAAAGAAGAAGAACAGAGTTTCAGCTGGTACAGTTTGAGAAAAGAGCAACAGTTGTTTCTCTTTCTCCACAGTAAATCTGCTTCTCTTTTTAAGTCAATCTTACACATTCAGGTATGCACTATTTTAACTTATTTTAAATCAATCAAATTATATTTATATAGCAGATTATTTATGTTTACAAATCGGAATTGTCAAATAGGGTTTTACAGGGTTGCTAACATCCTCTGTCCTTTGACCCTCAGCCAGGGTAAGGGAAAAACTAAAAAGGTAAAGAACCCTTTTAACAGGAAAAAGAAAACAGGGGGAACCACAGGAGAGGGATCCACCTCCAAGTATAATTTGGACAGTTATAAACTTGGCGGGCCAGATTAAAATGCCAAAAGGACCGCATCTGGCCCCTTGGCCTTAGTTTGCCTAGGTCTGCCATGGACGGACAGACAGTGCAAGAAATGTTACCAGAGTGTAAAAATACAATAAAATAAGACAAGTCGGATAAGTACAAAGATAATATGACAATGAACAATTTGACATATTTACTTATATCTAACAAACACAGTTGAATTTCTTCCAGTAGGAAATCAAAGTTACAAAATGGCTTATAATGCCAGTAGCAATGTGGGTTTTGATCCTGGTCGTCCTAGTCCTGGCATCAGCCCAGTCACCAGCAACAACAGAAATGGGAAAGAGAAACAGAAAAAAAAATGTAGTTTTAAAAGTTTTTATACTTTTATAGCATTACACCAACTAAATGTATTTTGTCCATTTGTTATCAGGAGTTCATTGTTGTGAGCTGTCTACATCTGCAATTAGTTGTCTTTCATTAAAAGGAGAGCTGAATTACCTGCTGCTGTTATGTCTAATATTGCCTGTTTCCATGCAGAACATGAGCAAATTTTGTAGTTTAGTGCATCTATTCACAATTGTTCCTGTCTGCAGTTACCTAAAAGGTTTAGTAGTCTTTTTAGTTTGTGCGCAAGTATTTAAAAGAGTCTTTCACTGTCAGCTGTTGGGGTCGAACTGTTTGGTGCAATGTGGACTTTATTCCTTGATATAAAAATTAGACCTTTGCAAAGACAGAATGTAGTACATTACTTTGACTAATTAAAACACTGCTGAGACCTCTGCTAAGATCTTAGGAGATTATAGTGGATGTATATTTGCACAACACTAATAGGTTTAGGCTGTCGGAGCGGAGAAGTTGGTTTCATCCTTCACCCGCTCTTTCTTGCATACCTTGAGCAATTCTCAAAACTGTTTGTCAGCAAGCGACTTTTGTACTTAAGCTTGTTTGTCTGGGGAAATGGAGTTTGACTTTACAGTCTTATCTCTGGTAGTAGTAAATGTTTTAAAAGCTCATTTAAAGACTATTTTAGAATTTGTTTAAGTTGCTTTATGTGTATTAATTAAGTTCTCTGCTGTGTAAATTGCAAATTATAAAATCCGTCTGACACACATTGGAAGAAAATAGAAGGGAAAAAGTAAAAGAAAATCATAAGCACAAAGCATTGAAAGAAAGAGTACAAGACTTGGAAGATAGTACAATCAAAAGCAGAACCATTTGCTGATACATAGATACAGTAGCTTGCATGCAGTGGTTAGGATTAAAATTTTCCCAACTAGATTAAAGGTCACAAAGTGGACAACCAGTGTTGCTACTTCACCTTGTGAAATCCCTTTTTAGCAGAGGAACGTTACCTTGAAGATGTATTCTTCTAGCAGATGGTGAGAAGGTGAAAATATTTAAAGTTAAACAGTCTCAAAGCAGTAGTTTTGACCAAAATAATGATTTGACTGAATACCCTGTATTGCAGACTTCTTAACATGTAAGAATTGCACTCTAAGCATCTTTAAGGCTAATTGGTTTATAAGTTCCTTCGATAGGATGAAGGGTGAGTCCTATCCAAGCTCTACTATAAGTCCAAGACCCAAGTGCTTTAATTAACCCTCTCTCCATTTTCTCTCCACTTTCTACCCAATCTACTGAAAAATGCAAAGGTTATATATATATGGATATACATTTTGCTTAAGCCAATTCCCAGAGAATTAACAATCCAGCTTGGTAAAGGAACTCTTGTAAGCAGACCACTAATTTGTTAGTTTTAACTAGGGTGGAGATAAGTACATACAGGAAAGGGAAGTAAAGAGAAGTAAAGGGAAGTACCAGAGCAGGAGTTGTTGTCTAAAAAGCTGGGTTTCAAGAGCCTTTTAAAAGTAGAAAGGAATGTCCACTTTTTCCGATGGTAAACTGTATTCAGCTCATTGTACAAGGTTTTAGGACTGTGAGATGACATTCCCCAGATAAGCAGAATGCTCTTAGATTAACCTTAGTCTTTATCTGGGAACCTTAGTACATTGAAGCAGAACCTTTAAGTGCCTCGCATTAGAGATCTATATTTGATGCATGTAGCTATAGGTAATCAGTCAAGAGAGGGGTGACCTCTCATCTCTCATCTTAACGATTTTTACAGTGCTCAGTGCCAAGTGAAACTTTTAGTTCACATTTCAGTCTGGTCTGGTTCAAACTGGTTTAAGCAGGATATATATTCTTAGATCCTTGACATATCTTCAACAGATTTTCTTTCTTCTATTTAAGTTGATTGTAAGTCATCTTATTCAAGGAGCCTTTAGTTTGAAACATTACATTCTCGTTGCCCTTGATGTAACTACTTTGTCTAACCGAAGTTCTATTTCAATGACGCTTGTTGTCCTAATCAAAGGACTGTGTTACCTAATGCTCTTAGTGCTGCCAGTACTCCTTTAACAATGCTGTATTTAGTCCCAAAAAAGCTCACGCTATGTTTAATTTCTACTATTGTTGCTGTCTTACTAGAACCGAGTAGTTTTCCAGTGACTTTATCCAAGAATGGTGAATTAATTGTGGTACTGTTAATATCAATTGCATATATTGTTTACCTATTGTTTACCTTTTCCTAACCTAAATAAATAAATAAGTCTTAAGATAAATCAAAGTTGAGTGTGAGTATAGATGTCCTTCCAGTTTGCTGGTACTCTTAATTCATGAGGCAATGACCAAACCACATATTTGTTTTTATTAATTTGTTTGTTTTTACAAAATCACAATAGTAAATATAAGAAATTCTTTTCGCACGAGATAAATGGAAACACAGGATTTTTGAAAACTATGTTAGTCTTTTTAAAATAGTCATTAATCATTACTTTCCTTGTCTGCTTGGTTTTCAGGATGACAACCAAAGGATAGCGACTAAAGTATCCATACCTGCTTCTCCACTGACCCCCACCTCCCATCCTTTCTCTTCAAGACCACTCAGAACTCTCTAAGACTCCTTCCTATTGTCAGTCTATGAGAGCACTCTCTTCACTTGATGGTCTTATGTCCCCAGGGGTTGAATTGAGTATGCTACTTAAGCATTATTTGTGTCCTGCAAATTCCTTTTTAAGTAAAGAGTCCTCCTGACCCGAAGAGGATGCTTCTCAAATGAGAATTACAATGTTACTGTATTCCACCCTCATACCTATCTGAGAATACCTCCCCTGTTCCCATCACTGGTTCTTTAATAGCCAAAAGTCAAATCCTTTCCAAGGGTTTAAAGGCCATGGTTCGCAAGAAAGGATCTCTTATACTATGTGGTGCTTTTCTGTTTGTTGCCTGGAACGCTTTGCTTCTGCTGTATTTATGGGGCCGCCCTCCCATTGGCCGCCCCGGAGAAGGAGGAGGAGCCGAACCAGGTGGAAATGAAGAGTGGGGCTTGGTCCAAGGAAAAGGAGGCCAGGTCAACCTGGCAGGTGAGGTGATCCGGCTTGCAGAGGAGGTCGAGATTCAGCTGGAGACCCAGAAAAAGCTGCTGAAGGAAATAGAAAATCACAGAGCTCTGTGGGCTCGGCAGAAGGACGTCGGCAAAAGACAGGCAGACGATAGAAAACAAGTCAAGCAAGAGGTCCTTCACAAGCCTTCAAAGATTCCTCTTCTTTCTAAAGGAGTTAACGTCATACCCCAACCTGAAGTGCATCACACACAGAAGCCTTTACAAACTGTAGCGCCTGGTTCCAAGTTAGACCCAAAACAGGGAGAAGAAGTAAAGACGGAGGAAGAGAAGAGTGACTTGCCAACCTCATCTGCCAGCCCAGAGGTGGTCATCCCTATCCTAGTCATCGCCTGTGACAGGGTGACTGTAAAACGGAGTTTGGACAAACTCATACAGTACCGCCCTTCCCCAGAACAATATCCAATCATTGTCAGCCAAGACTGTGGCCATGCTGAGACTGCCCGTGTCATTGGCTCATACGGAGATCAAGTAACACACATAAGCCAGCCGGACCTATCCGACATCAGAGTCCGACCAGAACACAGGAAGTTTCAGGGCTACTACAAAATTGCCAGACATTACCGCTGGGCTCTAAACCAAGTGTTTAACACTTTTTCCCAGTCTACTGTGGTTATTGTGGAGGATGACCTAGAGGTAAGAGCTCTCACACTTCACATATCAGGGGAGGGTTCTTGACTTTATACTCACATACTGTACAGTAGGCCATAAAGAAAAAATAGTATATTGGTTTTGCCCATGTTGGTAGTGTGACCTTTGACTGGTTGAGGGCAGCACAGGTGCTTTTATGAAAGCCAATGACCTCAAACAGGTGTGACTAAGAATCAGGAGCAGAATGGAGTTGGACTAATTTCAGGTCTTTGCGGGTCAGAAATAGGTCTGATAAGCAAATACTTATTTGGCACAGTAATATACAAATAAAAAATGTTTAAAAAAAAATCATACAATGTGATTTTGATTTACAATAAAGATTTTGTCCCTTACAGTGCACCTACAATGAAAATTTTAGACCCCTCCTTAATTTCTATGGTAAACAGACCAGACAAGTTCTGCTTTAAATAATAGGGTAAAAAGGATAAAAAGAGTGGGTTGCAGTCTTTCTACGAAGATACAGTATGTGCGTTTTTGGTGTGTTCTGTTATTCAGGACTAATATATTTTTATAAGACTTATAAATAATAATAATAATACATCTGTATATGGTAAAAATAACCTTGCGGTAGCATGAACCAAATGTGTGAATTGTGTAAGATTGTGAGTTATGTGTGTCATTACATTCCTAAAGGTGTCCATTTTCCTGTGTTTTTTTTTTTTCTCTCTCTCCTAGGTTGCATCAGACTTCTTTGAGTACTTCAGAGCCCTGTACCCCATCTTGCGCTCTGATCCCACTTTGTGGTGCGTTTCTGCCTGGAATGACAACGGCAGAGATGCCTCCGTGGATGCGTCCAAGGCTGAACTTCTTCACAGGACGGACTTCTTTCCTGGGCTCGGCTGGATGCTGCTCAAAGAGCAGTGGGCCGAGCTCGAGCCAAAATGGCCATCGGCCTTCTGGGACGACTGGATGCGTCAACCTGAGCAGCGCAAAGACCGCTCTTGCATCCGGCCCGAAATCTCCCGGACAATTACATTTGGCCGTAAAGGCGTGAGTTTAGGTCAGTTTTTTGACCAGTATCTTCGTTATATTAAACTAAACACTCGGTTTGTGCCTTTTACCAAACAGAACTTGTCATATTTGCTAAAAGACAAGTATGACCAAAAGTTCATTAAAGAGGTTTACAGTGCACCACTTGTGAAAATTGAAGAACTGCAACAAGGCAGCGTGAAAGGTCTCGGACCGTTCAGAGTGCAGTATTCCAGCCGGGACAGTTTTAAAGTTTTTGCCCGAAATCTTGGCGTTATGGATGACTTGAAATCTGGAGTTCCTCGAACAGGTTATAGGGGAGTGGTGAGTTTTCTGTATAGAGGCAAGAGAGTGTTTCTGGCTCCACCAGAGGGTTGGGTGCAGTACGACATCAGTTGGAGCTGAGAGAACTGTTACAGGACGGTACAATGTGAATATGGTTGATGAAGAGAGAGTGCCTCAGTCAGAGAAGCTCTCTCAGACCAAAGAATATCAGCAGACGCTGCGCGTTATAAGTACACTGAGGCAGCGAGGACAGAGCTGCACATGAGCTGACCTGCACCATCAAGTCACCTTGGTCCCTAAGGCAGGAAGGCTGCCACAATTGGGTGCTCATTCGGGTCCAGGGCCAAAAGTCGTGGAAAGTTCACAGCGGAGGAAACCCTCCAGCACATTTTCAAAAGAGCTATTGGCAACGTGCCTTGCTTCGTGGTCCCCGAATGTTGGAGTGTTCCTTTTGTTTTGTTTTTTTCTGTTTGCTTGAATATAAGCCAAATGTAAACCTAACATGAAATCATAAAAATGGTTGGGAGCAGAGAATTAATTTACATTGTTAATAGCAAGAATTGTAAGATACTCCACAACAAAATCGTCACTCTTCATTAGGTAAATCACAAATGTGTGTCAGAATCCTTGATGTCATGATGAAGGCATATGTAGAAATTGAACTAAAATGTTGTTAAAGTTGGGTGGTAATAAGAAGCAGAGCTGTGTGCAAACAAAATCCCAGGGGCCTAAGGTGGTGGGAAACAAAAGATGACAACAAATGCTGAACTCACTTGTTATATAAGTCAACCTGATGGCTGTGGTTAAAGCAGTGAGGTTGTTTAATTAATGATGCAGAACAAAGGAATTCCATCGAAGGTGCAGGCGCTAAAATTTTTTACATCCCATATCAAACAGTGATTTCACAACCACCACAAACCAGATTTAATTTCTGTGCCTTTTTGGCTGACTTGGAAACCCTGCTGTCGTAGATCAAAGTCATCTGTGAAGACTGCGTAAATCTAATTCAGTTGTTTGCGAGATTAGATTTTGTGTTTCATCACATAGTTATTTAAATGTCAACATTTTCTTCAAAATATATTTTATTTCTTTTTTTTCATTGTTTTTGCAGATCTGATACTCAAATAAAAAATCTCAATTTTTTTTTATAGAAAATGTATACCTATGTAATTTGTGTTGAAAGAATCCACAAGTCTTCAAATATTTGATAAAATGACAAACGTATCATTGACATTCATGAAGAAATTGAAAAAAAATCAAGAAAATGCCTCAATGTGTAATTTGACCTAAAAGTAAAAAAAACACTTTTTATCATTTCAAACTCATTTATTTCAACTATTCATTTGACATCGAACTTGGGTGAAAAAAAGAATTGGGAGAAAAAATGCTAATGATAATATGAAATATCAACATATGTGTATGGTTTGTGTTTTTTATTTTGACAAAACACGACCACATAGATTATATATCATTGTCACCATCCACTGAACAAAGCACTAAATATTTGTGTAGAAAGTCGGAGGTCAAGGCCTTAAAAAAGGCTCAAAAATGTATATTCAACATAACACACATTACTCGGATAGATCAACGCAAAGAGATGGACTCACAGAGCACAGTAATGCTTAAACTGGAATAAAAATACCACAAAAATTCTCTGGTGCCATCATAGACTCTGTCCAAAAGAGATTTCTTTTTTTTTACCAAACTTTATCAGTGATCTCACCGATGGAAGTCTGTGATTAATCCTGTGCCTCATGCTGCACATGTCGTTCTGTTATGTGGTGACCAAGTAGGAATGTGTTTTTATTGTTGGCACATTTGGGGGATTGGGAGTTTTTGGTCGAAATGGGCTAAACTAAAACAGTTAAAAGTTAAGAACATAATGACCACCACCTGTTTTCTCAAATGTCAAATGTCCCTTTCTGATTCTACCACGTAGAACATTTCACTTTGCCCTTAAATTGGGTAGTGTTCAAATTTTCTAGGCACATTCTTCTTCTATGACCGCTGTGTGTGTATTCACATGTATTTAAAGATATTATGAAGTTGTGTTTGTTCCAAAAGACATTTTTCTATCAAAATTGTCACAATGAACTCCGATGGTGCTTGAGAGTAGATTAATTATACACCCAGGTTAACAGACAAAAGTGTTAACTTTCTATCATTGGGAAACAATATTCACCAAGCATTGGAATGTTCTACCACCAATAGGCAACATGAACTTGGATTAGACTGACACAATAGCAATCATGTTTAGTACTCTCCTTCCTCTGGTTCTTCCAGAACCAACTCAGAACTACTGCTGGGAAAGGTGGTGAATCAGGTGTTGGTAGAAGTATGTCACTGTGTGACATGTCTCAGTCATTTCATACAGTGAGTGTAGTGCGAAAACACAGTGGAGTTCAACAATTTCGCCGTATATTATGGAAAGTGTGTCATAGCTGCCCAGTCACAAACATGCTGTTTCTGTTCCACTCATGTTTTAAAAGGTTGACTGAAGATAGAAACTTTGAACACTTCCCATTTATAAGACTCGTAACCCTTTTCAAGATCTTATACTTTCCATCAGGGTGGCCAGGAAGATAGCAAATGCAATCTTGGTAGGAAGTGAGATTGACTGCTAATGCAATCTAATCCAGACCTGGGCCTGCCAGACTTGTCCAAATTATACCTTTAATTTATATTATCATTTTTCTTCTACCCTTTCCCTACAAAGCCAACATTGCTCCAATAGATAGTCTTAAGATGACTAAAGCATTGCCTTTATTCAATACTTTACTCATTATTTATCCTAGTTAATGGAAAATCTCCATCTTTCTGATCCTGACCTGAGATATGATTCAAAATTTAGTTCCAGCTGTGGCCTGCGAGTCAAAATAATTGCCCAGGCATGGCCTAATCCATAGATGTTTTTCATATGAGTTTGAAATAGCAGACACGTCCCTCCTCCAATGTGGAGACCATTGAACAGCAACTGTGGATGACTTTTTTTTTATTATGTTTGTTTATTTAACCTTGAGAGGTGGAGGTTTGTTATTTTTTTGTGGTCTTCAGTTATGTGGTGTTTATTTTTTAACAGAAACATGTTTTCATTTCACTGACTTATTACTGCTTTCATCGAATGAAGCTGATGTTGCTGAACTGCTAGTGCTTTCCTGTAATTTGGTGTAAAATTGGGCAAACTGTGATTTGTTTTATATCATAATGTGGATGAGTCGATGAGTTCCATTGACAGCATAAACCAGGGGTGTCAAACTCACTTTGATAAACCATCAACATGCAGTCTGAATAGATGTTAAGTGGACCGGATCATTACGATACTACGATCAGAACATAACATATTTGGGCCAAAAAGCCTTTCTTGCTGCCCCCTGTTTTCATGTTGTTGTTTTTTTTTGTTTGCTTTGTTTTTTTGCATTTCATGCATTTTCATTTTCATTTCCATAGATTAAAGTAGTGGAGAGGAATAATGGTGTTGACACTGGTGTTTTGGTAAAAGAAAAATCTTTATATTTCCAGCACAACTGCCTTTGGCTGAACGAGCTTTGTGTGTAAAAATATGCAGAGGCTAGAGTAAAATGATGAAGGGTATGTTATTCTGGGAGCTGCTCATTTTCACAACATTTCTTCGCTATGCTACAAAAGATTGAACCCAGTAATTGGTCATGACTACGATATTTCCAGTAATGGTGTTGTAACAATATGACAATAAAGTTGACACCAATTTAGGTTTGTTGAAAAACCAATACATTTTCCTTCTGTTAAGTAAAAAAAAAAAAATCCTAAGATATGATTATCACTGTACTGTAATTAGTTTTGGGACGTTAACGATTGAACTGAAGAATTCCCATGTCTGTATCCAGATATGTAAAACCACTGCCTGATGCGTTTATAACTTTAACACTGCATAAATAAAATGAACTATTTTGATATTGTCCTTATGCTGAGGAGTCACTTTTTTATTGACGCAGCAGGTTTGGTGAACTCCGAAATCTGCAAACGTTTTTTTTCTTTATGTTTCACAGAGGAAGGAAAAACAGGGAAGATGTCAGAGCCTCCCTGTGTGGAAGAGCCTACCCTGGCCTGCATAACCTCTCAGTCTGTCTGTCTTTCCCTCCATCTATCTATGTGTCTGTCTGGCTTTTCTTTTTGTCTGTTCGTCTATCCTTTTTTCTGTCCATCCATCTATTCTATCCATCTGACCCTACTATCATAACTATCATTCCATTCTTTAGCACAGAAACTCGTGCATAAATTTCAACTCCTTAAAACAAACTACCTAAAAGAACTTGTCAATGAATAACATCCACAATGTCACTATGCCAATTATTACCTATAGACAAAAATGAACAAGAAATGCATTCCACTTATCCTTCCAAAAAATGGTATTGAATAAAACTTTGCAATAGGTTTATGATGGTTTTTAAAAAGATGACTTCTGTCAGCAAGGCTTGAGGTTAAAATCCACCAGCTGCCAGGTTGCCAGGGAGGTGCTCTGAGCATAGCACCATCTAGACCAGGCCTGAACAATTATTTTGTCTCATGGGCCACAGGTGGTACTAAAATATGAGTCACCTCCAGGTCAGAAAGATTGAGTACTTCCGTGAACTAAGATAAATTATGATTAAAGTATTGAATAAAGGCAAATGCTTTAAGCCTGCTTAGATTATCTATTGGGGAATGAATAAATGTTTGCTTTGCAGGGAAAAGGTAGAAGGATAATGATAATATAAATTAAAAGTATAATTTTGACAGGTCTGGATGGCCTGATTAGAATGCCAAACGGGCTGAATTTGGCCCCCGAGCCTTAGTTTGCCCAGGTCTGGTCTAGACCCTCATAACTTCTAGGTGCCTCACAGGATCAACTGTTCAGAGCAGTGCAGAGTGTGGAAGAAAGGAGAAGAATAGAGTTGAGGCAGAGCTGGAGGTGGCAGAGTAAGGATGCTGAGGTTCTCCTTAGGGATCACTAGAATGGACAGGAATGAGGTCATTAGAGGGACAACACAGACAGGAAGGTTTGTAGACAAAGCTATAGAAGCCAGATTAAGATGGTTTGGACATGTTCAGAGGAGGGACAGTGGATACATTGGTAGAAGAATGATACTATAGATGGAGCTACCAGGTAGGAGACAAAGAAGAGATTGATGGATGAATTAAAGCAGGACATGGAGGTAGTTAGAGTCAGAGTAGAAGATGAAAAGAACAGAGAGAGATGGAAAACATTGATTTGCTGGAAATCCCTGACAAATAAACAAGCTAAAGAAAAAGAATATTTTATTTTATTTTAATAGAATTTCTCTTAATTAATTGAATAATTATTGACACAGAAATAATAAAAATGACGTGAAATAAATCTTTCGATGACAAACATTACCAACGCATGGTCCTCATTCATTCACATCTACATTTTAAAGCAATTTTGATACAAGCAATACCAATGTTTGCCACATGGGGGAGTGCGTGCGACAAAATATCTTGTTGCACGCACTCCCCCAATATACAAAATATCTCGGAGTCAAACCCACCAATGTCTCATGGAGCCTAATGACACATTGGTGGAGGCAGTGCTGGGTTGGTACTAAAGGTGGCAGACCTCGGTTCAGAAGGGTTCAGGATTGAGTCCACCAGGTGCCAAGTTACCACTGAGGTGCCTCGACACACACTGCTCCTTGTGCACATGTATTGACAGAATATGGTTATGGGTGGTCACATTTTCACATTTTCATATATGATTTTCAAAACTTTGTTGTTGTTGTTGTTGAGATATTTTTTGAATATCCACAAATCAGTAAAAAGAACAAGGGTCAGATTAGGGACAGGTGTTTTTCTTTCTGGTCAGATGTATCCCACCATTTGATTTCTCTACTAGAATAGATGGACAGATAATAATATATATAATGCTAATGTATAACAGTCTTTATTAGGTCATCTATAGTATAACATTAATATTAGGATAAAATCAAACCAATTATTTTCTTAGAACATGAAAATGACAGTGGACAGTAACATGGAAGGGTGGACATTAGGCATAAGGAAGGAAAGGAAGATGATTCCCTGTCATTGTGACACTCTTCTAGTTCTTCTACCACTTCTAAATTTAACCCATCACCAAAGTGAACAGCTTTGAGAACCCAGGAGCAGTGAGTGGAGACGGCACCATGTTCTTTCTACCTCTGATATTCAGTTTCTGCCAGAAACTCTGTTCCCGTGTGACTTGTAGAACATCATTGGTGTTTTCACTGATCCTGATTTCCTGTTCAGCTCTTCATACTGTAGGTCTAACTTTCTAGTGTTTTCTTTGTGGATGAAAAGATATGTCTAACGTGATTTTTCACAGCAAACTTGATGATCTCTCAAGGTACTTTGAGGTGCATTGGTTCAGTTATGCGAATCACTGGAATAATCTGATTCAACAAATTGTAACCTGTTGACATGTATACCATTCGTCTGTATCATCTTTAACATCTTCAACCTTAGCAGTCTTTTACTAACAGCCCTGTCCATTATAGTCAGTTAAAATATCTCAGAAACATTTCAACCAGGATGAAAACAATCCCTTTTATACCTTTTAAGATGCTACAATGAAAGTACACATACAATTGAAACCGTATATTTACCTACACTTCAGGCATTTACTTTAACTTATTCATGTGTGTCTGAATATTCAAAATTATTTAAATGTACTAAATTCCCAATTAATCAGAGAAGGATTTTTTATACAATATTTTAATTACATTTATCAAATCAGAAGTTTACATACACTGCAGTTTGTGTGCCTTTAAACAATGTAGGAATGCCCAGTTGATGATGTCATGTCTTTGGAAGCCTCTGATAGGTTAATTGGCAACATTTTAATTAATCAGAGACACCCCTGAGACACACTGTGATTGTATTTTGAGGAACGCCTCAAACACAATGCTTCCTTGTGCACAGCATCAGTTAATCAAAAGAAATTCATCAATATCTCAGATTGAGAATGGTTAACTTGCAAAAGTGTGTCCCATCATTGTGGGAAATTTCAGGATGTCTGAAGGTGCCAAGGACTTCAGTTCAAACCATTATATGAAAGTATAAACAAGTGGGAATGCCGAGCCATCACACCGCCCAGGAAGAGGACGGATTCTGAGTCCCACAGATGAGCAGGTCAATGCTGTGTGTAAGAACCCAAGGATGACTGCAAAAGACATTGTGAAGATGACGACTGAAGCTGGTAAGAGTGTGTCACTGTCCATAAGGAAACAAGTTCTGCACCAACATGGGCTGAAAGGCCACTCTGCCAGGAGAACGCCATTACTCCAGTGCAAACAAAGACAAGCAAGATTAGAGTAGAGCAACGACATAGAAAAAAAACATACCAACGGTGAAACATGGAAGTTAAAGCTTGGCCACAAATGGCCCTTCCAAATGGACAATGAACCAAAGCACACTGCACACTGAAAAATTTATCAAAATATTTGCTTGGCTTGATGACAACAAAGTGAGTGTTTTGGAGTGACCATCACAAAGCCCCGACTTCAACCCTATTGAGCATTTGTGGGCAGAGCTGAAGCGACATGTGCATGCAAGTAGGCCTAAAGATATGGCCCAATTATACCAATTCTGTCAAGAGGAATGGACAAAAATTCCTGTAAAGTATTGTGTAAAGCTTGTTGAAGGTTATCCAAAACATTTGACCAAAGTCAGACAGTTTAAAGCAATTGGACCAAGTACTGATGAAGTGTATGTGAACTCTGATTTGATAATTGCAATTGTCATTGTGATGCACACCCCTGCACACAACGAAACATGGGCCACGTAAATGTGACCCATCACCAATGTAATCAGTGAGCAGGGACGGTGCTATGCTATGTGCACATCAGTGGTAACCTGGCAGCTGGTGGTTTCGAATCTTTAACCATCCTACAGAAGTCTGGTTCCTTAACCACTTCTAGGCCACCAATGTGTCCTTTTTTTAATTAAAAATGTGAAATATTAAATAAAATTTGAAAATTAAATAAAAGGTATTTCTTCCCGTGAGGTCCACTGAGCATGGCACAGTCCCCACTCACAGCTCCTCAGGGGCTCTAAGCTGCCCACTGTTCACTTTGGTGATGGGTTAAATGCAAAGGTGACATTTTGTTGTGTGCAGTGGTGTGGATCACAATGACAAGGTGTTTGCCTTTCTTTCCTTCCTTCCAATACTAATAATGTGGATATAGCTCAGTGGTAGAGCGCATGCTTTGCATGTATTAGGCCTTCTCTACTGTGTTATTTTTCCCGTAATTATCTGAGGGATGAATACAGTTTGATCTATTTACCTTTACATGGTTAATTGTCAAATATGTACAGTATGTATCATAAATTGCTGTGAACTGCACCTATATTTTATTGGATAGAATTTAGTATTATATTCATATTTGTTTAAGTTTCATAGTGGTACAGCTGAGCATATCTAAGGATATTCTGTTCAAGACTATCTGTGAGGTAAACCTCAAACTCAGGCCCGGGGCCCAATCTGGCCCGCAGTGTATTTATATTTGGCCCACCAGATCATACCAAATATGCACTAGAGTTGCCCCCCCAGTATAAAGCCCTTATATACTGTTAGGTTTTGTAGTATAAGTGATGCGTGGTCATTTTTATAACTTTCACATTTTTTCTGTGAAAAAACAGTAAAAGAATCTGGAATGACTGAAGATGAAGGCAAATACGGGCCCGGCATTTGCTCTGGGCTCCGGGACACGATCAATTTTTTTTTACTGCAGGGACTGATAGGTTGGGCGACCCAACAATATCCTGCTAGGATACTCAAGTGACCCTGGCACCGTTCCTGCATTTATTATCTGGAGAAGGGGAAATATTTACAGTTTATTTTTTAATAAATATTCAGTCTGGCCCGTGACTTCATGCTAGTTTTTATGCGTGCTAAGGTAAACCTTTCGCTTCACTTTAGCTGACTCTCTTCTATAACAGATCACTCCTGACTTTTTTCTTCCGTTGTTCCATCCTGACTGTACTCTATTCTTCACCTCTCTTTCACAGTCTCCACTGCTCTAAACAGTTGATCCTCAGTATCCACCACCTTCAACTTCTCTGCTCCTTGTAACCTCGCATTTCACTGTTCTCTTTCTATTACACACATGTGCCCTGTCTTGCTATGACCGACTTTTATTTCTTTTCTCTCCAGTCCAAACCTCCACCTCTCTAGGCCTAAACAGCACCTAGTGATGATGTATCTTGTGTAAATACGTTTTTACTAGCCACTGTTTCAATCTCCAATGAAGAAACACAACATACTGGTTTTGATGTCAGTGAAAACATCAGCAAGTTTCTTATGAGTTTCCCCAAAATGACATGATGGACATCAATTTTAGGCACACATGCAAAATGTTCAATACTATTATGAAAATAGAGTATATTTTATACCAAAATTGGTATAGAATTAGATTGTATAAAAGGGCCAAATATACAATAATGTGCAGTTGTAATCAGTTGTAATCTGCCTGTACTAATAGTCTGTGAGAGTTTTTGTCTCCAAGTGAAATGTTGACAGCCTGGAAAGTTGTCACATGGAAACAGATGCATGATTGGCTGGAAATTCCTCCGCCTAATCCCCGAATAAACTGTTACACGACCATAAGGTGCACCTTTCTACAAGTTGCAGTCTTTGTTTTGTTTGCCATTACTATATTTGTCACACACATAAGGCGCACCTGATCACAGGGCACGGGTTCTCATGGTTTCCTCTACCACGTCCTCATTACAACAACACACACACAAGCATACAAGTGTGCTGTTAAAAAAAAGAGCAGGAGCAAAACAACGCTCACACTTCCCCCTTTAACGTTCTCATGGTGTTCTCTTCTACTTCCGCCTTACAACAACAACACACATAGGGCGCACTGCACTATGTGATGCGCCACACATTTTGAAGAAAATCTAAGACTTTTATGTGCGCCTTATAGATGTGAAAAAATGGTAAGTTTCTTCATTACCTCCTGTTAAAGTGCCTGTTAAATGCTATTCAACACGAGAGTAACTAAGTCCTATGTATCTATCTACTATAGTAGTCATAAATAGACTTGTTATTTTAGTTATAACCGGTGTACAATCATTTCCTTTAAGATATGGTCATTTCACGTCTCTGGTTCGATAATCCAACATATTGCTCACTCGGCAACACTTGTACCAACACACATATCTTCCAGTGGGCTCACCCACCCACAGGAAGGCTAACAGTATGAAACAGTGTAAACAACCTGAAAAAACCTGAATGTGTGCTTCCATAATCACAAGTCTATCACTGGCGCCCACTAACAATGAAATCAGGAAGATATTCATTTTAAACACTAGTGCAGTATTATCAGTTCACAGTGAGGACTGATATCAGCTGACCATTACGAGGAAAGGTTGGTGACCACTGTCTTATAGCACAGTTTCTCAAGCTAAGGCCTTATTTCTAGTCCGTCCCCTAGTGCTCACAGATGCCCTTATAAAACTGTTCCCTCAAAATAATCTAGCGGGCCTAAAAAAATAATTAGATATCAATTTTTTTATTTATTCCTCTATCTCTCCATAACAGAAAATCTGGTCAGGGTCAGAGTGCTATGGCTGAGGTCAGTGTCCAGTCTCTGGGTCACAGCTGGCCCTTCTTGCATGGGGGTGAAGTGGAGCAGTTGGCTAGCATCTCTTTGCTTAAATTAATATCAATCATAGCTCCCAGGCTTCAGCGGCCACCCCTCCATCATCGCAGGGTTCTGATTGGCTGCCAGCATGAAGATCTGTGAGGGGCCAGGAAAAGCTGCTACATCAGTGTCCACCCACTGACAACAATGAGGTGAAATAACTAATGAGTCTTGTGCAGTGCTGATGGGTATTCCTCCTTCTGTTCTCAGTATAGCCGTGGACATGACCAGCAACCTACTGAGGGCCACACACCGGAGCAAGGCATGACAGAAAAGAACAATGCTTTAGCTTATTAAAGAAACCAACTTTTAGCTTAATAACCAAAGAAGATACTGAGAAAGAAGATACATTTGGCTTGGATTATTTTTTCCATATATATATATATTTTTTCGTCATTTTATTGGGGTTTCTGAAGAGATCAAGCTTTAACCTGAAGAACGAAGAAAACCACAATGAAACCAAGGCTTTTACTCCTCTGCCTAACATCACTCTACTATCTGAGTGAGTATCTTTTCCCTTGTATTTGAACATATGTAACAGAATGGGTGTTTGAGAGTGAAGGGTGGCGTGCAGAGGTGAACTGAAAAGTTCAGTGAGCTTCAGTGGAAAACCTCTTGAATCCTGTAACAAATCACTAACCCACTACAAACTCCACTCTGTTGTTAGAATGGAGTGAAACGCTTTCATTGTGTCTTTGACTCTGTGTGCTGAGGTTTTTGTCAAATCTATTTTTTTAGGTACAGCTTTCAGAGCTTGTTTGTAACATATGATCCAATATGTTTCATTCACACGTGATGCAAAAGTATAGATAAATGCTATGTCCTGAAGCTGCTCACCTTGATTATCCTAAAATGCTGCAATGTTGAAAATTCTTGGTCATATTCTATGTGGACGATACAGCTTTCTCCAAAAGGGTTAAATAGTACATTTTTTATTATCTTCATTTTGTTCTATAATGAAATATCAATTGAGTAGGTGATCAAAAATGCTAAACTACTCCCTATAAAGGTAACACTAGGAATGAACAAAACTTAATTGTCAACATCTAGAAGTGATAATGAGTGGGTTAATGATGACTAGACATATAAGTATTACCATAAAGTGCTTGTCCTATTTAGATCAGGGGTGTCCACACTTTTTTTGTCTTGCAAGCTTCTTTTTTTAAAAAAACTCTAAATATATTTACAACCTGGATATCTTACTCTCTACTTTAACATATAACATATGCTATACTGTCTGACTCAATACCTATATTATTCTAACTTCAGCCCAGCGATTAGCATCTTGAAATAAAATTACATCCCTAGTTTTTATTAGTGTTATTTTTATGTCATTGCACAGGATCTACAACACTCTACTGGTAGATCCTGATCTACCTATTAGTATTAGTACCCCCGATTTAGATAATACAGAATCCATTCACTGAGTCAAACTGAAAACCTGACCAAGTGGCTAAAATGTACCCCCCGCCCCAAATAAAATATTCACATTAAAAACCCGAAGGTCAAGTTTTACCTCTGGCCACTGAGCTTTGGAAAGCAACAAAAAACTGATTTATTCAAGAGCCTGCCGAGAAGCTTTGCATGTGAAGGAGAGGGGAGCAGACGGTGTTTAGTCCTGACCTTGCTGAAGACGATAGGGTCAGTGCCCTTGGACCTTCAGGAGAGGGGGTGGTGTGTCAGTCCCCCTGGTCAGCTGGAATAATCCATGGAGGGGTAGGCAGCGGATTCAATAGCTGTCCTCAAACCCCCTTCCGCCCCCTGTCCCCAAACAACCTCAGTTTTCAGTGACCTGACCCTCACACCCACATCTGCATAACACTGGCCCAGTCTGCACTCAGATTGAGACCTTATTAAAGATACGTGGGTGAGAAGGTAACCACCACCACTGCCACCGCCCCCGACAGCTGCCATTGGCCGTACCCCTAGCAACCCCCAACACAAACTTCCGTATACTCCAACCCCCCGAGTGATGGAGTAGCCCAGTGAGAAACCCTATGGTTAAATCTGTGACAAGAACACAAAGAGCCTGTGGTGATTAGCTTCTCCTTCCGTGTGAAGGAAAAGCAGCTAATGTCACCGTGCGCTGGAGTGTTTAGTCAGAAGGCTGAGATGATCAAAACCGTGAAAGGGTTCAATTTCAGGGCTGAATGGACGCTTTGTAGAAAGTACTAGTCCGTGTTTTACAAGCTGTTTATTGATAATAATTAGTGGTATCAGACAGTGCATATCTATGTGATTATAACTTGTGTTCAATATCTCAGTCCACACTATCAGTCAAACTGGTTCACCATAGTCATGACCTGACTAGTTGGTACAAAAGACCAGTAGCCCTCCACTGAATATTTACACTTTCAAAATAAACAATTTCTTAGTGACATTTGTTTTTTAATATTGAAGGATTGTCTCTAAAATATTGGTCCAATATTATTTGGAGACCAATAAAGAATATTCTAATGGACCAATACTGGTCCATGAACCAGGGGTTAGGGATACCTGGTCTACACCACTGGTCCATAGAAAGTTAAGAAATATGTGTTCGCAAAGACTCTCCAGTAATGCCTTTTTTCATTCATTCTCTTTATTTGCATATTTTAAGTATATTTATTTATACAAATAAATATACTTAAAACAGCGATATGTAACAAAAGTGACTACAGCATATTGGGATTCCCATTCATCGTGGTACTATTATTGTCAGTAGATTTATTTGGAATAAAAAATGCCACCCTAGTTTTTTTTTATATTAGTTATATTTGTGATAAAAGAGTCTTAGCTAAGGTGAAGGGAAAGGTTTGGAAGGTAAAAGACTATCCATCAAGACCAGCCATGATGGATAGATTAGAGACAATGAGGCAGAGCTGGAGGTGGCAGAGTTAAAAATGCTGACATTCTCTTTAGGAGAAACAAGGATGAACAGGATCAGGAACGAGGTAATCAGGGGGACAACACAGACAGGAAGGTTTGAAGAAAAAGCTTTAGAAGCCAGATTGAGAAGATTGGACATGTCCAGAGGAAGGACAGTGGTTATATTGGGAGAAGAATGATCCTAGAGATGGAGCTACTGGGTGGGAGATGAGGAGGAAGGCCAAAGAGAAGATTGATGAATGCAGTGAGTGAGGACATGGAGGTAGTTGGAATTAGACTAGAAGATGCAGAGGACAGGGTGAGATGGAAAATGTTGACTTGCTGTGGCAACCTGTAAAAAGGACAAGTCAAAGGGAGAAGAAGAATGTTATACTACTTATTTTGCCTTTAAATGTTGCATATTAACATCTAGCAATAAACAATCACTAAATGGTTAACAGCAATGTGGGTCATATAAGTTACCTTTTTTGGGCCAGACCAGGGCACAGGTGAAAGACAATTAAATGTCATCCTGTGTGAAATAAAACGGTCTGATTGACTCACATCTTTAGTCTAATAGTATAGTTGCCCAAGTTATTTTTGGCCAAAATGTGATTTCTGGCTGATTTTACCAATATTCTGGCTAAAAAATGTTTATGTTAAACATAGCCAGCATTCCTATTAGGTTAATGATATAGTAGCTCTAAGGCCTCAGTGGAGCTCTGAAAAGTTGTTGCACAATAATATAATGTTACTCTTTGTAAGATGCCCATTCCCTGATTAAGCCTACTGGTTCATTAGAGAAGCTACTTTTCTATCACATTACACGTTATTGCTTATTGATCCACACCAGTGGTGAGGGGCCCATGTTTCTGTCAGGCTCCTTTAATTTGCACTGACCTTTAGAAATGAACCCCTAAAGCCAAAGGGGTCTGGAGCTCAAGTTAAAGTGTTCTTTGGCAGTACAGGTTTTCATTTTATTGCGTTTCCCTGCTTCATACTGAAGTTTCTCACTTTCTCCAACTTCCTAGACCAGAGATGTCAAACTAATATTTCACAGTTAAAAACTGGGACATGGTTGCAGGCCAAACTGTTTATTGAAAAATTGATAGTAATTGTGCATATTTTTGCTGATGTCTGGCTATGTAATGTATACTTGCTGAAACAGTATAAGGTAAAATATAGTGCCTAAAAAGCAAATTCTACAAAAAATGGCAGTATGTGAAGGGTATATCAGGGTATATCATCCCACAGGCCAAATATAACCAACCTGAGTTCGACCTTAGTTTAGACCATAAGGGGTTCAAAGAGAATAGAGGATTTTTGCTTCAATGATGAATTTGGGTATCAAATTCATTTAGGATAACACAAGTTAAGTAGCAATGGGATCAGAATCAGGATGAGAATAAATATAAAAACATAGATCATAGGCAGAGCTGGAGGTGGAGGAGTTAAAGATGCTGAGATTCTCTTAAGGAGAGACAAAGATGGACAGGATCAGGAATGAGGGGATTAGAGGGACAATACAGACAGGAAGGTTTGAAGAAAAAGCTAGAGAAGCCAGATTAAGATGGTTTGGACATGTTCAGAGTGGCTATATTGGTAGAAGAATGATCCTAGCTATGAAGCTACCAGGTAGGAGACAAAGAGGAGATTAATGGATGCAATGAGGGAGGACATGGAGGTAGTTGGAGTTAGAGTAGAAGATGGAGAGAACAGTGGGAGATGAAATATGTTGACTCAGTGTGGCAATGCCTGAAAAAGGGAGCAGCCAAAAGGAGAAGAAATTCATACTTTAATGCAAACAACCAAACAAACATCATATTTTGTGATTTATTTTATTTTTTATCTATTACATTTAGTCTTGTTTTTTTTTCTTTTCTTTCAATTGTCACATCAATAGTTTTTTTTACCATGGCTGCTGGGTCCACCATTTTTCTCTGTCCATGTTATTATGGTGTCTGGACTAAATCTATGAAGTTCAGGTGCAGCACTCCTCTGACAATAGGAGCAGAGGTTTGACCCAGGCTGGACAACTGCCCCCTCTCCTCCCTCATCTGCACATCCATCCCTCTAACCTCTGACTCTCCCATGACCTTCAAGAGGTTCGAGGTTACCAGCACAGAGTGCTTATGTGGGGGTTTTTTAGGCGACCCCCTACTAAAAAAAAACTCATTATAGTTGCACCCTATTGTGAAAACGGTTGAATCTCCAATGCTATGCACTTAATCACACCCCATGCATCTTCGCTTGTTGATACATGAGTAGGATGGATTTAACTATTCTGGAGTAGAGCTTTTTCACGAGACCTCAAAACTAGGAATGTCCCAAATGAAAATTGCTGATATCTAATTTTGCCGATACTTTCCAAACACTTAATCATAACAATATCCAATTTATGGCGCCATTTGCCCCAAAACTGAGGTAAACATCTTGGGACTCTATGTGTGTTTCTAGTACATTTGGCAATACTCAGGGACTATGTTGTCGGATTTTCAATACCAGAGGAATAAAAAGAATATTGACCAAACCAATATTGCATAATTATGCTATTATCCAGCCAATAACATCAGCTGACTGATATCATTAGGCATCTGTACTTAAGCTCTATTTAGGTATAAAGAACTTTCTGTGAGATGAAAACTAAGAAAGGGATACTACTGAATTTTGTAGTCCCTTTGTTGATAAATTTTGCGCTACACATTCTGACTTAATTTTAGATTAATTAAGATTTAAGTGTATTTTTATTATTGGAAAAACCCATTTCATAGTATACTTTGGTGCTTGTTCCTGGCTTTTTAAAAAACTCACACTTACCAACACTGCATGTACAAGTGCAATCACCAAACGCAACACTATTTCCCCCTGGGGAGCACCAGATTTCACTACCGGGCCTGAGGGAATGGGGGGATGCAGTTCTATATCAGCAGTTCCAGACACAGCTGAACAGAACACCTCTGTACTAGCTGCATCTGCCTGGGGAGGATGGTGGTGGTACATTTTGTAACTTAATCACAAATTATGAAGCTCGAGATGAGATCACTGTGTAAAAAGATTAGGGTTTATTGTGTGTTATTTCAGGCTATTAAAGAAAACATTATGGGTTTACAAAATGTCAAAGTTGTAGAATTATGCTGTCAGGTCTCCAAAGTCATTGTTGTGGATTTGGTGCCAGAACTTTGTGAATGGCATTGAATAGCATTTGTAGTATTTCTAGTGCAAGTGAAATACTGGAGATAGCTGTTGGCTGCATGTTTGGTAGTAAACTTATAATATTCATGTACAAATAGCTGGAATAGCTGGAGCTGCAGTTTACTCACAGTGGCCCCTGCAGCAGCAGTGTTGTTGAGGATAGATGCACAATCCTCAAAATGTTTCATGTTTTGGTAAACGAACAGATGCAAGACTCTGCAACAACACTGATAAGGTATTGTTCAGGTTCAAGTGCAAGTGCATTGTTCCTGCTTCACAGCTGGGAAGAGAAGAAGAGTAGGCGATGCAAAGGAACCAAGGCTCTTTGCATATGAGAACAATAATACCAAAAAGGGCTGAAAGAAAATGAGGATGACCATGAATGTCACCGAGGTCATGGCAAAGCGGGGCAAAATGAAGGCGAGTGGGTCTGGTGGCATGGGAAAGTCACCTCAAGGATGGAAGGGAGGGGTTGGGGGATGCATAAGAAGGGGCAGATGGTGGCCTTGGATGCATGGTGGATGATGGGAGAGTTTACTGAGGATGCGGGGGGATTGGGTGCAAATAAACATTGTCACATCACCATTGTCACCGCTGGTCTCCGTATCAATAGAAAATCCCTGAACGTGACCCCAGCCTGTCTGGCCATACTTCTCTTCTCCAGTTTGCCATTGTTGTTCACATCTTGGATGGATGCTTCGCTGGTATTAAACCTCCATTGAAGCTCTCTGTCATAAAAAGAATTATAGGAAAATAAATAAAATAATCCTTAAATCAAAGGTTATATTTCTGATTTAATATTTGTGTCTGGGATTTTCCCACAGCCTATCACACAGCATAACACTCTAACTATGTTGGCTCACAGCACAGCTGCCATGCAAAAATATGGCACAAATCTATTTAAGTTTAACTGTTTGCACTGTATGGCACAACAGTTTAACTGTTGTTAAAGTCTTGAGTTTCTAATAGTCCTTGAACGTTTTTATGTGATTGGCGCTACTTTAACATGATGATGTCATACGTGTTTTTAGATCTGGCAGTTCTTATTGAGCTGCCCTGCTCCGCCATCGAAGTGTTGGGTTTGTTAATTTAACTTATGTGTGAATTATACACACATAATAATAAATAATGAATAATAAACTTGCTGTGTTTACTCCAAACTATCTCTTATGAAGAATATCACACGAAGGTTGGATGAGTTTCTTCATGTGATTTGCTATTCCAACATTTTCTTTTTATTGATGAGATATCTCTGTCCCCTATCTTTAGGTGTCTGTCAGGCCTCTGAACTCTCTTTCCTGATGGAGCCCAGTGATGTGATTGCCGTCAGAGATCAACCCCTCATGCTGGACTGTCTAGTCCAGGGTGAGGAGCCCCTCATGGTTACGTGGCGCAAGAACGGGGTGCCGTTATCAACCAGTCCACGGGTCCAGGTACTGGTAAATGGCACGCTGTTCATCCGGAGCTTCCAGAAACGAAGAGAAGGAAGTGAAGCAGATGTGGGCGAGTACGACTGCACTGCCCAAAACCGATATGGCTTGCTGGTCAGCCGCAAGGCAAAAGTGCTATTGGCATGTAAGTGTGTGATTGACAACACACATTAAGAAAAGCAATATGTATGATAACAATGACATAACTAAACAGACACAAAAACCATAACACATTTAGCTAACCCCACCAGGACTCAAAGGACATCATCATGATATCTCTTAATTGTGACCCACTCTGTATATTTTTGGTAGCGTGTGAGTTGCCATGGAAATGTGTTCTCCTTGGTGGACTACTTCTTTGTAATATACACTATTATTGATTATGGCCACCAGGTTATATGATGTGTGTGTGTGTGGGCACACTGGTTTTGTTCAGAATCACTAGTTGGTAAAGATAAATAAATGAAGAATGACTATCGCTTCTTGGGATCAAAACATGGTTCTATTGAGTTAAAACTTAATGCCTTAATGTGCAAGAAATTGACCTTTGTTTTTTAAACTTAAATGGGCTGCAGTGTTGGAAATTATGATGATTGAGAGATTTTATTTTTTCAAAGATGCAGTTATGCACTGGACTCAAAGGTTTAGGGACACCCAGTCAATTTTGTGTTTTTCATAAAAAGTCACATTTTTATTTAACACCATGAGTTGTAAAATAAAATAATATTGTCAAGTTTATTTATTTTTTATATTTTTTTCCTAACCCCACAAATGTGCCACATTAGTAATGCATAGAGCAGATTTCTTATTGTTTTTATTTATTATTTCTCTTATATTGAATGTGATTATTATATAAAGGTTTAGGGGTCAAGTTTAACCCAGAATTTCCTTTCCCTGTTTGTTATAATAGTATGCTCAACAAAGAAAACAGGTTGTACTGCCATGATTTTGTATCCAAAAGTAATACTAATGGCAGACAACATTTGTGCAATATTTCAAATCAATTAATGTAGCAAACTTAAAGTCATTAGGCTTAAAGTGTTAAGTTGTTTTTATGCTGTGCTTTTCAGCTCTACCAAAGTTCCACACCCACCCTGCATCAATGTCTGTGGATGAAGGTGGTGTGGCCCGTTTCCAGTGTCAGATCAATGGAATACCTGAGGCCAATATTACCTGGGAGCGAGACAGAAGACTCCTTAACACCACCGACATCAGGTTAAAACACATTTGTATTTATACAACATATATTTGTATTTAACATGTTTATACACCATATGTGCCGCACATCACACAATGCAGATGTTATATTAGCTGCATGTGTAGAAATGCATGACAGGAGCATGTGTGTGTGTGAGTGTGTGTGTGTGTGTGTGTGTGTGTTTGTGTGTGTGTAATGGATATACATGGGTTTAGGTGGCATGTTTATGTGTGTATATGCACAGTAATATGTACATTTGGGTGTGTTTGTATGTAGATCTATCTATCTATCTATCTATCTATCTATCTATCTATCTATCTATCTATCTATCTATCTATCTATCTATCTATCTATCTATCTATCTATCTGTTAACATTTGGGTGTCAGGTATACAATTAGTATACAGAGTTGTATTACAATTGTTTTGGCAGATATTATTGACTGCCCCCCCACCACCATTTTTCAAATTATCTTGACCAAAAATCAGGATTCAGAAAAAGTTATTATAATGTACACAGTATTACCTGCTCTTGAATGTTCATTCAGAACAAAGTTTTCACCCTGTGACCCTCCTTGTCTCTCCAGATACACTCTGCTCCCTATGGGCGTTCTTCAGGTGACCGGTGTGAAGCAGTCCGATGCTGGAATTTTCAGATGTGTGGCCTCAAACATAGCCAACGTCCGCTATAGTCACGAGGCTGTTCTTAATGTCACCGGTAGGTGGAGGTCTCTCATGGTTTCTCCCTTTATTCCTTATCGTTTCAGTCTTCAGTCTTCAGGCTTATTGCTTCTTTATATCTAGTCCCCTTTTCAAAAGAAAAGTTCTCACAAAGAAACAGAAACAGGTCTTTGAGACACATGAATCCATCTGTCACAGTTGCACAGTGTTACATTACTGAGCAGCTAACATAATCACATACAACTGGGCAGCACTATAACAACCTTAATGTTAACGAACCATTCTTGCTTCCCTTTGCGTCTCCTATTTTCACAGGTGGAGCTCCAAGAACCTACAAGGAGCCTGTCATTCTGTCAGGGCCTCAAAATCTCACTATAACTATCCATGAGACGGCCATCTTGGAATGCATTGCTACAGGAAATCCCAGGCCTATTGTTTCCTGGAGCCGGCTAGGTACACTTGGTTCAATACATGTGAACTTGCCTAAAAAACACATGGAATACACTTTTGCCGTGTGGACCTCATCTGATTATTTTTGTGTCTCTCTCTCTCATTCTCTCATTTTCCTTCCATTAGATGGGCGTTCCATTGGTGTAGAAGGAATCCAGGTCTTAGGAACAGGAAACCTGATGATCTCAGACGTGACTGTGCAGCACTCTGGTGTGTATGTGTGTGCTGCAAACAGGCCTGGCACCAGGATGAGGAGAACAGCACTCGGACGTCTTGTGGTACAAGGTGAGGACATAGAGTATTATTTATTACTGACGATGGATTTAACTGTATTGCAGTGCTTTCTCAGCTTTTTGGACCATGGCACATATTTGGCATAAACAGTTTTTGTTTTATACTTCTAAAAAGTAATGTTACAAAAATTACAATCCACTTCACTCACAATTTACTTATTCAGTGTGAAAAATTGATCTGTTTAATTGAACGCAATATATATTTGCTGGCAGGAATTTAAAAAAGCCACATAAAAATATTTAACAACTCTAAGGCTATTCTTTGGTTTTATACATTTCTGCCTCCTTGAAGAGCATTACAATGTTGTTGTTTGTATTACAAAAACAAGAGATTTGTCCAATTTACCTTATCTAATCGTATTGATCATAATTTCTCTAATAACAAGTGAGAATAACAGTAGAACATTTTGCCTTTATATATATCCAGTTATATTTGGTTGTCTTGAGTTATGGCTAACTCACAGTTTGATTATTAGGTTTTGTTTTGATGTCAGGTGGATGACATCTAGTACAGCAGCATTAGACCACATGAGCTACAGATTGTAAAGGACTTCAAAAAATCTAAATTATAAGCCTGCATATATTTTTATTTAAAGGCTTACTTGTTATATTGGTGCATCTTTTTACTTTGGCAAAAATGGCAGTTCAGGACATTTCAGAGCAGGAGGTTTTTATCAATGAGTTGATTGTGTCGCATTTGTCAATATTATAAATAATATTGAATTAATTAAAGAATTGCATTAAGCCGACCGTCATGTCACACAGTGCTCGGTTTAGACCGTTGTATTTTTGTGTGCGTACACTTGACCATATAAACCGGTGGCGTTGGAAGAAGAAGGATGGGGTCAATACCACAGCCCCGCCCCTTCTTCCCACCTTTGGCCCCTTGGCTCTTCAGATGGGGGTGGAAGAGGTTAGGAGCCTGGGCCTGTGTTTGGAGTTCAATGACAGGGATGGTGAGGGACCACCCTTCCTCCAACCCCCATATGCACAACCATTCCAATTCTGTTGCAAATTAGCACACACCCCAGTCCCGTTGCACACTTGTGTGTGTAGAAGGTGTCGATTCTCTATGACACGGACTCATCCATCAAATGTGTGAAAGTCCGCTGATATTTCTCACTGTCATTAGCTGTGATTTTTAATTGGCTGTCTCGAGGCGACCTCCATTAGATGCTCTCCTTCCTTGGTGTCGTAAGAGAGCTACAGTGTCACAGAGGACTCACTAGGAGACTCCAGTCCCTATGCTGGATGATGTATGTTCTTTTTTAGTCAGGAGAGCCAAAGTAGATTTGCACAAATAATTTAGCACCATGACACCTCATAAAACAATCAATAAATCCTCGGTCCTCAGCCCAACCAGGATTCTGGGGATTATTTCATTAAAATAACAAAACACAAAGTGATAAAGAAACCAAGGTTGACCTTGTATTTGACATGGTTTCACAAGTGACATCACAAAAGCAGAGTAGCGTTCTAGTCAGGTTACAGCAGGGTCAGTGATGACAGTGAGTTAGATTTTAACACATGTGTGCATGTGCATCAAGTCAAAAAGTGTAAAGTGATGAGACAGCACTTTCCCCCATGATCACACTGTTCAGCAACTCTCATTTAGACCTGCCAGGAGCAGCAGCAGCAGCTTGTTTCTACTTTTCTTCATCCAGACAGAAAAACCCCAGTAGCACTTGTTCATAACACTTATATCACACTCAAACAACACTTTATTGATACCACTATGCCAAGTTCCAATGTTGTGACCATATGGATCAATAATTCCAGCTGTCACCCCCTTTAGAGTGATTGGCAGTGCCTCAGCTGCTCGGGAGGAGAGCAGCACTGATCTTTAATATATTCATTAATTTATTGATCATTTTAAGCTTGGGAGAGAACAAAAGGCTTTATGATCCAGTCGCATGGAAACACGACCACCCAAAATGTGGCCAAAACCTATATATATATATATATCTATCTATCTATATATATATATATATATAGATATATATATATATATATATATATATATGAGCTGTTGTCCACACGGAATTCTGCTCTTGTCAAATCCAAATAAGACTTGCCATCAAAACAGGTTCATGAGCTTTTATGACAGTAAATGATCAATATTTGTATAATTTACTGTGTACTGCTGATACTAGGAGATATCAACAATACAAGTAATAATGCACAAATGTATTTGTGTAAAGGGCTGAAAGAATCACTTACTTTGTTCATACAAATACATATGCATATATACATATGGAATGCATACTTGTTAATACTACTGAAAATTAAATAACCATTACATAATGGATTTTAATCATTAGGCCATCCACTAAAAATAATCAAAGTGCAGTCCTTCTACCAATAGTTACTAAATTATAATGTTTGTTTTTATGTCATCTGATTCCAGTTATTTGCACTTTGAAATAATTATCATTTTTATTTTAGTCATCAGTGAGGAAACAGCACCACGGGTGTCAACTTATTGAGATACAAATGTGTTTGACAGAGCACAATTATACCTTTGATAAAGTATTTTACAGTCAAAAGTAAATGCAGGCTTTTTGAAATGTAGTGCGGGCAGAAGCTTTTTTTTGTTAGAGTCAAGTTTAGTGTTGACTGGCTGCAGTCTGAAGGTTCGCCCTGCCTTTGTCCTTTTGTTGTGCGGTCAGACACACACACACACACACACACACACACACACACACACTAAGGGACAAAAAAATGCAAAACAGTTAGACAATCAATCCAGGGTGCAAGGTGCCTGCCCATAAACTTGACAGGAGGGGTCAGATCTGGGGAAACAGTTGGAATGAAGGAGGATGAGGCAGGAGGGGAGTGAGGAGGAGCCACAGGGAGGTGAAAAGGGAGAGGAGGTGTGGTCTCTGGGTTAATTAAGGACGGCTGGAAGATGGATAACATCTCAGCAGATGGACGAGTGCAACCATGTTGTCAACGCATTTTGGGAAATGGTGCATTCAAGTGCCTCCCTTCCTCCCTCCCATTTTCCTTTAAACACCCATTTTTAGTATTTAGACAATATATGATATTTAGCATTAGACATAAACATTACACACAATAGTATTTGAACTGGTGTCAAGGGCAGGATATCATGAAGAAATAAACAGGTAAAACAAAGATCAGACTCAGACACTTTTCTGTGTTTTCAACAGAAAAAATTAATCTTATTTTGCCATTTATGTCAGTATGTCATTCAAAACCAGGAGAGTTATTGTGCTCAGTTAATATTCAAGCAAAAATAAAAATTGCTTGATTGTTAACTGTTGCTACTAAACAACAGTGTTTAAAAGACAGTGAGAAAACAAGCTTTATGATGAAGAAATGCAGTAAAAGTGTTCAGTATATACCAAAAAAGTGGTGATTAAAACAATTCTTAATATATTATGTCTTAATTAAGTTAAGGTCTATGGTACTGACCTTGTTTATATCCAATACACAGTAATTCATGCTTGGTTATTTATTGGTCATATAAATCGATAATAACAGATAAATGGAAAAATTAAAAAGCCCTGTGACTTATTATGAAATACAGCCTATTATTTAATTGCTGACAATAAAATACAGGGCAATGTTGCAGTATTGCACTGTATTTAATAATTAGTCAGTAAGGCCACGGGGTCTTAGGTTTCAATAGACAAATATTACTTTGTATTTCTATCTTGCACTTTTTTTTCGCGCTGAGCCCTTGTTCTCTCTTGCTCTCGATTCCTCAGCGCCTCCAGAGTTTTTGCAGTGGCCACAGTCTGTATCTAAAACAGCAGGGGGCAGTGCTGTGTTTAGCTGTGTCGCCCAAGGTGTCCCTGAACCTCACCTTATCTGGCTGAAGAACGGCAAAATCCTGACACCCGGACACAACGTCAAACTGACCAACAACAACAGGTACTTTTGGTTTGACGACGTAAACAAACACAACACAACACAACACAACACAACACAACGTAAAACATGATGAATTAGGTGTTGGATTCACCAGGCTGTCTAGTTAAGTGTAATTAAATACGATTTTATGATGAGTATTAAGTCATATTGATGGCAACGAAACTATTATATTGCTCCCCAGAAAATTAACAGCAGCTTTAGCGTTTATGAATACAGTACATATTTGTATGGCGTCAAATTAAGTATTTTTCCGTTTTGACCACAAGATGGCAGCAATTTACATTAAGGAGTACCTTTATATTTTTAAATTCTTTGACGTTTTTACGTTGTGATTTACACCACTGCACACAATGAACCTGCAGCTGCTCATGAAACATTCGATGACATAATTTAAAACGTTTATTGTTATTGCTATGTTAGAAAATTATTTCTTTCACTACTTTATGGAACTTTATGGAGCTTTATGGAGCATATGGAATGCTAGAAAATAATCAATCATTTCAATGTTAAGTTATAAATGAGGACAGTTATTAGGACCAAGTAGAGACAGTAGGGATGAGGGCAGTTACAAGAGTCTGGTTCAGAAATAATAGGTGAGAAAATAGCTTTTTCTTTTAGCTGCAGGTGCATGTTGCACTGAGAGCTCAGTGGCACCTCCTAATTGGCTTCAGTAAGACACTGCAGGAGTGTGTTGTCATCAGCCCTGGCTCTCCAATGGAAACTTGTTTTAAAGATAATCTCCAGGTTTGGAAGCTGCAGTTTAATAAATACACAGGTTATTAAAGTTAGTCCGGGGAAAATTTGCTACACTATAGCCTTAAAAAAATAAAATACAATACAATAGAATACAATACATACATACATACATACAATTTAAAAAATACTTTTTAAATTGTATGTGCTACAAGGATAGACCAGGCAATGGCAAACTATGGCCTGGGGGCTGAATGTGGCCAATTTGGATCTTCAATAGGGCTGTTCAACATGTACAAATTCTGCTTGTGATTTATATTAGCATTCCGTCTTCCTAGGATAGATTAACTAACTGTTTTTTATTCTTGCAGCACTCTTGCTCTGACCCGCATCACTACAGACGACGAGGCCATCTACCAGTGTATTGCTGAGAACAGTGCTGGAACCAACCAGGCCAGTGCCCGCTTGGCTGTGGTCCAGAGTAAAGACCTGCCAGCTGCCCCCGAGGGCTTCAAAGCCCGTGCCCTGTCCACCATCTCGCTCCAGATCACATGGAATCAACCACCATCAAATGTCACAGAAGGCATCATCGGTTATGTCCTGCACATCCGCAAGACCGGAGGCGAGTGACTCGGCAGACACACACTTGCACGCAGCCTAATAAATTATAAATAGGGATGTCCAATATCAACTTTTGCCGATATCCGATATTGACGATATTGCCCACTTCTTATATTAACCAATATGCAGGTGATTTCTGAATTATTGTGATGCCAGACTAAAGAAATTACAGTTTTCCTTCAAAAAAACTCCAGACCACAGACATTTACTATAATTACATTTACTTACATTTACTATACTATACTACTTACTATACTATATTTACTACCACCAATTTTGTTGTACCCCCAAGGTACAATGACAATAAAGGACTATTTTATTCTATTCTATAGCATCTAGCATTGTTGTTGTGGGGTTTGATGACATAATTTTTCATGTGCCAGTGTCAAGACCGCATGAGGGTATTTGCAGAGACTGCGGGTTTACATTAGATTTCGAATATAGTTGGAAAAAGTGATACCGCTTCACTCACATATTAACAATTTTTCTGATTTTGGGCCGATAGTATAGGTCAGGGGTCACCAACCTTTAGAAACCGAGGGCTACTTCCTGGGTGCTGATGGCAATTGCAAAGAGCTACCAGTTTGATACATACTTCTGAAATAGCCAATTTGCTCAATTTAGCTCAAATTATGTTATTAATAATAATTAATGGGATTTAGCTGTGTGAAGATGCAGATCTTGTTAATGATTTCTCATGACAATATTCAAATATTCAAAATATAATTTCAAACGATCACTTACAACAGTCCTAGGAAATCAAAATGTACTGCTGGAGAAGCACAAGCCTAAGAAAAACAGTTGTGCTATCAAATGTACTATAAACACGGAACCTTGAACTATAGTAGGTCACAATTCATTTATATTAATCATTACAATAATAATATTTTATCCTTTCTAGTTCTCGTATAAGTTTATCAAATAAGAATATCAAAAAAATAAATAATAAAATAGATACAGCTCACTGATGAATGCGTTATTTGAGATAATTTTAGAACAGGCGTACGAGCAACTCAAATGGTCCTTATGGGCTACCCGGTGCCCGCGGGCACTGTATTGGTGACCCCTGGTATAGGTGGACTGATATTATCGGCCATCCCCAGTTGACCTCTGTATGTGAACCCTCTTTTTTCTCAGAGCCCGACAGTCTGGAGCTGCAGGAGGCCATCAGTAAAGGCAGCTTCCAGCATGACATCACAAATTTGGAGCCGGCCACCACCTACTCACTGTATCTGAAGGCCTACTCTCCGCTGGGTGCCAGTCAGCAGTCACACAGTGTGGTGGCTACAACACTGGGTGGTGGTAAGAATAATACTCACTTTTAATAAGTGGACCAAAGAATGGTGACAAATGGCACTATGTACCTTTGTTAAGTTAAGTAAACTGCAACAGCAAGTAAGCCTTTTACTGACAATTTAAGGGACACACTGTCAAATGGACCATGAGTCGCTTTCAACGAATAGATATTTGTAGAAAATCCTCACTGAAATAGACAGGATCTAAGACGTACATCTAGCTCTTGGTTTTTTTTTTCCAATAATTTTTAATTTCCTTAGTAATAAATATATAATTTGGATTAGTTACAAACAAAAAAATTTAAGCATTTGCATTTGCTGTCTTTTTAAGCAATGTACTGAAAAAAAATCATCCGATGAATCTGGATGAATTGGATTAATTGAATTCGTTGTGATTAATCCACCACATTTATCCAATTCTAATGTCTAATCAATTGACAACCCTAGTTATCTTTAACACAAATGCTACTTAGAATGTCCCCTATGAGTGTCGTCTTATTTGGGCAGGTGAATACATATATATTTCTTTCTGTCCTTATATACTAATCAGTGATACTTGATATAGATGCTTGATGATAGTCCCTGTACTAACTGTTGCTATGACCACAGACTGCCTTTCCTTCACTGTCTGAATCCTGTCCAAACAGTGCCAACTCCTCCTTCATACTTCACCAAGGTGGTGAACAACAGTGCAGTCCAGGTCCTCTGGGAACTCCCTAGTAAAGCTGGCAAGGTTGAAGGCTTCAGGCTGTCCTACCGCAAAGTCCCTCAGTCTGACTTCAAGGAACCCATCCAGTTGCCTTATCACGCCAATGCCCACACCATCTCTGACATGGGTGAGTGTGTTTTACCCTTTGTGAAAGGCTAACATTGCCATAGTTAGTTTCCTGTTTGACAATTAGTGTCTACAGTAGGGGTGTCAACCTCATTTCGAATCGCGCACCACATACAGCCTGGGTAGATGTCAAGTGGGCCGGACCATTAAAATTATAGCATACTCAGCTGTAAATAACCAAAATATTGTGCATTTCCTTTCCGCCAGGGATTCATTGGTCTTATCTCTTCTCAGTTGTCCTTCCAAACTGTCATATTTTTCGCTGTGATGAGTCTCTTAGTTGAGCCAAATATAACTTTTATTTAGTACCGAAACTTGTTGCAATCACACAACGAACAAAGGTTTCCCGTGCATCTTCATAAATAAATAAGACATGGTCCATTTTCCTTTAAAAATTCCCACTCTTTACCTCTGTCTTGATAACGACATTTTGTCTAAAAGGGTTGTAGCGCAGTCTCAGTTTTGTGTGCCATTACAATATTTAACACACACATAGGTGCACCTGATCATAGGGCGCGGGTTCTTATGGTTTCCTCTACTACGTCTGCCTACAACAACAACACACACACAAGCATACAAGTGTGCTTTTTTAAAAAATAGCGGGAGCAAAACAACTCCCACACTTCCCCCTTTAACATTCTCATGGTGTTCTCTACTACTTCCGCCTTACAACAACAACAACACACATAGGGGACGCCACACATTTTAAAGAAAATCTAAGACTTTTATGTGCGCCTTATGGTCATGAAAATATGGCATATTTACTTGTAGAACAGGTACAGTAGGCCAGAGTCTTTGACTCTCGGGCCAATTGGGCAAATTTTGGACACCAGGGGAAGGTTTTTGTAATCTAAAATAAATGGCATATACTGTAATAGTTATCCATGAAGGCTATAATGTTTCTAGCTTTCTCAGTGCCATCTATAGATAAATTTGTACATATTAGGTTAAAAGCTGAAGTAAAATCACTTTTACAAACCAATTATATAATTTGAAGAAGTTTAACTGACTGGATTACAAAACTCAGTGGGCTGCTGTAGAAAGAACTGAGTTCCTGTATACATAGTTGACACACATGTTATAGTACTGTCTCAATACATTAAGAAGTAATAATGAAATACAATTGCCCCGGAGTCGATGTCTTTGTCATTAGTCTCGAACTCCAAGGTTCACCTCCTGTGGATTTTGGCTCCTACCAGTAGGCTCACAATCTGCAGGAAGGTAAACAAACTAATGTTATAACATGTTATGTTAATGATGCAGCTTCACACTTGAGAATTAGCCTCTCCCTGACCACCAACCATGTCCGGTGACCATGGAAACACATATATCCTGCTAAGCCATAAGACACATAACATGTGAAGATCTTCAAATGTTAAAGCAGATATGGAGCATATTCCTGGTAAACATAAGCTGTTCTGGTGTTAAAGATGCAACCTTTAACCAATGTATGAGCAACAACTGACAAATGACAAACCTAGGGTCTGTGAGTGAGCTGATTATACTAATTAGTTGTCTCTGTCTAACAATAGCATGTCTCTTTAAACACGCTGCAGCTGATCCTTCCTCCATCTCTTTTTTGAGTGGCTGTCATTTACTTCCTCTTCTTTTCCTTTCAGCTTATCCTTTTTCTCAGGGGTTGCCACAGCGAGTCAATAATTTCCATCTATCCCTGTCCTCTGTATCCTCAACTCTAACTCCAACTACCCCCATGTCCTCTCTCACTCCATCCATAAATCTCCTTTTGGCATTCCTTTCCATCTCCTACCTGGTAGCTCCATCTCTAGGATCATTCTTCTACCATTGTATTCACCGTCCCTCCTCTGAACATGTCCAAACCATCTCAATCTAGATTCTCTAGCTTTTTCACCAAACCTTCCTGTTTGTGGTGTCCTCCTGATTACCTTGTTCCTGATTCTGTCCATCCTTGTCTCTCCTAAAGAGAACCTCAGCATGTTTAACTCCTCCACCTCCAGCTCTGCCTCCTGTCTTCTTCTTATTTCTATTGTCTCTAAAACAGGCATGGGCCAACCTTTTTTCTTGCAGGCAACAAAGGTCCCAAAATCTGACACCAGGGCCGAGCCAGAAAGATGAAGCGTTTATTTTAACTAGGACAAATGGCATGTAAAAGTCATGTGCAAAACCTAGAATGCCAATGGTAATAGCCTTAACGCCGTCTACTGGGAAAACATTGGCACTGCAGAGAAAGGCAGAAGTATAATGATTAAAAAAAAAAAGATTTCTATTGGTCAAGGTTGGTGAACAGCATTAAGAAGCTCTAAGGGCCACATATGGCCCCATGCCTTAGTTTGCACATGCCTGCTCTAAACCGTACGTCATGGCTGGTCTCACAACTGTCCTGTCAACCTGTCCCTTCACCTTAGCTGACACTCTTCTATCACAAATCTCTCCTGAGACCTTACTCCAGTTGTTGGCTGTCATCTACTTAAAATCATAGTTTCATACCAATAATGAAGAATAAAGACATTAGACGTTATTAACACATGGACAACTGAGCCAAAGTCAAATGGTGATGTTTGATGGAAGAGTAATGTGGGAAAAAGCACATAAACAGAGTTATTGTCAGCTGTCTCTTCCCATCTTTGTAAATACGATGGTCATGTCATTGTCCATCTCAGCTCTTCCCAGGTGTGATTTGATCAAACCTCTAGGAACAGAAGCAGAATTGCAATTTAGCAAAGGGGACACAATATTTTAAACCTCACCCAACACTAACTCGCAGACTGATGATTTTTTTTTTTTCTTGCAGAACCCGGTGCTGTGTATGAAATAAAGCTAGTTGCTTACAATGGAAATGGAGAGAGTGACTGCTCAAAGAGACTGGTTTCTTTGGCAGATGAGGGTCAGAGTGACCAAAGTACAGGTGAGAGCATTGGAACACTCTCAGATATTATTATATATATTGATATTTTCTGATAATATTCATGTAGATAAATACATAGTGTTTCTAGACTTCACATGCTTCTTTGTGACTTACACCCAGTGTTATTTTAAAACTAACAACCACTAAACGGCACTCTAAGTATACACTCACTGTCCTTCCTTTGAACATTTCTCCAAACCTTCCTGTCTGTGTTTTATCTCTAATGACCTCATTCCTGATGCCTGTTTGTAGGTGGCAACAGCCTGTGTCAGTGCAGAGACGGGGAGGCCTCTCTGGGCAGCATCGTCATTGGAATCCATATTGGCACAGCTTGCATCATCTTCTGTGTACTCTTTCTCATTTTTGGATACCGTCGCAGGTAAATAGTGTGGAAAACACATCTTAGTTCCCAACACACTTCCTAAATGTTGTTACTGTGGTGAAAAGGGGCTCGTTACTTGTTACTATCTGTGGTCCAAATGGACGGTTTCTCCCAGCCACGGAGAGAGGACTGTGTGGCAGCAGTGCCTGTCTGCTGAATGTCAGTCATGGGTGAAAGACATGCGCATTAACACATTAACCATGCGTTGAAAAGGAGCGTTGATTGGTTGACATAGGTTGACGTTTCAGTTTAAGCCAATCAGAAAGAGACCTGGGCGGGTCTTCTTGGCTTATAGGTCTCACACACAACACGGTACAGCAGCACACACCCACAAGCAAGACGATAACTAGTGGCAAGTTGAGGTTACAATAAAGATGCCTGTCAAAATGTCAAAACATCTATTTTGTTTCTATTGTACCTCTACACTTAATTATGATAGTTGCTACAGAGCACAACACTAAACTTTTTAAAATCTGTTTTCATTATTATTTCCAGTAATGTAAAGTAACTAGTTATTAGTTACTTTTATAATCTAGTAACTAGTAACATAACTAGTTACTTTTTGAGAGCAGTATCTAGTAAAGTTATAAGTTATAAGTAACTTTAACCTTAAACGTATTTACCTAAAAGTAAATAAGTTTAAAGTTACTTGCCCAACACTGCTTACTGCTAAAGCAGAATCCTGAATGACAGAAGATGTCAGTCCTTGTCTTGAATTGTGAGTGTATAAAAGTTACACTAATACACCCTTACTAATTAAATCTCTTTGCAGCCTTTTTTGCAGTAAAGGGACACAGGACAGCTGGTCTGTACCAAGGGACAGCACAGGACACAACGGAAACACAAAGGATGGAGCAATGTGTCACAGAGTGGAGTCAGCTCCTCAGGTAACCAGTGAAAACCACACTTTACTTGTAATCAATATATGTTGATAGTTTATTGTTGTTAGGTGGTGCACCAGCGGAATCGCAGAACTATATCAAATAGAAACAAATTACTTTGTCATGTTTATTTAATTTGTAAATCATTCAAACCCTATGTGGTCTCCATTATATTACTATACAAAAAAACAGGATAAGTTAAGTGATGATTTGCTATTTCTATTTTTTGCAGCAAAAGTAAATCTTTATGTTTACTTACGACAGAAACTACTCCTGATGGTAATGAGCATGAAGTGTTAGTCAGTTTTGTATGTTTCACAGCCTTACTCCACAGGGTGAAGACATTTTTTTCTTACAAATCGTCTTTTTAATTTGTTCTATTAGATTCTTAAGCCCTATGTTTCTTTGTTACAGGCGTAATATATCTGATCATTTTTTCCTCATCCCTCTTCTCTTCTCTCCTGTATTGTCCTGTAATTTATAGGTGGTCACCTCAGCACAGTGTCAGGTCATCATTGAGCAGCAGTCTTCAGGTCTGCCTGGCGTGGGCACTGGCTAACACCGGTCAATGAGAAAAACTTCAACTCCCTTCCTACTCCCCCTGCCATTCAGTCATAGTTTTAGCCCCCCTAAAGCTGCTGCTAATAACCTTAGGGTCTTTCATCCAACCACCATCTTTACCTTGAACCAAAGTATATTGCCTTTAGTGCTTGTGTGGGAAAAATCCTTCACCGCTACGTTAGATTGATACCTGTCAAGTATTTTTTTTTTGGATGTTTATGACCTACATTCACTGGCATCTATCCAGGGATTGCTTTTTAGACATCCCTTTGTTGGGTGCCTAGTGATATGCCTTATGGTCTTTTCCTGCCAAAATAAGCCAAATATTTTAAAGACAGGGAAAATACTGTTGTGGAAAAGAAAAACCCACAACCTCCACCAATAGTTCCTTTGCAACAAGAATAGCAAGAAACACAGCAGCCTTCGCCAATGCCTTACAAAGGTTAGATTTCGAGTCTGACCATTTTAGCCATACATACACACAAAACTTTTAGCTTTATATCTTCCAAAGAAATCTACCTCAGTCTTACAAGAATTCTGGAGCCATAGCAAAGGTTAGTGTAGCAATGTATAAGCCTACCTCAACCAAAAACACCCTATATACCTCGAGTTCCCTTCTCCTGACCAGTGTCAATGCCAGTGTCCCATACCAGCTGCCGGCCAGAATGTGCCTACCAGGATGACCACTATGGAGAGCAAAACCACAGCAGGTCCCAATTTTTTTACCACCAGATGCCAAAGCCTTAACAATTGAGGTCCCACATAGGGTGCTGCTCGTCCTTCAACAGTCCTTCACGAAAATCTCTCCTTTTTCATCTTTTTTTGAATGTCAATGGAGCTTCTACTAAAGAAAACCACAGAGGATGTCACGCAAGGAAAATAAGGATTGCAGACTGAAACATGAACATGTAAGCCAGGTCCTTTTTTTTAAAGTGACATCCTCTCAACCAAAACAAGAAAATAACAATGGATTAATGAAATCCTGCGCAAACCCTGAAGGCACAAAGAAGACAGGACACATTTCCATGCCTTGCTGTCACGTTTTACTCTCCAGATGCCAAATTGGTCTGCCTGGCACCTCAAAAAGCCTGAGTTGGCAGCTAAGAAATCTGAAGGCGATATCTGTTCGAAGGCATGGACGTGACTTTATCTCACCGTGACAGCCTATCCAAAAATTCTTCGATGAAAACCAAGTTGAATGATACCCAAAGATGAAAACATTTTGACAGTTATCCTTATTTCTTTTATTTTAAGAGAAAGTAAATAACTTTTTTTTTTTATTTGGGATTGTTCCTGTTCAGGGGTCACCTGTGTGAGAAGTGCTTTAACAGAACCTAGACCAAAAAACCTTACTTCATACGTTTATAAATTTTCTTTTCCATTTCTATTTTCCATATGCTTTATTTTGGAAATATTTTTCAGGTGAACCTCTTTGACACGGAACATCATTTTGTTTAACTCTTTAATATAACCAAAATGAGATGTGAGATATTTTAAAAAATGACTTTAATGTCAATAGTATAAGGAATATGTGCGTTCTATTTTCTACCTAGGTGAGCTTTTGTAGTAACCTTTAACAAATGTGACAAAAATAACTTTTCATTCGAACATTTGTTGTACAACCTTTTCATGTCCTCTCGCCCAAAGCACAGATATAAACATTATGTACTGTATGTGTGTGGAGAGCTAACAATAGGCGAGCCCTGAGGGAAACAGATTTAAGAGGAAACATGGCCCATTTGGATTCAACGTTAATAACCAAAGAAAACAACACCAGTAACACTCTCTTACTAACTTGCACGTTCTCCCAAGGAATGTTATGTTATTCAGAATGAAGTCCTAAAATTGTTTGGGGTATGAAATATAGTGATCTTACAAAAATGGCACAGAAAAGGTATCGTAAACAAATTCTAGATTTTCTATGTTGATGTTGCCCTGCCTTTGGTACATGCCCCATGCCAAACACTTTACAGACATCAGTTATTGGAAAAATAGATAAGGAAGGGATAAGACAAATGTCATCGTTATAAAAAGGCCCAAAAATGGCTTTTTATGTTAGCTTTTGACTACATGTTACAGAGAAAGTTAAACAGTCCTGATCTCTATATTTTTATGACAAACGCAAAGTAGACTATTGTTTCATATATTTCATTGGGAGAACAATGTGCCTGGTATTATGTGATTTCAGAGGCCCATACAGTATTAAAAGGATCAGGTGTGTGTTTGTTTCCTCAAGCTTTAATGTTCCCCAGGGTTTGTCCTAATGCTTTAAGACTGTAAAAGGTTGAACTAAAGGAGAGCAGTGTGAACCTCGGGGCTCCTGCCCTCATCTTTCTTACACGAATGAATGCTGTTGATCTGATGCCAAAAAAGTGTATTTGATGAAAAAGACTGAGGAAGTCTACAGTATGTGTTTTAGTACCAAGTGTTTAGATAAGCTAGTTTTTATGGACAGCATCTGTTGTTTATCTTTTACCATTTCCTTTGTCTTTTTTCACAATTTTGTGTCTCCGGTCCTTCTTGTTGTCACGGGAAAAATGGCCAAAACACGTTCTCCATTCTTTTTTTTAAAAAAAAGAAATGTTTAAATGTAAACTTTAATATTGTTAGTTTTGTTGCCATTAATTATGATCATTTCAATTGTCTTTATTTTGCCAAGGACTTTAGATTTCTTTGGTGGTTCTGTTTTCCAGAGACTTTTCTTTCTGCCTTGAAAGTTCCATAGTAATTTAAGGGAAAAAAATGAAAAAAGAAGAAAATATAGGAGAAGTAGAAGCTGGCTGCTAGTACCAATGAAAAACAGTGCTCTTGAAGCTTACCACTAGTGTATTATAACCAACTACTGTATGAAATGAAAGCTTTATGCTGATGATATCAAGGTTGGGTTCCACAGATCACAGGAGAGAAGAGGCTTTAATGACTGTTTGGCTTGGAATTGAGTGTTGCTTTGCTGATTAAAGACCAAAATTAAAACTACTATAATACTAAATACTATCTAGTTCTACATAGTTATAAATATATACAGTATATATATATATATATATATATATATATATATATACATATATATACTAAATACTATCTAGTTCACTATAAATATATATATATAGTGAACTAGATAGTATTTAGTATATATGTATATATATGTATTTATAAACTAAGTACTAGATAGTATTTAGTATATACAGTATATATATACTGTATATATAAGCACACACACACACACACATCCATGCATGGCTTATTTATTGTGTATGGAGTAGTTGCACCAGCCAGCTACAATGCCCCCAAGGTAGTGTGAATATTGCCAAAGTAAAACACAGAATACATTTTTTACAGCTGAAACTTGAATTACATCTCAATTTAAGTTTTTTTTATTCAGCTCCAATTTATTTATTCAGCCCCAGTCCTACAGTAATGTGTCCAGTTTTCCAGTGTCTATACGCTGTTAAGCAAATATGTGTGTTTAAGTTGCAAAATGAAACTAATTTCAAGCCAACAGTTTTGTCTCTGTTGTAACTGCGGACTTTCTTATCTAAATGTCAGCAATGAAGCTGCCTTTCTCTGCCAACTTGCCTAAAACCAAATAAAGACATTTGTTTAATTTACTTATTAATTCCTTCATTTGTCTTTTGATGAGAATGATGAGTCGTCTACTGACCACGGGTATATTGGATTTTCCAAAAAAGTACAACAAGTTGGGGGTTGGGGGATTAGTTGTACTCTGATTCCAACTGCAGTGCAAATTTCCTCCTCTGCTCAGTCACTCCTGCAGCAACACACCCTCCTCAGTGCGACTGTCACCATCTCCAATCAAGCCAATGTGTATACAGCTCCACCCAACTCACTCTTAGCCAAATTGCCTCTGCTGTTATGCTGACTTTCCAGCATGTACATAGATAGACTGCGCCTGCCCTCGACCCTTGCTTACTACTGCAGGGGAATGAAACAATTTGTCTTCGCCCAGCTGAACTCACCAGTTTCCTCTCTTTTTTCTCATCACGTCCTGTTCCTGCTTCATAAAAAGACCCACCTCACCCCCCAACGGCCCCTTCACTATCAATGATTTTGGACCCTCAGCTAAGAAACACACATAGGTAAGGATCTCTGTCTGGCTTACGTACACAAGGCTTCAGGTTCTAATACACCAGCTGCCATGTTGCCACTAAGGTCCTCTGAGCAAAACGCCATTCCATTCCACAAACTACTTAAAATCAAGTTTTGGCCTTTTTTTGGACATTTTTTTGGTCCAGAAAAGGCCCCAAACCACGAGGTTCGAACCCTGCAATATAAATTGAAACAGATATTTTATAAAAAACTAATGATGCATGTTGCACGCTTTCCACAGTTCTTCTTGCCAATATTGTTGATTAAAAATATTTATATCATTGTTTTTGTCCATATTGCCATCATTATATTCAAACAAGATTTATTGTAAACTAATTACAGTCACCTCAAAATCCATAGTAAAACAGATAAATAACAACAAGATAACAATATATAACATGACCTTTATTTGCACAAAATAACAAAATATAAATATTCATATATGTGACGTAACAAGCACTTTATTAGAAACATCCGTACGGCGGCAAAATTTAAAATCAAAATTAAAAAAAAAAGAGTATTTTTGTGCAAGCTACTGATGGGACTGCACTGTGGCTGTTGGAATTACATGTGGCAAGTTCAAAAAGTTTGTTGTGTGCAGACTGTTTTCACTCTGTAGAGATGTGTTTATTCTAGTGATGTCAAATATTAAATTTAGCCAATATCCGATTTTGACAATAATGTCCAAACACCTTTTTCTGATATGGATATTTGAATGATATTAATATCAGAAAATTTATATATGTGTGATCCTAGTATAATTAGCAAATTCCAGGCATCGGATTTCCATTATTAGAGTAAAAATCTTCCATATCGATATCATATCATGTAATTGCGCCACTATCATGTTGATGATGTCACCCTACCTATATTTTAGCAATCATCCCTAGTTTATGTCTTTATCCAGATTGTAACAAACTGATGATAGTGCCTTCATCATGTTTCTAATGAAGTGCTTGAAGTATACATATGACATAAATTTTTTGTCTGTTTTCAGTTTTACACAAGTATTGGTAACAAGTGTTTCTTTGTGTTACAGTGAACATCAAGTCTAGAAATTCGCAAAGCACAGCCTGATGCATTTAATACAAACATTGTAATAAATAATCACCCTTTCCACTTCTTATTGCTTTCTAAGACACACAACTCCACTCCACTGTTGAGACAAACAACATGCAGTAATAGGTTGGAGGTAGTAACTGACAGTCACTGACAACTTACAATCACTTCTAGAACCCAAGGAGATCAGAAGTTTGACATCAATTTCATATTTGGTGTTGTGTACTGTATAAAGCTGTAATAGTCATACAACTGACAGGAGTAGCGTGATATGTGATATGTACTGTACACATGAAATAAAAACCAGCAGCAAATGTCAGCCATTGGTTTAATGGCTGACGATGAAGCTTATGTAGAGAAACGCTATGTTCCACAACTAGAATCCACAACTAGAATCCACAAATAATTGATTATATTGAAATTCCCAAAATTCCATGGTTTCTATGCCTGTGACTTTAAATGGGAGAGGATGATCCATGGCAACAACAGATGTTATATTCTCGATATAATCAGCCATATAGTAGCACAATTATGTGATACGGATTAGATCAATCAGGTTTTCTTCTGATAATAAAAATCTGATAAAACAATTCCTGCTTTTTTCCCCCAAATTAACTGGAATTGCACATATTGTTTGGAGATGTTTACCTCAGTTTTGAGGGCAAATGGCATCTGTTTGGACAATATTGACGCGATAAAGGAGACAGTTAACCTTGTCTTTGTGATAGGTATGATTAACTGGCTATGGCAATAAATAAGATAATATGTTTTTAGCGGAATATGTTTAATATATTATGTTGATATTAACTTTTATAAAAAAAAAACAAAAAAACAAAACGTTGGTATCTGTGATAGCTAACGACTGTATGATAACACTTGTTAACATTAGGGTAGTGAGTTCCAACTCCTGTGCCAGAAAAATGGGCTGCTTGAGGTCTTCAGCTGTACAAGGGAGAGTTCACCTCTGTGTACCAATATATGCAGTCGTTTGGGTTAAAAAAGAATCACATCTCATTGTGTGCATGATGTGCTGTGAGCCATTTCACTTCTACTTCAAATCTACAGTGGTGAGTCAGGGCACTAGTTACTATAAACACAAGTTTTTTTCAAATTATGAGTAAGCAAATCTTTCTAGATTTTCTATAAGATACTAGGATCATCACTCTGTTGTGGAAACTGACCAAAGTCACAGTTCTACTGAGTGACTCGGCTACATGTGAACCTTTGAAGAGAGATCCCACCAGCAGCTACAAAAAGGCCATCACGTGTCTTCAGCAGCTGGAAAAAGACAAAGCCATTCACCGACCATGATTCATTTTACAATCAGAAAGATGGTTGTGCTATGGGTTCCCTGGTGTCTCCAATAGTGGCAAACCTCTACATGGAGAGTGTGGAAACAAGCTCTGCTCTCATACATGGGAACAGCTCCAAGTCACTGGTTTCGCTATGTGGATGACACCTGGGTCAAAATCAGAGTCCAGTAGATTGACAGCTTTATTGACCACATCTCAGTGGACAACTCAGTGGACAAAAACATCAAGTTCATCAGCAAAGCAACAGAGAAGATGTTAAGGACAACAGCCTTGCCTATTTTGACTGTGGTGTTCATATCATGGAGGATAGGCATCTCAACATAGAAGTTTACAGGACACCAACCCACACTGACCAGTATCTCTGTTTTGACACTCACCACCCACTTGAGCACAAACTGCGTGTTATCCAAACTCTTCAGTCATGGGCAGACACCATCCCCACCTCAAACAGAGGTAAGATGAGGGAACAGGCACACGTCAAGACATCCCTTGAGAACTGTGATTACCCCAAATTGGCCCTTTTTAAAAACCACCAAGGAAAGGCCTACAGAGAGGGAGGACAACAGGAAGGGTAATGTCTTCATTCCTTACGTTGCATGGGTCTCTGAAAAACTCTGGTTCATCCCAAAGACAAGATCCCAAGACACAAGCTGGACAACAAGGTTTATGCCATTAAGTGGAGCGAGGAGTGTGTGGACCTCTACATTGGGGAGACCAAGCAGCCGCTACACAGGTGCATGGACCAACATTCAAATCGTTGCCAGGGAAAACAGATGGTTTGAGAGAGGTGGTAAAGAAGCCATTTTTGTCATCCTGGAAAAACCATCTCTCAACAGACGTGGTGGTTTGAGACACAACCCACTTACAAAGGCCTTTTGGGAACAATACCCAAAAGATTCCAATCTCAACAACCTGTTTCATACATCAACGAGACGTGTAACCAAAACCACTCTGACAATGACGGTAAAAACCCATCAATACCCACACAACGACTGGTATCACACTACACAGAAAGTGTTTCAAGTCCCTCCTGTTAGGTGGACCACCCAAGAGGAGGGACTTATAACACCCCTTTCTCCACACTTTCAGGATATAACTCCTGTTGCCGCCCACACGCAATTAGAACTGAAGAAGCCTCTTGGATGAGAAGTGAAATGTTTTCCATAAACTGAACAGTTACCTAATTCTTTAACCAAGAAACATCAGGTTTACGATTGCTTACCCCTCTCCATCTAATCTCTGGTTAGCAGAATTGAACTTTGAACTAAATTGAACATAGTCTCAGTCAGTCTTTAGAAGCAGCAGTGTGTTTTCCATAGCAGTGGACACATTATAGTTGTTGGAGCTCTGATAACGTATACTGAATCCCCTCTGTATTTTCAGGATGACATCATCTGTGTAAAAGCCCAAGTGTTGCCCATTGGATATGGATCTGGTTGAACTGATAATAATCCTTATCGATATTTCACAAGTAAGCTAATATCAGCCTAAAATATCAGTTGGCAGATGATAACAGTTAAATTACAGCTAGTCACGTTCAATTGATGTGCTTGTGTTACATTCATTTCAGTTTAGTACATTTAAGGAGTGTACAACAACCTTTGATACAAGCAAAAATAAATGTATAAAGATTAAGTTTTATTTGCTGCTACTCTACACTTCTCCTGTGCAGATAGATGGTAGATCTCTTAAGGAGGCAGTAGAAGCCATTGTTAACACTTCCTCTAAAACATTATCAGATTATATTTATTTAGTCAGGGACAATGTATTAGAATAGAATGTGGAATCAATTTTCTTCATAGTCACCATCATTACACTCGAAATGTTATCTATGTTGCATAGATGAAACCAGACCTATAGTTTGTGTGAATTACCTAAGTATTGGCACTTAGAGGTTACTAAGACTCCAAAAACTGAAAAAAACCTCTTAATTGTGTTTTCAATACAAATAAAAAACAACACTTACCCTGCAACATTTGTTCAACTTGTGCCTTGTTTAGAAATTCTATCAGTATTCACATATTCATAATCTTAACACCACTGTGTAAACTAAAGATTATGAATGAACACAGCTTTGGACACAGCTTTGGAACTAATTCACGTACGAGATCAATACAGATGCACAATGTAAGAAGAGGATAACAACTCTGTTGTGTCTACATATCTGGTTGGCATTTCACATGCTCCACTAATGATGATACTGATATAATACATTGCTGAACATAACACTTACACCAGTGGTGTCAAACATACAGACTCCGAAAACATAACTCACCCACTAGGTGGTAAAATCCAGCCAGTTGGACGAATTGATAAAGTCGAAAAACATAAATAAAGTGACACAAGAAATACAGTCAGTGGAACATCACAGGTGATTACTAGTGTAGTCTGAAGCACAGTTGTTGCTTCAGTTGTGTAGGGTCTGACATTTGATGATATTGTTGCTGGCAATAAAAAAAAAATGAGTTTGAGGAGTAGCTTATAAGTTTTTTAATTTTAAATATTAACTTTCCAAATTAAACTATTATTTTCTATTATCATTTTACATCTGTTTTTTTTCCAGCATTGATTTTTCCAGGGTATCTTAGCCTGAGTTCACATCAGTCCTCCAGACTAAGCCCATATTTGGGTAAATGTTAGGATCAAGTGTTGCTGGCAAATAAATTATTTGTCCATGCCTGTTGAACAGTGAAGGATATGGAACTCGTATTATACCTTGAGTATGTAACAGGTGATCAGGGAGCACTTCTGTGTTTTAGAGCCATAATGCTGCAAAGTCTGCTGATTAACATGGATTTCCACTGTGCTGGTTGGAGCTCAGATCAGACTCCATCTCCCCAGGAGCTCCAGCTCTTCGGGCAGAGAGACCATCCACCGAGCGGGGTGAAGCGTTCCGGCTGTCGCGTCCGTGGCAGAATGCAACCACATCTGCGAGGTCCGCGCGGAAGGATGAAGTGTAGAAGCCGTAGATAACAGGGTTGCAGCATGTGTTTAGGTTGCCAAAGAAGAACAGTATGTGATGGACATACTCAGGTGTGTACTGGACAATCGAAGGCTGGAACCAATACCAGATCCCCAGGAGGTAGTAAGGGGTCCAGCAGATGACAAAGGAGCTCACTATCACAATGGTCATCTTAAGGGTCTTCATCCTTGCTTTGGGGATCATGTCTGTGCCACTGCGTCTGAGGCAATGCTCACCATCTACAGAAATAGAAATAATCAAGAAAAATATTATGTTACACAATATTATAACGATAAATGATATATATCACTTAAGGCCATCAAACATCTACTCTGATCTTCCTTTTTTGTGTATGAATCTCTACATTGCAGTTGTATTTGTGAACTTTTGTTAGAACATACTGTAGCAACAAACAGTGACACACCATAATGTCCAGAAAGACCTTCAGTTCAGCCATGGATTTAGTTTCGGAATCAATTAGTTAATTTTTATTGTATTTTTCAGGAATATTTAGTAAAATAATTAGGAATATCCAACATTAACATTTACTGATGTCCGATTTTGACGATATTGTCCAAACAATTCATTTTAATATCGTCCATATAAGGCCAGATCTCCTAGCGGTTTGTTCTCCTCACAACCGTTTTTCTTTTGGCTGTGTTGCTTCTAGTCGATTTTCTTTTAACCAATCATAACTCAGCCTCATATGTTGCCAGGGTGATGATCTGCCCTAAGGCCTTCAGAGTCTGTAGTGCTGCCTAACCTAATGACAATAATGTTTGTTATTCTTTTTTGAGTTGGTGACACCAAGCATTATGTTTTGGCCTTGAGTGATTTTATTGGATGGTCCAAAAACTTAATCTCAGTTAGACTCTTCAGTTAGAGTCTGACTCTTAGTATAAAACAAATGAAAACATACATCATCAATACTATAGGACAGATGTCCTGAAGTTTAGTCCTACTCTTTTTGGAACTCTATAGCCATGGCTAAAGGATTTGCCTTATAGAAATATGCTACCAGTATAAATTTTTCTTTCGAGTAATACAAGTCACTAACAATGTAATAGGATGCAATGTGAGTAGCAATCTATAGGCGTGCATGCAGTCTGCTGTATGCATGCACAGTTAACTTGATTTTATTGGCACAATAAAAATTCAAGTCACCCATTGTAAATGGAATGCTGTGCAGATGTAACTTTTTTTATTAATTAATACATGTTACTGCAGTTAATTATTATTTATTCAAATAACTAATATGGTTCATTGCTGTGTAATATCATACATTTGAATTTATCAGGTTTAGAACCCTTGTTGCATAGACCTTATAAAAATATTTGTAAGCTCTCAGGAACGGCCTGGGGGCTGCATTTGGCCAAGAGTTTGGGACATATGCTCTCAATCATATGCCAAATATGGCCCATTGAGTCATTTTGTGTGACCTGCGGAAGCCTAAAAAGATTTGAAATGCCTTCTGTTAAAGTCCATGTTTAGTTTCCAAAGTTTATATTGTTCACATTAGATTACACAGTACAATATAACTTTTTTTCAGGAGTTACCACAGCAAATTAACACTTCCCATCTCCCCCTGCTCTCTCCATCTTCTACTCCAACTACCTTCTTGTGAGGTTGGTCTGTCTCCTTCCTTTTCCCTGCTGTTTGCTGGTGTTGGGCTAATCATTGTGAGCACAGTCACCTGTGTCTTTGTAATTGGTTTTCACTCGTGTCACCTGGTGCCCTCACCCTATATGGCCCTCTCCCTCACTCAGTCCATGGTTGGATCATTGTCGTGTCTGGTGTTGTTGTCAAGTCTGGTGATGTATGTCTTGTTTGGAATTCTCTAGAGTTCTGTCTTCTGCTAATGCTGAATGCTAAAGTGGGTTTGGGCTGAAGAAACCATTGAGTTTTTGTGGGGAGTAAATGTACCATAGTTATGTACTTAAGTCTAGTCAATGTCTTTTTTGTTGTTTTATATAAATAAATATTGAACACTCAAAGAAGTCTCCCAGTGCTGCGTTTGGGTCCAACCTTGTCTTCAATGACTCAGAAACGTAACACTCTTCCCTCGCTGCATCCATAAATCTCCTCATTGTCTCCATACTGGTGGCTCCATCTATAGGACCATTCTTCTTCTAATCCAGTATTCACAGTCCCTCCCCTGAACATGTCTAAACTATCTCCATCTAGCTTCTCCAGCTTTTTCTCCAAGCTTTTCTGTCTGTGTTGTCCTATTTATGTCATTCCTGACCTTGTCCATCTTTGTCTCTTCTAAAGAGATTATCAGTGTCTTTAACTGCCTCCTACAGCTCTGCCTCCTGTCTTCTGCCTATTCCTAGTGTCTATTTCTATTGTCTCTAATCCATCCATCATTAGAGTGACAAGTATTACTACATTATACAGTTGTAACATCTTTCCGGTCTCACAGTTAGAATGAGCTCTATGTGGGGAAACTGCATTTCTGATTAGTTTAACACTGGTGTTCTGCTTAGTTAACCATTACAACACATTCTCAATAATATGTCCATGAGAGAACTACGTTACACTCCTCAGCCATAGACATAGTAGGTGGTTGTTTCCTATTTGCATTTGTCACATTAAATAATCCATCTTGGCTCAAACTTAGCTGCACTGCAGCACAAGTGTAAAAAAGTCGACCAGAATCCGTCACAAATAGATTCAAGGAATAAAAATCAGGCATTTGTCACACACCTTTTCTCTTGAGCATCTGCGCATTGATCTTGGTGAAGATGCGAGTGTAGCAAAAAGTCATGACAAGCAGAGGAAACACATACAGTGTCACAAAGTGAAACATGTTGTATGCAGTCTCCTGCCAGCGATGCTGGAAACTTCCGTGGGTCACACACTGAGTGAAGTCCACACCGTCAGCCTTAATGGTTCGAAAGATGAACAGCTGAGGATGAATAGAGTGTAGAGACCTAAAGTGAGCGATGAGTGCATGCCGTCTTAGGAAAAAACACAAAGCGTAGTTTGCATCGGGTAAACAAATCTGTTTGTAAAAAATCTGTTTGTTTACCAGACTGTTTAACAAATCACACTGTGTTATACTGTGTCAAAAACATCAGCACATGCTGCAGTGTAGACAGTTGTGGTAGAAGATGATGAGCTGGTACATCAACTGTCTGCTGGCTGCAGCAATGTGGAGAAGGTGCTGTGGTTAGTTAATGATGTTTTTGTACAGTTATCGCCACACTTTCACAGGACTGGAGAAGGAGGGGGAGCAGAAGAAGTGGAGAGTAGAAAGAGAAGGAGGAAAAAGAAGAAAGAAGTAAGGCCAAAAGAAGGATACATCAGACATGAGCAAATACAGATTTTCAGGCCAGATTTGACACTAAAAATTTGACATGGGGCCCAAGTAAGTGTAGATAAATGGAATATTGTTGATAAATGGCATGTACAAGTCAGGCATAAAGGCTAAAATACTTAAATGCCTTCAGCTTTTTCTATGCCATCTGTTGCGGCAAAATGGGGCATTTCAGGGATAAGGCAGAAGTACAGTGAGGCTTCTGGATGCCAATTTAATCCATTCCCCAGCAGCTTTTGTTAGTCTATCTGCTCGTATCTTCATTGCATTTTTCATTTTCTGCTCTCTTATTATCTTATCTGTAACTCTGTCTCAGTGCCGGCTGTCTCCATGACCACCCAAAATCACACTGCACTACAATGAGCCGTCCTGTGGATGGTGGACTCACTGGAAGTTAAGTGGGGTGAGACGATGCTATGATCAGAGCTGGCAACCTGGCAGAGGGAGGATTAAATAGCAAGGTTCTCTTATTATTTAAACACCTAAAAATATGCATATAAACATATATTTTGATTAATAAAGTACTTATAGTCAAAAAATGATATATCATTATAAAATAAGTTAATTAGTCATGCAACAGAGACAGAATTTGAGGACCATTAAGTGTAGTTTATTTTTCTTAATCATTGTTTATAAAACAATAGAACTAAAGACTAGAACTATTTTCAGAACCACTAAAACGATTATTAGATTGTAAACTCAAACTTATGGATGATAGATTCCTTAATGAAAGATTCATTGGTTTTGTTAACCAGTTAATTAACTGATTATCACAGAACAGGAGAGTGTATCGTAACACTTTTAATATTCATGTTATAGTAGTACCAACAGCCACAATGTGTCTGCTGCTGGAGCTGCTGCTGCTCCTCTGGACATGCTCCATCCAATTCACCAATATTGTAAAAGTACAATACAAAAGTACAGGCTCTAATAGAGCTCTAAGGGTTGAACAAAATGTTTTCCTCAGTTGTGACAATATGCTCAATAAAGTTCAAAGACTCCGCCCCTGACGTTGAAAGGTGATACATGTTGCTATTGCCACAGAATTGTAACATTCACTGCACATAATTGAAGGCAATCATTGTGACCATCTTGGTTGTTCGTGTTAAATATTATCATCTATATCACAGAGATAGACCAAGGACGAAGCTTACGGCTCAGCTGGGATCAGGAAGAGAGTTGGAGCCATTATAGTCTAATAATTTTTTGGTCTTGTGATATAGTAATAGTCTAGCAAATGTTGCTTACATGGAATTTGGAAAACTTGGTTTAAAGTAGCTTGTATCCTGAACCTTCACTGTACAATGACAACATACACTGCTCGGCCAAAAAGAAAGTTACTAACTAAGCCACCTGGTTGAAAGCACCAGGTCAATGGACTACCAGAATGTACTAAATGACCGGCATATTCCATGTGATAGTTAAATTTTTGTCTTCCCTGATGGCTTGGGCAAATTCCAAGATGACAATTTCGGGATTTATTGGGTTCTAATTGTGACAGACTGGTTCAGGGAGCAGGTCTGAGATTCACACATGGATTTCCCAGCACAGAGTCCACACCGAAACACCACGGTCAGACTTTACCATCATCAAAAAAAAAGCTCTTGGAAAAATTAATGCAAAACCAGATGGAAATAAATCATTGCAGGAACTTAACAATGTCTCATTGAATATATGGCATAGTCAAAGCTAAAGGCGGTCCAACAAATATTAAAGAATGACTGGAAGGGTTAAATGATCATATATGTTTTGGAACATGTGTGGTGGGTCAGATTAAAATGCAACCACTGGCCGACAAGCTGTAGTTTAACTACGTCTGAGATCCATAATAGAATAAGAGAAGAGGAAGATGAAAAAAGAAGGGCTACAGAAGAATGAAGAGACGGAGGGGGAAAAGAGGAAGAAAAAAGTAAGGCTGGATGAAATCGATGGATGAATGAAGAGGCAAAGGAGAAAATAAAGAAAGAGAAAATAAAGGAAGAGTAGAAGAAGGAGGAGGAAGGATGTGAGGGCAAGGAAAGGGGAGGGTTAGGGGGAGTGGATACAACTGTTCATCATCAAATAAATGCTATAAACTTTCACAAACACAGCCTTATTTCATAAACTTAATCTTGTGTGTTTGAACCTACACACACTACCCCTTTATGACAGTGAATATTAGAATGTATTGTACCTGTGGGGAGGCGACCAGCACACTCAGAGTCCAGGCCACCACCAGCATACGTCTGTTCCTAAGCCCAGCATCCAAAGAGTCCAAAGGGTGAAGGATGGCCCAGTACCGGTCTAGACTGACCACCATCAGTATGAACGCAGCCGAGTGCATGGCAAACAGCTTAAGGAAGCACATGAGCTTACACATGACATCGCCTCCGTACCACTGCACTGTGATGTTCCAGATGGCGTCCAGAGGCATCACCACGAAAGTCATCACCAGATCAGCCGAGGCCAGGCTGGCAATGAGTGGGCGGAGGTGGGCTGCCAGGCGATAGCCCCGTCCCCAACATATACTGATGAGGACAGAGAGGTTGCTGACGGCAGCGAATATAAACAGCACCAGAGTGGCGGCCACACGGCAGCCCGCTGCCACGGTGAAGGAGGGAGCCTTCCAGGGCGGAGGAGAGGGTGAAGGTGACGCGTTAATCAGGAAGAAGTTGGAGATGTTCTGCAGGGGAGCAGAAGTAGTGAAGTTCCACAGAGACAAGTTTCTGTCCATTCTGTGACACAAAAAACAGGGAAAATGATGACGATAAGCATTTAATACCAAAGTTAACAATGTGGAGCTTTGAGTGCACAGGGAGCAATGAGCGGGGACTTTGTCATGATTAGTGGACCTCAGTGGTTACCTGACAACTGGTGGACTCGAACCTGAAACCCTCCAGACCCAAGTTTGGTTCCTTAACCACTAAGCTAAAATTCCACTACTACAAGACCGCTAAAAAGACACAACAATATCGTAGTTTTCAGTCTATAAGTCACTCTATCTTACACTCGAGTATAAGTCGCATCAATATAAATTGGCAGTGTAAAAACCAGTAAAACCAATCAACATGTCAACTTTTTGTAGTTTGAGGAGTAACAGATATTGATGCAAAGGCCTAGGATGCCCTCTAGCGGCTGTGTAAAAAAGCTGTTGAAAAAAAGTTGAGTTATATACTTTGATATTTAAGTCGCACCTAAGTTAAAGTTGCAAACCAAGACAAAGAGTTGTCTGGGTTTGCAAATTTTTACAATTTTGCAGAGTTGGCTTGAAACACTTTTCCCAAGATTTCCATGTGATTTTAATTTAGCAAGTAGTATAAAGGTACATATGCACACAAAATAGCAGTCAAATTCTAAAGCACACAACAAAAAGTTTTAAATAAAAACTCAAAATATATCCTAAAAATAAACTGTTAAAGCCTTTTTTCAGAATTCTTCAAGTTGGCACAATTGAACATTCTAGCAGCCAGCTTTTACCCAAGGGTTTATATAGTTGTACAATTACATGTAAGATTTTGCAGAAAATAAAAAACAATTAGCTCATCAGGTGCTATATATAATAAGCTAGAAAAAGCCTATTTAAACCGTTGAGTAAACCGCAGTTTACACAACGGTTTAAATAAGCTTTTTCTCTAAAGTTACAATGCACACAAATTAAAGGATGATAGCATTGATAATAACTAATACATGTATGTATTATAATAATACATAATCATTTTACTTGGGTCCACGAAAGGTGTCGAGACACCTTTGTTAGTCATTTTTGCGCACTGCTCTGCTCTTGATGATGAAGATCTGACGCAGAAGGGCTCGAGCGCTCTCTGCTGGCCACTACTTGCAACTGTACCAAATAGGATTGCGGGTATACTTGAATAATTCTCCGAAATAATTCGGGGAAAAACATTATACAAGACAATGAAATTAAAATTAACATTTCTTTAAAAAATATGATCTAAATGAGAGTGCCCTCCGTTTTGCATTTCCTTTATTCATGTTTGCCGCATCACTCTGACAGTGTGGTTGCAGACGCACACCCTCCACCTTCATCCTCTGACACAAAGTGATTTCAGAAACAGAGCAAAAGTCCTAAAGTCTTTGTTGATAATACAGTAGAGCGTCTTAACAGATTTGCTATAAGAAAAAAAAATATGCAGCGAACACCATCATTTTCTTACCTGCTGCTGGGGTTGACGGAGGTTTTAACCACATGAAAAGCACAGGGGCAGGAAAAGCGCCGCGCAGCTGTCCAGTGTGCTGAAGCATCACCGTCTCCTCCCTGTCTCCAGGACACGAATGTCCATTATGTGACAACTAAAAGCCGCAGCGCCGAGCTCTCTATCGGTTCATCACTCGCCCCCCTCTGCCGTGGCAGTGAGCACACGAGAGAAGAACAAATGCCGGGTGGTTCATTAAAGGGCGGGTGACGTGCTCGAGGTGTTGCAGCCAGTAGACACCTTGGTGACAGCGAGAGAGAGAAAGGAGCAGAAAGGGAGGGACAGAAAGGTAAAAAGAAAAAGAAGATCCTTGGAAATTCCCAATGCGTGTATCGGCTTTTCTCACGCCTGCTCTGCGGAGGAACACCGAGCTGCCACTCAAGCCTGTACCTCTAGAGTCTGCAATCCTGCTGTTTGTCCTTGGTGTACAGTAAATGTGATGTCACAGTGAACCGGAGAGCTTAAAGACCTCTGTATTAATGTCATATATTGTTCACCCCCTTTCAGCTTTTCCCTTTTACAGGGGTTGCCACAGCAACAATTTCCATCTGACCATGTCCTCTGTACACCCAACTTTAACTCCAACTATCTCCATGAATGTGATATATAAACACTATAATTCTGTAAGCTGGGACCTAATTTAAAAATCAAATGAGGAGGAGACAGTGGTGATCGGAGCAGACATTAATGATCATGTAGGAAGAGGGAACATAGGAAGTGATGGGCAGGTTAGGGATAGACAGAGGTAGATTTTGCAAAGAGGATAGATATGGCTGTGGTAAACACCTATGTCCAAAAGAAAGAGGCACACAGTGTGACATACAAGAGTGGAGGCAGGTCCACATACCTAGATTATGTTGTGTGTTGAAGAGGTAATCTGAGGGAGATTAGAGACTGTAAGGTGGTGGCAGGTGAGAGTGTAGCCAAACAACATAGGATGGTACTGTGCAAGATGTTGATGGAGATGAGAAAGGGGTAGAGTGGGAAGAAAGAACAGAATATAATAAAATTGTTGTGAAGAATTCAAGAAGGAAGTAGGGACAGCTCTGGGCTGTGTTGAGGAATTCCCAGATAATTGAGTCACAGCTGGGATGATTAGGCAAACAGCTATGAAGGTCTACTACTTGGGCCAAGTGGTTCGAAAAATGGATCATGTCTCGAAGCTTCATATGCTCGCGACACCACTTACTGGCCAAATGTATAATTACAGGCAACTCTTTCTGAAGTACATAATGTGTGATCGTTGAAGAAACGACGAGTGATAACAGAATAATCCCCCAAAACTGGACCCAGCGTACTGGGCAGAGATCTGCGCTGCCACCCCTCACTCATCAAATGTCCTCAGTGATTCTCAACTTGTTGAGTTGTTCTGGGTAAAGGTTTATCTGCTTTGTGTCCTTCCCTGAAGAATAACAGCAGGTCAGTCCTGGCACCAGAAAATGCTTTTCCCTCCTGGGTGTCCTGAGTACCGACTCGCAAAGCAATCAGGCACACGTCAGCCAGCCACGCTAGTTAAATCATGTGAGTCCTGTGGTGTCAGCGCTCACTACCTCGGTGGTACCCAAGGCTCCTACGGCTCATGTGACGGTTAAACTCCCCAGTTCTTGCCTGTGTTCCTGAGGACGTTGTTCCCTTGGTGGCTCCTGTGTTTATATTCTAGATATTGTTTGAAAATGTTTGATACTGTCATGTTTGGTGATGTTGGAATTGATGTTGTTAGGTTCTGTTTGTTCTACAGTCAAGTTTGGTTTGGGGTGATAACCGAAAACATTTAAGAGGTTTTGTGAAAAGCCCATGTAAAAGGTGAAGTACTTGTGTTGAAAGTCATTTTAGTAATGTCAGATTTTTATTTTGATTGATTAAACTTTCAATATTAACGAAGAGTCTCCCAGTGCTGCGTTTGGTTCCTACCATGTCTTCAATCAGACCAGATCGTAACAAGAATAGAGCCCAGGCAGGATGGAACAACTGGAGAAAAGTCTCAGGAGTTATTTGTGATAGAAGAGTGTTAGCTAAGGTGAAGAGAAAGGTTACAGGACCGTTGTGAGACCAGCCATGATGCACACATTTAGGGACACTAGAAATAAGCAGGAGGCAAAGCTGGAGGTTGCAGTGTAAGAAGGTTCTATTTAGGGGTGATTAGGATGGACAGGATCAGGAGGTAGTAGGAGTTAGAGTTGAGGATACAGAGTCCAGGGTAGGATGTAAAATGTTGACTTGCTGTGGCAACCCCTGAAAAAAGGACAAGCCGAAAGAAGAAGACAGGTAGTAACGTTCTAGGTATGTCCCCTGGGCAAAGAAAGGATGACAAACACCTGATGGTGGAATGAAAAGGTTCCGAACAGTGTCAAGAAAAAGAGATAAGCAAAGAAGAGATGGGATTGTGACAGAACAGAAGAGAATAGACTGGAGTATAGAGGAAAGAATGCATCACGGAACAGATTGACAGATGAAGTCAATATAGGAGGACGTTAGAAGATGACATCGTAATCTGTAGTGAGAGTAGGCAGCAGCTAGAAGAGAACCTAAAGAGGTGGAGGTTTGGATTACACCTTCGAATTGACTTTGCAAGGACTTTGAAGTGGCTTTGTGCGGACAACCTGTTGGATAAATTTAATTTGTTTTTCTGCTTGCCCCCGCCTGTCTGTTCTGGGTAAGGATCCTCTCCACTGATTAACCTAAAGTTTCTTCCTATATTTCCCTGATTTTTTAAGGAGCCGTTTCTCAGCCTGTGTGAGAGAGTATGTAAGGGCAGGGGGTATTTTCTTGTTTTTGTTCTGTTACTGTATCTTGTTTTTATGCATTATTGTTTGTAAAGTGCCTTATGATAACGGTTGTTATGTTTAGGCACTATAAAAAACAACTGAGTTGACAAGAGACAAGTGGAATGAGTCAGTTGTAGCAAGACACAGTATGTGTGTGAATAAATAAGTGAGGTGATTAGAGGGACAACACAGACAAGGTTTGGAGAAAAAGCTAGAAAGGCCAGATTGAGATGGTTTGGACATGTTCAGAGGAGGGACAGTGGATACATTGTTAGGAGAATGATCCTAGAGATGGAGCTACCAGGTAGGAGTCAAAGAGGACATTGATGGATGCTGTACAGGAAGACAAAAGCTGAAAGCAGAAAAATACCCTACACATTCAACAAATACTATGATTAATATAATATGAATGAATGAATGAATATTAAAACAAAGAGTAAACACATAGTTATTATTATGGACATCTGCGATATAATTATTCAAAACACAGAAATTATTTTGGTAACAAAGACATAAAAACACTATTTACTGCCAATTATTGTGTTTAAGATGCAGTTTTTCACCAGCTCGTGTCCCAGAGAACAGTCTGACAGGCGAGTTCACCGGATGGGTATGTGATTTGTAGTTGTCTGACTCATTTAATGGCCCAGAGGCCCAGAAGGCTGAAAATAGAACTACGAGCAATACAATACGATACAAGAGCAGTGTGAAACAATGAGAAATTCAACCTGCAAGCGGCAGGAGGCACCATTACACTTTTACACTAGCAATTTGATTTGCAGGTATATGTGGTGCTGACTGGAAACACAGCAAGTTAATCAATGTACGGACTGAAAGAGTTTGGATGCTACATTTCTTATTGCTGCTAGTCAGCGCTGTACTTAAGATTGTTTTCGTTTTGCCATTCACTAGTTTGAAGACAGATTGGTCTGTGTTTTTGTGCACTTAAAATGTATTTAAAAGAAGACTGTCTACTATACAAATATAGTAGACAGTCTTCTTTTAAATACATTTTAAGTTATTTAAATGTTATTCTATGATGTTTGCTGTTTTTCTATGATGTTTTTCTTGGCCTGCCATTTCTGGTCTTACCAAGAATTGTGCTTGTGGTCTTCCATTTCCCTTAATGCATGTGGATCAGCAGCTTTCTCTCTGCCGGCAAACAGAGTGCAAGAGTGGGCCAGCACACATCAGGAGCCACAGTACCGGCTCCACTCAAGGCTGTGTACTTAGTCCACAACTGTACTGTTTATACAGATATGACTGCAAACCCGCCCATCAATCAAACACCAAAAAATCATTCTACCTCTCATCATCATTGGGGACAGTGTGGAGAGGGTAACTGACTTCCATTTCCTGGGAGTTCACATTGACATGAACCTGTCTTGGGTTTTGAACACCTCTGAGCTGGTGAAACGACCCAGCAACGTCTTTACCTCCTGAGGATTCTCATGCCGGAAAACATCCAGCAAATATTTCTGCTGACTTTATATAAAACGTCTATTGAGAGCATATTAACATAATGTATGTGCATCTGGAACAGCAGCTGCACCATAGCACGGAGGAAAACACTCCAGAGGATCATTGACACTGCCCAGAAGTTTGTTGGCACACTGGAAATCTTGCGCTGCATCTGTTGCCATACACAGAGACTAAAAATCATAAATGACTCTTCAAACCTCGAATACTCACTTGTTGAAATACTACCATCAGGAATACAGACAAATTAACACAAGGACAAACAGATTCAAACATACTTTTTATCCAACAGCAATAACCATGATGAAAAAAAGCCAGGAAGTAATGTACCTTAGTCATTTATTTATGTTGTAAGCACTGCTTGTTTTAGACTCTGTGTGCAAGTTGTCCATGATGTCTGCTATTTAATTATGTTTTATGAAGGAACTGGAGAGAAATCTAATTTAGTTGTACCTGTGATAATGATAAAGATCTAACCCCAACCTGAAATGTTCTTCACAGTGGAGACTTTTCTTTTAAGCCTGTCCTTTTTTCAGCAGTTGTTGCAGCGACTCATATTTTTGCATCTCCACCGCCCCCATTCTCTCCATCTTCTACACTGATTCCAACTACCTCCATGTCTTCTCTCACTGCATCGATCAATCTCCTTTTTGTCTCCTACCTGGTAGTTCCATCTCTAGGATCATTCTTCTACCAATGGTCCCTCCTCTGAACGGGACCAAACCATCTTAACTTGGCTTCTCCAGCTTTTTCCCCAAACTGCATTTTGTCATTGATCATGAGGTCATAAGTGGGACAATGCATACAAACTTCCTCTCTGCATTGCCCCTTTAATGACCTCATCACTGATCTTATCCATCCTTATCACTCCTTAAAAGAATCTTAGCATCTTTAACGCCTCTCTCCATTCTATTCTTCACTTCTCTTCCTTTCTTCCACGTCTCTAAACCATCAGTATCTAAACTGAAAAAAAATTATTCTGTCTCACTACAGCTTTTCTTCAAATTGACAGATGAAATCTCTGAGACAGTTTTTTGTAGCCTTCCCATAACTATGATGTTGAACAATCTTTCAATTTAGTTCGTTTGAGAGCTCTTTTGAGGCCCTGAGGTTGCCATTCTTCACAGGAGATTCAGAGAGAAATAATATGCAATCAGCCAACTTAAATACCTTTTCTCATGATTAGATAGATGCACTTGTCTTTGAGGTACAAGGCTCTCTAAGCTAATTTTGTGTACCAATTAACCAATGCTAAGAAATAATAGGAATTTGGTATTCAAATGAAGGTGATCAAATCAACGAACTAAACCAAGAGCCTAAATCTTTACTGGTGTCATTTTGTTTCGAAACATATTGTAGATTTTATTCAGACCAACCAACCTTGTTTAGTTTCTTAAATATTACTGTTTCCATTCGTTTTTGTTAAATCATAATGAGGTTTCTGATCCAGAAACCCACTGATTTATAAATGGAAATTATAGAAATTGTCAGTCAATAGCCCAATCGTTTTCACACTACTGTATAACTAAATACATTTTACGCCACCAGAGGGCGCGCTCAGTCGGGGCACCGTTTAACTGTTTAAATATGTTGGAGAATACTCCGTTGTTTGACAGTCAACTAACGCTCGTATGCACCAAATTAAGTCAATTATTCTAAGGATAAATTCTAAATAAAACTATATAATTTAGACGTTGTTATTGATAGGAATCTCTTGTCATCGGTGATGGACAGTATTCATTTGCTGTTACCAGAATATAAAACACACGATATACATACACGATACGATAAAGGCATACTCATAACAGGTTTATTTTACCTTACATAAACATTTCGATTATTAACATTCTTACTGTTGAGCAGGTAATATAGAACTACGGACCACTCAGATACATTTCCGTCGTCCCTAGACACGGGTAAAAAAAAAAAAAAACAAAATCTTAAAACAGACATAAATCAAAGGTAAATCGCATATACAGATCACCCGCGTCGTACCCGAATAATATAACTTAAACGAAGCAAAACGTATCGCTTGGCTATTTGACGTCACCATATACAGCTCATAAGGAAATTTGCATCTAGCAAATATATTTTGACGTAAATTACCATAATATAAAAGCAGAAAAAACGGAGAAGAGCGATACTCGCCCGCGGTCCTCAGCACCATTTTTCCGAATAAGCAGGTCACAACACTTCCCTCCCGCCTTCAAGGCGCTTCCAGACATGACTAAGTGAAACGAGACTTGTCGATGTTCACATAAACAAAGGGGTGAACAATAGATCCCTGATGCTCTCAATTTTTTATGATTACCCAAAAGACAGATAAACAGTAATCGAACTCGTGGAAGAAATGCGGCGTATTTCTTTTAAATACGGCTATTTTTGCCATTGACTGTGTGAATATTGCTTTACACGATGCTATTAATATGCATATTAATAAAAAGGGCACACGCTACACGTGAGATGACAGTTTTGATTACAAATGTTTCATATTGCTAATCGATTGCTTTGCCTTAGTCATCCCAGAGACGTGACGTGTCTTCCCCAAAGACCCTTAAAAACATTTAATAGTTGCTTCGAACAGAATTATTAAATGGGACTGTCAACATAGAATGTTAAATTTTATAAAATGCTTGTTATTTTGGTGTTGTCTGATCAAAATGATCGATTCATTTCAGAGAAACAAGAATTCACGTAATGACGTTTGTGCATGTCTTGAGTTTGCTATAACCAACACATGATAAATATAAATACAAATTTAAGGAGTTGTAGTTAGAGTTTTCTAGTATTTAAACACAATTTCTTTTAACACAATTTTCTTTTATTTGGCTCCAGTAAAGGCACAATTTAATCTTGAACATAAATATTAATTGTAAATTTAGTTATTTTATAAGATAAGCCATTATGTTAAGATGACATCAAAGAAAACAGGATATGGTAATATCGTATAGGATGGCAGAATATTATATTTAATTAAACCCCTTATTTCAGTACCAATAAAACCACTGGTGCCAAGACTACACCTGTCTAGTGCAATGAAGTAGCGTAATATATATACATATATAGTCATGTCATTTCTTAAGATGTTATATGTTATAAATTATGTTCTACTTAAAAAGGGGTGTTTCCCCATTTGAAGCCAGTAAACCAATTCTTTCATCTTCTCACCTGCCTGATTTTGATCAAAATCACACGACACGACACTGTGAGCAGAATAGAACCTGTGAGTGGAATAGAACCTGAAGTCTTGTAAACCCAAGTCTGCTTCCTAAACAGCTACACCACTACTGCCACCTAAACCAGCATTGAATTGTGAATATTGGATAACTTGCTTTACTACTTAATTATATTAAAGGGGAATCCGGCGTAGTTCAGGAGAAATTTAAATTTTTGGCATTGCTTATTTTATGATGTTTGTCTAAGATATTAACATGTTTTAACAAATGTTTACATTACACATTTTATGTATTTCCTTTACCAAGTATAAATATTATTATAACAGTTTGTAATCTGATAATCACTGCCTAAAAACAGACAGGTCAAGACAGGAGGTCAAGGCAGATGTATAGGTGGACCATATAGCCAGACAGACAGGCAGATAGAACTTTTATATTACTTCAGGAAATTCCTTCAAGAAGACAATGATGCTTTTATATTAACCATTTCACATCATAGGCATACAGTAGCACATATGGAAAAGAAAATTAAAATTCAAACTGTAGAGGCCCATTTAACCCCAGCTATGAAAAAGAAAACAAGATCAAATGTAAAAATGGAAAGAAATTATTGTTTGTTTGAAAAACAAAAGAATACGAGGGGCTGGGAGAAAGTGACACTGAAATATTTGTGTCTCTTTTTAACTATTTCAGACCACCATAAGGAGAAAGGGGGGTTGTTTGTAAAAGAAGTATACTAATTTCTGATTGTGAAAAACAATTTTGAGCCAAAATAAACGTTTCGACCGAACCGTCAGGTTGCGTAAGCAAATGTAGAATAGCCTCTAAATGCCTAATGTGTCGAACGGTGACGCTTATTGTCACAGCTGTTTGGGTCTTTGTCACATTATGTGTTTCGAGAAAACATTTAAAATCCTACCGAACCAACACAACCTACTATCTTGTCCTTGAGTCTCTCCTATACGTCACACCTTTGATAGAAAATGAAGGCAAGCGGTTTTTAAACGACTCGCCATCCTAGCTGCATGCTAACCATACTTTTTTCTTTTGGCCCCAGTGGAGGTAACATGGCTCTCCATTCCAGACACAGACAAAAACACATGCACCAACCTATCACTCACAGTCCACAGCTTTCACCAACGAAGGCCAGACAACCAATCAGAGATATGTCTGGATATGCTGGTGGAAGCAAACAGCCTATCAGCGACATGTCTATGTGCTCACTTGACCAATGAGCTTCATGTCTGGCTGCACCGACGAGAGCGAACGTCTGCGGAGGCCCAATCAGCGGTTTAGTGCTGCCTGCCGGTGCCGGGGACTGGTGGTGAGGAGCCGCAGCAGCGCTGTCAGGACCGGACCGTGAACCCGGAGACGGTATACACTGAGACGAAAGGAGAAAACAGGTGAGTCCGAGGATGTGTACGGGGCCTGACCGCGGCCCCGCTGCGTGTTTTGAAATGGCAGCGGCGGGACAGCGAACTGTGTCGCTGTGCAGCCGGTGGATATGCTGATGTGCTTGATAGACAATAGAGCGGCGTCTCTTCGCTTTTTATTGATAACAGGCTGACATTTTGGCGACCAGCTTACGTCGCCTCGAGCTCTGCAATTTTATTGAAATGATGCGGACCGCAACGACAACATAAGCGTGTCTAAACGTCTCAATGTGCCCGGCCGTTTATGTTCAGTGAAAAAGCTAAGTGTTAATGGGGGACGGTGGGATTGCTGAGGTGATGGGAACGCTGAACGGAATGCCTCCAGTCGCTTTTGTTTGATCCGAAGTCTCTGGGGGTTAAGTCAGACTCGAGAAAGACACAAACGCCACCAAAAAACGTGCTATTTCTCATTTAATGAGCAGTTGGGTCAGATGGGATATTCTCACGGCGGTAATGGACTTGCAGCCGCGGGAAGTAGCGGTTTGCGCGGCGCGAGGAGGAGGCCGGGCCGACTGATGGCTCTGAGCAATTAGGGAGAAAAACTAGAAATGCATCAGCCATTTACGCAGAGACTCAACTGGCTCCATATGCACCTAAATGGCTGCCCGCCGCCTAAAAGTATTTACCCACCACGTTACTGGGGGAACTACATAACACTTTGTTTAAGCTCTGCGATGGACTAAAAGAGGCAAAAGAGCTTTGGATTACGTTAAGGAGACTAAACAGGCATCAATATTTAATGTGTGCTGCCTGTTATTCTGCATTGTAGACGAGCACCAATGTCTGCTGCTGCACTGCTCCCTCAGATTTACATGAGTCACAGGCAGGAGGGTTCACATCTGAATGCTATATCACTCTCTTGCTGTCATTTTTTTTACATTCCACGACTGCATTCCTGTAGTCTTTTCAGGTGGAGAAGACTTAATTAACGTTCAGATTATGCAACCACACTCCATTTACAAGGCCTTACTGGAGATCTGTGTCAGCAAAAAGCAACTGACAACAGGGAAAATATCTAATGAAAACATAAATTTCTTTTTCTTCAGAACCTAGCTGGTAGATAGGGAGCAGTGTGGCTCCTTTAGAGTTACAGTTTGCATGGAAGACACAGTAAACTATAGGCTGACAATTTTGACCCCTCTACAGCCCTCTACTCACACGGTTATGTTGTTTCTGTATGAATGAGCAGCCATTCTAGTTGTGGAGGTGCGAGTGAACTGTAATATTTTATGTTTTCCTCTGTTGAACTCCCCTGCCATACTAACCAACATACACATACAGTCCACCATTACTTTTTTGACAGCGCAACTCTATTCTTATTTAAGATATACAGACAAATGTCTGGGCCTAACTCCAGAGCTGATTAGTTGGCACAGACTAAAGTATAAAAACCAAACCACGGCACTGGATTTCATTTTGTTTATCCTCCCCTTGGTTTCTATCACATGAAGCTTTAAAATGCACAGTGTGCTGCTCTCCTAAAAACCAAATTCAGGACCATTTCCCTTGTCTTAGTGTTGTATTCCCACTTTGACAATAAAAGCATTAGCTAATGATCCCCTGTGGAACAGGGAGCAGTTGCACACCTCTTTTCACTCTCACTTTTACTGATTTGCTCTTTCAAATACTGAAATTTTGCACCAGTTAATAGTTGGAGGTATTTTGTTAGTGCCATTAAACGTGTGGAGCCCAACCAATGCCTTTGCAATGCACTGGGACAATCCTGTTATGAAGAAAGCTGTCTAAGTTTTAATGTTTTTTTTTTTTTTTAAGAACAAAGTAACTATTTGTTACTCTATCTGTTGAAAATCCCTTACTTGAAACTGTCATAGTGTTCATAACACCATCTTAAAAAAATATAATAGTACATTATTATTTAACTTTTAGTATCCCTTTAAGTAAATGTTAATAAAGTTCTTATTTATTTTAGCATCAATAAATTGTGTTTATTATTTTGTGCTATTTCCAGTGATAAATGGCATTGCAAATAGGGCATTTTATAGGAAATTTGTAGCAATAGATGTTTTGTTTTTCTGCATTGTTGATTCTTGTATATGTTTTATTAACACAATGACTACATGGTGAGTGTTATTCCAACCCTATTAGCATTATGACCCGGCAGTACTTTGGTTTTCCCCTAAATCAATCATAGTTGACAGCAGATAATGTCACCTATTAGTATGCTCATAATTACTGTGTTGGTGGCACACGCTTCTCGTTCACTGGGAGGTTATGTATGAACAACGGGACTGATTGTATTTTTACTGACTGTTCTCTTGACTTTGAATTCTGTAGCCAATTCTGTGGCCAAACATTGCATAGTCCGGATCCACAAAGGGCCGGTGTGGCTGCAGGTATTTGTTCCAACCAACCAGCAGCACACCTGAGTTGAATTTTCAATCAACTTATCTGAGTCTCCAGACAGCTGATCGGTCAACTAATTGGCTCTGGATAGGTTGGAACAAAAACCTACAGCCACAGGGGCCCTTAAGGAAAGAGTTTGACACCCCTGCTGTAGACCTTTGGGAATTATCCTACAGCGCACTTTTTAGAAGAGAAAGATGTTGTTTTGTGGGTACCCACAAGTCTTTAGGGCTGTGATATGAATTAAACTAAAGAAACCTTTAGCTCTTCAGTCATCAGATATGCTTGCAGGTGTCCATTATGTTCAACACAGGGCCAATCAGTAGAGACTCTGTTGTAGTAATCATGAAGGTTGGTTGGTCAATCAAGTTGTTCTTTCTCTCAAATAATTTATTATCTTTTTTTAGCATTTCGTGTGCTAAATACATGGTCCATAAAGTATTCTGACAGTATATCAGTGAGAGAAAACTCACTGATAACTAGTGCAAAATCTTTGCCCCCATACTCTCATCCTCTCGCCGCCATAGACGCTGAATGTTTATAACTTTATTTTTAATACCTGGCCGTGTACCTTTTTATTAGTTTTTTTTTTTTGGAAATAAAATATTAGTAGATTTACAGTGCAGTTTAGGTACCTGTGTTCCCTATTCTTACAACATGACGATCTCCACAGATCCCATTAGAAAGTCGTATATGTTTGTGTAATGTATGTGTGTATCAATGCATGCCCAGGTGTGAACTGAATTATAGGGAAGAGTTTAATTTGTCTCTGTTGTACAACCTGCCCAGCAGTCAGTGCTATTGCAGCCCTGACTAATCCACCAAATGAATAAGCAGTGTGCATATTGGTGCTGCATTGCTGTGCTGCATGTAGCCATGTGCAGCACAAGGTCAACACTTCCAACCTGTCTAAATGCAGTCTTCTAAACCAGGCATGACAAACTATGGCCCAGGGTCCAGTTGTTGCCCAGTTGGGTTTTTGAACTGCCAAAACTTATACGAACAAATTAATTCTCGCTATACCTCTGCCCGTACATTTTCAAGATTCAAGATTCAAGAACTTTATTGTCGTTGTGCAAGCATAACGAGATTTTCTTCCAGGCTCTCGGCAACAATCAACATGGGTAAAAGTAATAAAAATAAAAAGTAATACAAAAGAGAAAGCAAGAAAGAACAAGAAATGGAAGTTACCAATATAAATAGATAAAACCGAGCAGTGCAAATAAAACCGGGCAGTGCAAAAAACAGAGGTAAGTATAATGAGCTGAAATTTGACAAGTATAATGAGCTGAAAATTAACAGAACCAAGCAGTGCAAAACAGAGGTGAACAGAGGAACTATGGCATTAGGTAAATGTTTTAACAAAGAGCAGTGCAAGACAGAGATAAATATAAATATGGGCATAGGGAAGAGTTTAACAAAACTGAGTAGACATTACATGTCGACATGTACATTTCTACATTTTCCCCATTTAATGGTGTAGAGAGGGCTAAAAGCATTTTACTCCTTTCATGCATGACATTTACAAATCATTCGTCCTTGTCCACTTAAACATCTACTCCGACCTGGGCGCCCTGTCAAGATTTAGCACCTACTGTAGCCCTGTGAGACAAAAGGGTTCTCCATGCCTGCTGTAACTTGCAACAGTATTAACAATCAAGTTATGTGGAGGAGTCCTTTATTATTGGTCTGATAAAGATAATCTTTTTTTTTTAGGTTTAGATCTCTAGATGGTAAGAGGCACAATTAATTTATAGGGACAAAGTAATTTATATCAGATTGTCAAGTTCATTGAAAACTTCCCTTTTATCCCTTACATTGTTTTTGAGTTAGCAATACCTGGGCTGTAAATGAAAATAATTCACCAAGAAACTCTCTATTTGTTTATAATGTTTACATCAACAGACAATCGCTGCTCTGTATCAGCATGACTCTCTTGTTCAGATCTTAGACCAGTGCTGACAGCTGGCGTTTATTGCGCGACTCAATGTGGGCTTTTAATACTATAGCTGCTAAAGCTGTTGGAGAGCAAAACTGCAAAAGCAACTGGTCAGAGTTGTTTTGTCCAATGTGCGTTTGTTGCTGTGGCCCCTGGTTCTGTATAGTTGCACGATAAGGGCAGTGTTATGGAATCATGGCATCTTGGGATAGCCAAGGGATCATAGCATTATTGTCTGTATACTTCTGTATAATATTTTTAAAGGTAAGCTTTTTTGCTCATACAAGAATTTTTGATGCCAGTCTTAGAGTAGAAAATATGAAAAAAAGGTTCTTGTTTACATGTCCTGCAGTTGTCACTCCCTACTGTTAAAATGACATAACCTCAAAGCAAAACCCAGACAGACCATAAAGAAATACACAAAACATCCTTGTGTGTACGTAACCGTGACAAAACTTAACTGTTGGTCTTACTGTTTTATATTTTTTGATATTTAATATTACGTTGCATATACAACATCCAGAAACAGTGTTACATCATTAAATTCGCCAACTAAAACACAACATGGCGGAGAAGGCGATCGCTTGCATTTCCACAAATCAGTATCTCCATTGTCTTCTCTGGTTCTGGTGTGGAAAGTGTGAAGCATAAACACTTGCCTTCTGCAACTGTTTCAAATTAAACACATAGCAAAGTATGACTCAGGATCAATTGTATAGTGAAAAGCTGAGAAGAAGTACGAGAAAAGATGATAGAATTAGAGTCGAACTGAAAGTTGCTTCTAGAGTAAACATACTTCTCGGTCAACAAAGAAGACTGAGGCGTAACAGGTTTAGGTAAAGGGTTGCCTTAAAGGTAAGGCCAAGTTGTACATTGTGTCTCTTGGGACTATTCTAAGGTAAACATTTTTTAACCATTTCATGTGTAGATCATGTGAGTTATTTAGAGGAAGCTTAACTTTAGATACAGGCGACGGACCCTATCCGAGTGTATCACAGCTTCCTTTGTGTATGTACACTATGCAAAGTTGATGGCCAAACAAATTAATTCTATATTTTATCAAATCTGCAGCGAGTGAAGTGCAACACACAAAACAAATCTCAACTTAAACTGAGAAAGGTTGTTGCCACTTTCTGCTTTTTATCTAGGTACCCCAACAGTCCAGAACCATGAGGCTAACATTGTATCACTTACGATTAGAGTCATAGCAAGTGTCCTTGTGTGTTTTGAAAGGCGATTCGAAATGTTTTATTATTTACAACAGTACATAGTTCAAGTAATCAACATTTCTTTTTAATATAGTTACATTACATAGCTGCAGCAGGTTGTCTTATGCCTTGAACGCTATGCATGATCGTCATGCATAGCATGATGAACACCTAACAGCTAAAAAATATCCATTCATAAAAATGTGTTCCATACCCCTGTTTGTTTCTTCAATATCTTGTTCATTTTAGGCATAAAACTGAACAAGAAATTATTTTTTTTTGTCTCTGTTTATGACTCGATCGGTCTATCCATCTATCAGTCTGACAGTGTTTATCATAATAAATCCTAACTACTATTGTTAATTATGTTATTTATAGTTATTTATATTTATTATGCCATTCCACAGACTATATCTGTTTATTTATGTACTTATTTATATGTAAAAACACACTGACGTTATATAGTATTGCAGTGAGTTGCATCATTGTCTCACTGCTTTTATAGTCAAAATAGGTCCCACTACCAAAAAAGCATGCGTTTTTTTTTAATACCTCAGAATGCGGTGATGCGAGGATGAATGCCAAGGTTTGACTTCAAGGGATTAGTACATTTATTTTGGCTGCCCCGATTAATGTTGTGTCTTGGAATGCAGTGTGAATTTGAGCCTTTACTTGTAGGTGTCTAAATCTACCTTAGCAGTAAACTTTGCCTAGTTGCCAACGTCGAGCTCCATTTTAAAATGTCTGTCTACCTTTGTGTGCCTCACTCGGCCTAAATGTCCCATGTTCCTGTTGCTTTTTTTTCTATGTTTTTTTCACTTCTTTTTGGCTGGTGAGGCAGTGTATGCCCCACCCTGTGGTTTGAAGTTCTGCTCTCACTCTTTTCTTGTCAAAGTGCCAGTTCCTAAAGGAAGAGATTTTCCTCTTTCTTCTCTGAGAACATCAGCCTTGCTCCTCCCCCTCTTCTTCCTCCTCCCACTCTGGCTCGTGCTTACAGTCTGTCTTACTGTGTGACGTTTTGACCACTAACGGCTTCATATTAAGAGATAATTCTATACCCTGTGGTTACAAACCGGCTCAGACTGGCTCAGCGCATTTCGGCTTTGCTCTGTTGCCTGGGTTAAAATAAATACACATCGAAAATAGGAAAGACGAAAATGATGTCTTTGCCATTGTTAAAGGGACAATGCTCACATATTTTAAGCAGTTAAGCAGAGACAACAAATAGAGATCTCTGATAAAATTTTAAAATCAAATTATTTTGTGGTTTTTTTTTTGGAAGTTTTCTTTGAAGCCACTTACACTACACTACAAAAAGGTATACGAAAAACACTAAATTTTCACCCCGGGTAACATTCCTATCATTAGTCTTTTTTGTTGTGGCACATGTGGTCGATAATTGGTGAGCATTTTCTTTGCCACAATGGAATGTGTACATATTACAAACTTTTTTTTATTCTCATAGCTCACTGCCACTACACAGTTTAAAACGGTCCATGTTCTACTTGATTGTACATATAGAGAGCGATCTGTAATCATCCCATAGAGTCAGACAATGTTGGTTTGTCCTGATCAGGAAACTATTGCCCATTCAGTAAAATGTCCCCAGCTCGCCTGTGGATATGAGGTTTTTTTTTTTTTTTTGTCTCTGTGAACAGTAAAGCAAGTAAACTGTTTGCTGATGCACAGATCGTTGAGGGTTTGTGATATGCTAACTTATACTCCTGTACTCTAATATTTACCTAGTACAGGATAATATCTAGTTTAATATATAGTTCCATTGTCCTGGGCATTTCATTATGGATACACTAGAAGACTATAAAGAGGATACTATTTGTAAGACATGTCTGTGAGCCGAGCATACTGTAAAAGACGAAAGAATTTATGAGGTTTCAGTTTATCACTTGTACAAATGGGCAAAGGTAGTGCAGCACACGCCATGTTTGACAAAAACATTTAAAGACGCATTGACTAATCGTCTATTGATCGGAATCAGACACTTTTTGACGTGAACTACTGTCTGTTAGCACATCTGTAGTCCGTTTTTCAGCTACACCACATCACTCATCTGTACCACGTCTCGGGCAGTAGTCTCCAGAACTTCCACCAAAATCACACTGATTCATACAGTTTTTCACTCAACATTAGATGATTTTCTAGTGTTAAATTTTACAAGTGCTTCTTGAAACTAAATTTGTACCAGAAGTTTGAACGATATCAGCATATAATTAATTCATCATTTTAATAATAATAATAATAATAATACATTTTATTAATAAGCACCTTTGAAGTCACGACAGGGGACAAAAGCATATTAAACAGGAGGGAGGTTATAGGGAGTAAGCAGTCCGAAATTTTGTTTATTAGTCCAAATCATAACCACCACTATCCCATGGCACTTTACAAACAATTATGCAATTAAACTATGCAGATGTAGTAAACAAACAGGAAAATACCCCCTGACCTTCATCTTCTCCCTATTATTTGTTGCCGGGCAATACTCTCCATGACTGCCACCCAAATCACACTGCTCCATACTGTGAACCTTCCTTTGAGTGGTGAGCCAATGGAAATTATGTGGGTCTGGAAGGTGCTACGATCAGAGCACCTCAGTGGCAACCTGGCAGCTGGTAGATTAGAACCTGAAACCTTTTCGACCACTTAACCGTAATGGCATCAATGCTGCCACTTGGTCAATGTTCCTGTCAAAATTTTGGCTTTGAATCCAAGCCCTTTGACCAATAAGTCAAAAATTAATAAGTTATGTTAAATTACATATAAAGCTATGTGAAAAGTCATGTTTGATGTGCTGAGTGTTCAGTGCTTCAACTTGACGTTTTGTGTTTTGTTCAATTGTAAGTGTTCAGAACTTCTCGCAGCAGAGTCTTACCCCTGTCGCCATCTCTTGTGTTCAATTGCATTAATTTTTCGGACTAAAAAGTTACCCCTGGTTATGAAGCACATTAAGTGACACAAAAGAAGAGTCAAACTTTATTTAACTCAGAATAACTGTCAACAGTGTTCATTTGTTACAGATAAAACACAAAACACTTTTTCAGCTCACTCCTCTTCCACAAACTCTTACCATCAAATTCTTCATCATTATAGGTCCAAGTTTAAGAGTTGGGAGTGTTCAGTGTCAACCATTCTTAGTTCAATTGTAATCATCTGTTTTGGTCTGGTTTAAGTTCTTTTCTTTTCAGTGATGATTTTGACCTAGAGTTTGAAATCCACTTCGTAAGCATGTCTGTTAACCGGTGGAAAATTATGTTTTTTAAGTGCACTTTATGGTCCAGGAAATATATTGAACTGGCGCTCATTCTTTTATTTTGTCATTTGTTTCCTTGGTTAACATTACTAAATCTAAAATAACATAAAACAACGTTGTATGTTTTAAACCTTAACATTGTGGTGGAGATGCATTTTTATTTTACCCTACTGACTACTTTGTGAGCCCTATTTGTGACAGGTCATTTATGTGTTGTTATGATGGAACACATTATCTGTTCTGTGGACACATCGAATGTGATGGTATGACGCCATGTCCTCAGATTGTTCTTTTTTTCCCCACTTCCTCTGTTCTGCTCTTTGTCTCCTAGAGCACACTCACCGCTCCTCATCTTCCTCCTCCCCGCCTTTGCCCTCTTCCACCCCCCCCATTCCCACCCATCAGTACTCTCCACCCTCAAACACACTTGCACACCCCCACACCTCAGGCGACAGCAGAACAGGAATTGATTAGCGGCACGGCATAAAAATAGACAACCAGTTGTCATAGCAACACCAACAATGAGCTGTTGTCTTGTTTAATAAAGGATAGTGTTGTGTCTGCAGACTAGGTGCAAGGTGTGTTGTCGCCATCGTGGCACGCTCCCAGACAGCATGTAAAAGTAGTAAATGTATGTATGTGAGCGTGTGTCTGGCAGGGTTGCACTGCTGCCTGACTGCAGTCCTGCTGAATGGGACCAGTGTACAAAGTCAACAAGGCACCACTCACTTCATCCCATAACAAAGCACCACCAGCATCCTCCTCCTCAACTCTCATTGGCTCCGAAACTGCATCCCACAACCATCATCTCCAGAGCCATTCCACGCGACCAATTACAACTCTGTTGCTATGGGCTCCGCTCTGATTGGCCTCATTAGTGTCAAAAACTGGCCATATGCAAATTTTGAACATATTCCCAGTAGTCCCATCATCAACATCCTTTACATACAGCCTGTCTGTGTCTCTCTCTGTGCTTGTGTATATGCACACTTGCCTGGGTGTGCATAGTCTGCTGTTGGCACAGAAAGTGGTTTTTGTTTGTTTTGGACATTTCTCCATCTCTTCTAGCTGTGGCTAAGAAGGCCAGATGGTTCCAGCCTCTGGTAAACAGACTGCACTGTATTTACATTGAACTTTTCTTATCGTATAAGATGTACAAGAAGTGGAAAAATCCTATTGTTTCATTAGCAAAAAGAATGCATTATGTTACACTTATGGCAAAATGTTATTTGCATCAAATCCTGTCCACTATCTATGGCGAGGCATTTTCTGCTAAACTAGCTTTATCAGGACGCAATGTTATTTTTGTTTGCAGGCAGTGACACCGTTTTATTGTGTTAGACCATTTGAGTAGCTCACTGATGACAACAGTCAAATGTTACTCAACTCAACTATATTTATTTAGAGTGCTAAATCATAGTAACAGCTATCTCAGGACTCTTTAACCACAGTTACATACATACAAATACAAAGAAAAATATACAAAACAGACAATGAACCCCCGTTATAGGCCCTACCTACCTACCATATGCTGGAATAAGTTGAAAATGAAGAATGATGACAAGCTAATGTCACTTACACTAAAATATTGAGAGGAATTTGGGGGGAAAAAAATACAGTCCTACAGTCAGGTTAACAGAAACATTATATTTAAAATTTCGCCTTTATATACTGTTTTTATCACTCTCGTTAAATATCAAAATCACAATCATTTACAATATTGTAACAAAATATATCACAACATTTACAAGTTGAACTTGACTAAGGAGTAACGACATTGTTAAGGTAAACGTTCATCCAATTTATTTGTAACCTGTAAAAAATATTTTGGAAGCTGTCTTTGGGCCTAGTGGTTAAGAGAGCAGACTTGGGTCCGCAAGGCCCCCGGTTCAAATCCCCCTACTGCCAAGTTATCACTGAGGTGCCCTGAGCATGTGTCGTCCCCACACACTACTCCCTAGGCGCTCAAAAGCTGCTCACTGCTCACTTTGGTATTAGGTTAAATGCAGAGGCCAAATTTCATTGTGCGCAGTGGTGTGAATCACAATGTCACAATGACAAAAAATGAAATTTAACCTCTAATCTTAATTAAGGTTTTAGGTTCTAATCCACTATCTGCCAGGTTGTCAGACAGGTGCTCTGGTTATAGCACCTCCCTGACTCACATAATTGTCAGTGGGCTCACCACGCGCAGGAAGGTTCATGGTATGGAAAAGTGTGATTTGGGTGGCAGTCACGGAGACTGCTGCTCCTGAGACCTGGCAAAGGATAAGAGGATTAAGGTGAATAAATAAATGAGCTATTTTTTATTTGGCAAGTCTCTGTTGAGTTGATGGCTCAGTGACCTGTTTGCTAGTACTCAACACAACAACAGATTATTTAGTTGCCTGTTTCTCAAGTTTTTAATTGTATTTGGTTTTGGCTGCCAATAGAGTCAAGCAAGTCAGCAGAGTTAATTGCATGGTTTTTATGACCAAAAAGGTCCAGTGGCTTACACCTCATGACCTGGATCTTTAGACATGTTCTTTAACATGTCTGACATGTAAGAACATGTATTTATTTCTTAACCAGATATATTTTGTTTTCATGTTTATTTGTTATGCTTCAGCTTAGACTTTACACTTTACCATTTTATTGTCATTTTATTTATCTTTTTATTGTTAATTACGTCAGGTCTTCCGGTATTGTGTGCAAAAGGTAGTTTGAGAAAAAAATTGTCTGAAATGACGTAGGCTGTTTTGTTTCTCCCAGGTGACATAGTGTAAAAGAAAGCATCTTTGCTTTGATGTGTTATGATTGTCATTTTGTGAAAATTCCAAATCCGTTTTTGTCAAATATTAAATGATCAACATAGCAATGATAAAATGCAAAAATGCACAAAATGATGGACTGTGTAAATTAGATTCCAATTATTTTGTCTCGCTGGCCACAGTTGGTACTTTGGGTGACGGGCCAGATCAGGATCAGAACTAAGATAAGATGTGTGAACTAAGATAAACGATGAGTATAGTATTGAATAAATGCAACGCTTTAAGCCTCTTTGAGACTATCTATAGGAAAAATGATGGCTTTGCAAGGAAAAGGCAGAAGGATAATGATAATATAAATTAGAAGTCAAATTTGGACAAGTTGGCCAGGCCGGATTGAAACATCAAACGGGGCGCATCCGGTCCCCGGGCCTTAGTTTCCAGGTCTGCCTTAACCAATTGGCAGATAAGGCATGGTGGGTGGAACCAGAGCACACTACTTGTGAGGATTAGCAAACATGGATGAATTAGTCACTGTTAATGAACAGTTACACTCAACCGTGGCCTCAGTTGTCAGTTGTCACAGCAACTGACCTGTGGCGGTTATGAAATAAGTTAGTTTGATAAATTATTTATTTACAGAAAGATTTGCCTGGGCTAATCTGGTGTTTTGTGTTTTACCCGATATTTGAAAATATACTCAAATACATTGTAATATATTAATATATGAATTCATTTGGTCATTTTCTGGATGAAACAATAAAATTTATTACATCTGCTTTATCTGTACAGTTACAAATGCAATTTGTTGACAAATCATATTAACAGAGAACTATGACAAAGAGCCGTCAGTGATCCAGATGCTGCGTGTGTTCACAGTTGACGCCTAGCTGCTGTTCACCCGCTGTTCACCCAGTGTGACCTCAGCAGGAAGTACTACTGTATGTGTAGTGGAAAGCTCAGCACTGCCACAGTTAACTGCCTTGAGCTACATGCAAGTGGAATTACCAGTTGTACTTGGTTTTCCGTTTCTTTAATTGATTAAATCTTAGTTTTAATAAATGGTTATTTTTTGTAAATTGTTGACATTGATTATCTCCAGATGAAACCACCAGGCTAGCACTCAGAGGTGTTTTTATACCTCTTTTAAAGTATAGGACCCGAAATAAGTAATTTTAGCTTGTTTCCTTAACTAGATACCTTTCTTGTTTGGTCAGAAAAAAAATACTTGATTGCATATGCATTTTTAAATATCGACTCTATGTATGTTCAATAATACGTTAATACAACCACTAATACAATATCTTGTTTTTGATCAATTTGCCAGTATCACACACAGGGTTCCTAGACAGAAAATGGCAGAAAATATCAGACATCCCTTATTAAGACCTTTAACAATCATTGTAATTCAGTTGTGACTTCAGAAGTGGTGACTATGATTAAAAATCAACTATTATGCAGCTAAGGTAGACTGTACAATGTGATTAGACTGATTCCTTACATTTGTCAGCTAAGTGGAATGAAGTCCGAGTAGACGTACTGTGAAATACAATAACCATAATATAATGTAGAATATAATACTTAAAGGTTTAGTGTCAAAATGTATACCACTGTTAATTTAGTGGTTATAAGCAGAGAGATACACACAAAAAACAAAGCTATCAGTAGCTTTTCTAGCAACAACTTTTAGCAGTGGACACAGGAATGATCTACTCTGCATGTAAAAGTAAAACATATAAACATACATACATATATATAAAGGCTTGTGGCCAGTTGGTGGTATATTTTCAGGAGATGGCCTGTGTTATACCTTTTGAGGTTGCACCAGTGCTACACTGTACTGTACTCATTATCATAAGGGGTTTCTACCAGCTTTGAGATAATGGATAATATAATGATGAAGAAAAAAAATAACAAAAACAATAACTTGTAGTTTGAGTAACAACTACAATCATTAGTGAGTAGCAATATATAGTACTGCGCACAGTTAAATTTGGGCTCTAGTTGTTTTTCGTAATAGAATTGTTTTACACTCTTTACAAGGTAATATGTAGCTCTCCATTTCCAGAGACTGAATATAAAAAGTCTTTATATTTATTTTTTTTTCTATTCTTAGACATTCCATCCATGCATCCATGTAATTATCTATCTATCATCCATCTATTTGTCCATTTAAACATCTATCAATCTTTCCATTCATCCAGCTATCCGTCAAGTCTTTAGGCTTTTCAAAAACTGGTTTTTGATAGCACAAAGATAGCACTAACAATCACTCTCATAGGCACACCACAGTAGTGCACAGTCAATGTTCTAAAGATGAGGATCACTTAAACAAGTACTCTAAGTCCAAATGGGCTTGCTGGATCATATTTTGATTTATCCAGGTAAAATTTAGATTCAGCCATTTTTCTAATTTAAATGTTTTTTTTTTTACTCTTCATGATAGTGCATTCATGTGCATGCTTAGGCTACTGGGTGTTTTTTTTTTTTTTTTTTTTTTTTTTTTCTTTTTTTTCTTTCTGTGTGGCTTGGTTGACTTTTACATGCCGGACACTTCACTGGTCATGTGTGAAAGAAAATTTAGAGTTCATGACAAGCGTTTGGGCATGCCGGAGAGACACGAGGCAGATTGCAGAATTGGAATTGCATCAGCCAAATAAATTGTCATGATGCAGATCATGCGTGAAATTAGTAGCAGATTCCGTGGTGCAGTTGCAAAACTCAGTATTACTATTACAGCCAATCATTTGGCTTCTGATCTGTTTGGCAAAGATCTTAAACTTGTGTTGAGCCACACAAGAGAGAATAGTTCAGAATAAATTCAAGTCTATGCTGAGTTTACAACACAGGTGTGACAGTGGCCTGTGGTTTAATGTCGAGTGGATTTACAACAAGCTTATATTGACACATCAGGAAAAAAAGTAGATTGCTGTGTGGATGCAGACAACAAAGACTTGTGCAAAGATAGTGCAGCATGTTTAAAAAAAAAGAGAAACCCAAATGCTGTCACTGCTTTATTGCCCTCTATGCACACAGACAAGCTCCTGCACACATGCCTACAGACATCATAACCAATCCTGATTGGCTGGTGTAATATGAACAAATGAATCCCTCAGCTCTGGCTGCATTTAAGGGGCCCCTTAAAGTAAGCATGTGTTTATTTTTATAGTGAGACGGGGGCGAGGAAAAGACGGAGGGTTTGAGAACCTGGGGGAGGGTAGAGTTTTCTTTGTGGTACAGTAGAGTACAGCTGGAGAAGAGGGGAAAGGGAGGTTACAAAATCTTGCCTTCTGTTGGAATGCTGCTGTACATGAATGTCTGGACACTGTCTGCATGCCATTTTATGACAAAGGGATACCTTTGCTGTCGTTCCCTCTAACATAATAAAAGAGATCAGTAATAGCATCCACCATCAAGGTGTCTTTCCATCCAGAACAGCTAAGCTGAGTTCTTGTTTTTACGGTGCCTACGGTGACTTTGGTCCATATCGCCAGTCGGTGTCTTTACCTCACCATTCCATGTCTCTGTTTCCTTTCTTTTCCATTATTGCGTTCGCTTGGCAGCATGCCCAAAGCTAAAGGGGTGGGAGGTAGTAGGAGGAATTATGGGAGGATGGCGGGTGTGGTTGAAGAAAAAGAGTGTGCAGCTTGCGTAGCAGCTGACAGAAACAGTCATATTATTTAAAGGCAGGCGGCGACTGTGGTCAGGTAGAAACGGTGAGAGAGAAGTGAAGAGGAGGGAGTGGGTGGGAGGGTACAGGGTGCCAGTGAGTGACACGCAGCTCAAGGCCGAACCTGATTGGCTCATTAGCACCATTCTTAGCTGCCGCTCTGTGTCTCATTAAAGGTGGGGGCTTGGCAAAGAGGTTGCAGAGGCTGTGCATGGTTTTTCTCAGCAAATGGAGGCGAGGTCTGGGACACGACGCTGCGTCACAAATTAATTAGAGCCGAAGAAGTGGCAGGGAGTGTAGTATTGTGAGATCATTTGGACTGCTCCCTCTGTTTAAAGGGCTGACCTACATGAAAGAAGGGAAACAAAGATGTTCAAGGAAAACAGAATGAACAAATTACACACTGTGAAACGGAATAAAGTGAAGATGAGTTGCGACAACATGTGTGATAATCTTACAATAAAAAGATAGCCGTCTGATTCAATGCTTTTTAAACAGTTGATTATGCCCTGCCGAAGAGGTTGGTATTTTGCTTTTTTTATTTTTTTTTTAGTTGTTACTGTCGGTGTTGATGAAGGTATTAGATCGTCATTGTGCAATGCTGGGAAAAAAAAATCTTCCACTTGCATGTTGTCTTGCCGCACGTAGATGAAATGTTTGTGGGTAGTCTTCTGCAGTCTTCTGCATCCCATCTCTGTTCTAGCTGCAGTTCCTCGAAATAGTTATCTCTTCATTACAACATTGACATAGTGTGATATGTGATGGTCTTGTTGGCCTGTGTGTTTCCCTCTATCTCACTTGTTATCTGTACAGTTGTATCAGCTAAATTAAATCAGATGTTAATTTAAACAATAATTTTCTAAATCTAAATCAAATACATTTAAATGTATGGTTATGTGTCTAGCCTTAGACTATCTGGGTCTTTCAGGTAATATGCTGGAATACACCAGCATTGTTTATCAGTCTTTTGTCTTTTCAGAAATCTAAGAGAGTTTTATTTTAGCAAATATACCTCCCTCTACATACTGTTTGCTAGTTTTTACAGTTTCCCCAAAACTGTCCTTTTACTTTTGTTCTTCAATCCAAGAATTCTCATGTTGCATTCACACCAAACCTGATAGACAAACAGGAATGCATCTCCCTGCATGATCACTTTGATATCATTGCTTAATTTATGCAACACCAAATTGCATATTGTCTCATGTCTTTCCAGAGAGACCCTCCTCTTGACTTACGTTGACCTATGCGGCGTCTTATCATTCCAGTCCTGATAAAACGTAGCAGTGTGATCGTGCACATACAGTATACGACGATGATTTGAGCTTTCCCTGTTATTCACACGCTGTTTTCTTAATTCAAAGAAGGTGACATCTGGATAAATACGCCACTTATGTAATGCTGTACTACATTGCCACCTGAAAAGTAAAATCTTTCCAACTTTATTCATATGTCAGAAACAGCTTCTTAGGGCCTGTATTTTTCTGCGATCGCGGAAAACGGACGGAATTTGCGGAAATGGCTTTGATAAACGGAAAGTAGAAAAATGAACGGAAAACTAACGGAAATACAATATTTTTACGATAAAAAGTGAAGAAGTTTAAATAAAGCGTTAAAACAACAATATTGTCTTTTACAGTCACTCGTGCGGCGATAATCTAGTTAAAATAAGGTGTACTATAACACGTGTCAAAATGGACCAATCACATTTAAGCTTTATATCAACCGCGTGTCTACCCTGTATACATCGTGGCGGCGGCAGACTCGAAAAGGAGAAAATTTTCACCGCTTGTGAAAGTAACAGCCTCCGAAAGAGCAAAACAATTCCCTGAGGATACGTATGCCGATAGTGGAGTATTGTTCTGCAAATACTGCCAACACAGCATCGACTACAAACGCTTTGATACCGTGAAAGATTATTTTTTACTCTTTGCTTTACCTTAAAAACTTGTCAGATTATCATCTTCTTCTAGGGTGGATTACGAACCCAATAGATACAGTTTTAATAGTTTTGTTTTATTTTAGCTGATAAAATTAACCCAATCTGGCTGTCTATTGCTTAAAACAGTGTTGTATTTACTTCTGTATCATAATATTCATGATATGTTATTATAGTCACTGTTAACTGAACAGTATTTTTTCTTTCAGATATTTTAAAACATTTTGTTTAACTTGTGCAATGTAGGGTACTCTAGTCGTGGGTTACAGTGTACAACTGTTCAAGTGCCAATAAATGACAAGGAGATTTAATCATATGCCAAATATCTATTTCATAAAATACAGCTAGTCAATGTAATTTCATGTCAATAAAAATATAAAATCAAATCATTTGTTATGAAATTTTCACTGTTAGTGTATTCATAATATCTTCTATTTAAGGAAAGTAGATCAGTTTGTAAACCTCACAGTTATACATCTTCAAATAGGTATATTCATGAAATACAATATTTGCTTTAGCAAATATCAAAGGCTATTTTGTGAAACGGAAAAGAAACGGAATTTATAATTTTGGAAAACGGAAAAATCCTCTTTTTCAAACGGAAAAATACAGGCCCTAGCTTCTCCACATGATCCTCTATATTTGTAATGTTGCTCCGTTTGTGTCTGAATACCCCATTATATTTTAGTGATTGGGACAGTATTTCCAAAGGTGAGAGGATAAAATGCTCTATGCACAGTACCATCAAATAACTAAACCTTTAGCTGGACCTGGAGTGTCAGTGGTCCTTTAGTTTCTCTATTGTCATGGGTGAAGATTATCTTAAGGTCCAAGGAATAGGCTGGTGAAGTCCATGGTGGGTTTAACAAACGAATGTGTAGAGCTGTCGTATCTTGTCAAATTTACTCTTTGGAGCTATGAGTGAGTGGTGTGCATGCTGCAAGCCACACTTGTTCCACGGTGCTTGGTCTGCAGTAAATCAGTTCAACCGAGATTCACATTATTAAATCCTCTGCCTATAGTCTTTCTTATGTTGCAGCTAAAGATACAGCTTCAACAAAATAAGTCTCAGAAACTAAAATCTCAATCAAAGGGGTCCAGTCTAGTTATAAGATTTGCCAAGTACAAAACAAACTGAAATCTAACTCCCAACTATTAATAAAGGACAACACCAAGAAGGTGAGCAGTTTAAAATTCCTTTGAGCTAAAGGATTATAAACGATAGTTCCCGTATATTGTAGCAATGTGCTTTACAAAGTTAGAACAAGAAAAATTGCCCAAGGGAAGAGAATGTTCAGAAAATGTGAGTTTAGTGTAGAGCCGTGTCTTCACAAGTCTGTTCCTTAAATAACTGGGTTATAAAATTCAAGTGACAGTGAGATTAAAAGACCCGTCTTTACTACCTTTAAACTATAATTAGGTTTTGGAGACAGAGCCTGTTTATTGCATTCTTGGTGGTCCACCCCAGTGGTCCCCAAACATTGGGCCGCGGACTGGCATAGGTCCATGGGTCATTTAGCACAAGACTGCACAAAATAAATGCATAACCTACATTCTGTTTTATTTCTTTTTTAATCTGAACAAAATCACAACCGTTAATGCCTTACCCACATCTCCCACCTTCCTAAAAGTTACACGTAATACTTTGCTGCTGAAGTAAAGAAAAAATATAGACATCTTTGGAAGGTTTACTTGCACAGGCTATAAGATCCAGTGTGGTAACAAATTAAATCTACATTTGACAGATAAATACAGATTTCCTACTGAAATATGTTATTTTACAACAAGTTGTTCCTATTAAACCCATACTACATAATACACAGTGATAGACTCTCTAATGAGGCAATGAAGCTAAAAGAAAACTCATAGACTATGAATGGACTTTATAGTGTCCCTCCTTTTTATCTTTAGGTTAATGTTCCAAGGACTGCCAATACAGTTGCATACATGACAGCTTAACATTTATTAGTGTGTTTGGAAAGGCCATATGACTTGTTTGTGGCACAAAAAAATAGGAACCACTTCTGTACATTACATAAACTAGGGTGCAATTACCAAATGTCAAAATGATTATTTGCTTTGGAAAATAAATATTAAAATTAAACTTTTTAAATGACAACCCGAGTATCTAATTTCATACAATGGAAGTGTAGTGTTTGAGACTTGATGTAGTTTAATTCAATAGTTTAATGTAGTCAATTCAGTATGTAAAATACAGTTGCAATTGTTATAGTATTCTTTGTTGGTAATCAATGACAATAGAGCTCGACTTCCCTAGCTTGCTTATCCCAACAGGCCCAATTAAGGTAAAACATATGAATTTTTTCTGTCACAAATGAGCACACTATTTTTTTGGATTTTAGAACAATAAGGTCAATGAAGGGCCTATCTTTATTCTTTTGTCAACCCTAAAGCACACTGGATAATAAGGAGCATTTAACCATTAAAGGAAGTAAAATACATTTTTGGCAGTAAATTGTTTTTTTTTTCACCTCAGTCAGAATAGCTCCCAACACTACTCAGTTGTAATCAATAAAATACAAAACCATACACTCAATTTCACTCCTCCACAAATCCATCTTGATTTTATGAGTTCAACAGTTGCTCACTTCTGTTTTATAATATAACAAATATAGTTTTTTTAAGGGTGCCTTACATTCAGTATATTACCCTTATTGATAGTCATTAACAAACACAACACAAAATAAGGATTTATGGTCAATAAATAAGCAGCTGCCACATTAATTGATCACATTGAGAACATTGTATCTACATTGTAGATGAGTAACAGTCTAGCTAAATATAGTGGCAGCCTCATCAATATGTCTCTTTTTCTAAAGCTTTAATTTAACATGCTGTCAGGTTCAAACTAAGTCCTAAATGAATTTAAGTTTGAATCTTCAATTTAATTTACATTTAGAAGTTGAGGAGTACCTAAAGGTGTTGGAGTACTAGATGATATTATTTGGGTAGTTAAGGGGGTCAATGTATTTGACTCAAGTGTATCATTGGTTAAAGGTTTATCACAATTGCATGAACCTTCTATTTCTCAGGTGCCTTGAGGAAAGGTGACACATTTACAATTGACTTTTCCTTGTAACCGATGAGTTTTCCAAGTACAATTCAAAGTCATTTCCTTGTTATCATAATATTGAGGACCTGGTATTGTCTCAATACTAGAACAATATTTTGTTGCTGTTCCCATGTTTGATACATGTGTAGCGATTGTTTTTGTTGTGGTCCCCTCACATGGTTGAAGTTCTATTGGCAAAAATGTAATCTGTCCTACATTGTGTTTACAATAACATAAAAAATCGTCTTGATGTTGTGTAAAAATTATCTGGATATCTTGAATTGATCGTTCACCACGTGTTACAGAGCTGTTGCTTTTAATTTGTGGAGGTTCCCAAAGATACCATTTGAAAAAAAGCAAAACAAAAGAAAAAGAAAGTCCCCAGCATCTAATTGCACAGTGCAACCACTTAGGAGTCATTTCAGCAGAATTTTCAAGTCTTCTTTTAGACTTTATTCGTTTAAATTTACACTATTATCAGATTTTGTTTGGTCTTCTTTTTCTGATTCTTCAAATGAGATGTTCTTTTTACAATGTGTCAAATGGATCCAAGTGGATCTTTCTGCTATTTTGACTGCCTTGGGTGTGGTGAGCAAAGTCTGGTAAGATCCTTCACACTTGTGAATGCCAATGCTTTTTCTTGATGCTTTTCTTTAAGACCCAATCACCAGGCTCTACCAGCTGAATTTCTTGCTGGGAGATTGAAGGAGTCTCAGACTTCCCTGTGGATTATGTCTTGCACATGTTAAGCATGCTTTACAAATTTTTTTTGAATACAAGTTGAATCCATAGGTTGTATAATATCAATGTACTTGTCCCATTATCCCTCCTGTTGAGAAATGTGTAGCACCATGGCTCAATATTGCAGCCCATTTGTAAAGATTTTTTGGTAAAGTAGGTTTTCCTTCAGGACATACATAGATATTATCTCTTAGTGTAGCACCATTTTTTATCCAATAATCTTTCTCTTTTGGTAGACTCTGTTGTTGCATGTCTTCAAGTAGCTTTAGCTTTAGCTGTCCTGTCAGCAAACGCATTACCCGAAGAAACATCATCTTTCCCTGATTTGTGAGCCGCACATTTGAATATAGCTATCTGGTTTGGTAACTGAACTGCATTCAAAAGATCTGTCAAAAGTGCAGTGCATGTGTCACTGGTTTACCTGTGGATGTTACCAGGCCTCTATTTTTCCACTATTGTGCAAAAGTATGGACAGTGGCAATTGCATACTGACTCTCAGTATAGATGGTTACATCTTTCCCTTTCATTACTTTACATGCTTCAGTTAAGGCTACCAATTGCGCAGCTTGTGCTGAAGAATTTTGATGGTAAAGATGAATCCATCTACAAACAAAATTGTCCCTTCCCCTAGGGGTTGGTCTTTTAGGTCAGCTCTGCTCTTAGCACTTTGTTCTGCCAACTCTTGGCAGTCATGCTGTTCACCATCTTCTGGGAGGGGCAGTAAGGTTGCAGGATTCAGTGTTGTGCATCTTTCTATTGTCAGATGGGGTTGTGACAATAGTGTCGCCATGCAGGATAAGTGTCTAGCTGGTGACAGGAATTTCATGTTAGTCTGTAAAAGTAATGCAGATACAGCATGTGGTACTTTAACGTTAGCTGATGAAACAACACTATTGGAGCGCTTATCTCTACAGCCATAGAGGCTGCTATCGCTGCTCTTACACAATGTGGTAATGCATGAGCAACGCTGTCTAACTTGGATGAGAAATAAGCTTTGGGTCTTACCTTTGCACCGGATTGTTGTATTATAGTGTCCTTTGGACGTTGGGCTAGGCCATCATAAAAAAATGTCAGTTTTCTTTCCCTTTAATGGACTAGGTGAAAGAAAAGCTCCAAGTTTTTTAGACCATTTAACTTCCTTCGTACCTTCACCACGGGATCTCGTCCACAGTCCTTGAGGGATTGCAGACTCGTATTCAAGTGGTGGGCAACGGTGTGGGGCTGGGGTTTCGGGTAAAGAAGGATACAACCTGTTCACACCTCTCACAGCTCCCTGTTCTTCTTCTACCTCCATTTCCTCTATCTGTTCTGCTCTGTTTTGCCTACTTACTGGTCCTGTCTCATTATCCTCTTTTCTATAAAACATTAACTGTTTCTCTTTCTCCTCCCTTTTTACTTTACTCTGTCCCTCTTCTCTTCTTATTGCTATTTGTTTCCAAAAATCAATGTCGTCATAATGTACTTTTTTAATTTTTTTTGGATCATTTTTAGTTTTTTCTATAATTCTATCCTGTAGTTCTGTTATTTTTTGCGAATTTAGTTGGCCATTAAATCCATATTTAGTTATCCATTTATCTAACGCTTGGACTTTATTTGGGTGTTGTTTTTCGACAAATTTCCAATCATTACATTTTAGTTTATCTCTAGGCCTCAACTTACTGCTCATTTTCCCCATTTTTGTTGTTAAATTTAGTCCAGTCTTTTATGCACCTAGCGTGTCCTATAGACTGGAATTTCTTCAGTGGGGTGATAAATATCTTCCATTGTGGTATCTCTCACTTCAACTCTTTCGAGTGGAGAGTCTTGCCTAATGCATCCACAAGGGCCTTATCACTTTCAGTCCCACTGTTTTTAGTATGATTATCAATACCCAGTGGTATTAACAATCCTTTTACACTCACACTCACACTCACGATAGGTTGTCGTGAACTCAAAAAAGGAAGAAAAAAAAAATATATTTTTTTAACACGTGTTCCATCCATCCATCCATCCATCCATCCATCCATCCATCTATCTTCATCCGCTTATCCGGAGCCGGGTCGCGGGGGCAACATTCGGAGAAGGGACGCCCAAACTTCCCTCTCCCTAGACACTTCCTCAAGTTCTTTTATCTTTTTCCTTTTAACTTTTCTTTATTTACCTGTCATTGACTAGTATTCACAGGGTTTTACTTGTTTATAGACAGGGGATTCCGCCATCCCATGAAAGTTTAACTGTCTCAGTACAGAGGATTTCCGTTCATCCTACGGAGTTTAACTGTCTTTCCCTTTTTTTCTTTTTTCTTTCTTTTCTAAGTCACAACAACCATTTCACATGTACTCCTTTTAAATTTGAAACCTACTCACCACCGTTGTCTTCCTCTGGATTTCTGTCAACCGTTGGGATCCAAAAGGCAGTTAAGTCCAGTCCCGTAAAAAGGGTCTTCTGCTGTGGCCACAGTCTTTCACTGAACTTCAGTCCCCCTGCTGGATCCTTCGGGTATGTTGGAATCCGGCTCGAAGGACCAATAAAATGTCAGGTTCAAACAACCTAAAACATGCACAAGTTCATTAAAAAATGAGGCAAAGACAACGGTTCAAATTTAGCTCATGAGAAAACATGAGATTTCTTATGAGGAGAACGTGAGATGGCACAATCTGCTCGATCCCTGGGTCGTTCTGTTGTTCACTTCTCTGTTCCGTCTTTTTATTGAAGACGGGGTCCCTAGTTACATAAATCACGTTGCAAATCTAAGGGATGGAAAATAACTTTGTTGCAACGTGGCACAATGCTTTCAAAGTTTAGCAATCATTAGCAGGGTAGGTGAGTTAATGTTCAGAATTTAGAGGTGATGTATGTAACCTTAGCAGTTATTTCTCTAAGAAAATGAAAAACAAGGTCAACAGCAAAATCAAGGTAAAAGCAAGCAGCAGATATTTTCCTTATAAAGGGAAGGTTAATAATATAATGAATCAGACAATAATATGACAAATATGGGATAACAATAATAATTATTGCAACACATGCAAACTAGCAAAACATTCCTAAGAATCAGAAGTTTATTTGTCCAGCCACGTTCATACATTCAGGCTTTTTTTATGTTTTCGAGATTATGTTATCTGAAAGAGCAAGTTTGTTGACCTTCTGCATTTCAGTATAAATGCTCTCTTCTTCCCATCACATAGATTTGGCATTTGACTTGGGTAGGAGTGGGTATGAAGTCAACTTCACTCTAAATCACTCCTGGTGACATCTTCAGTCTTTCTACTAAGTAGACCACACTTGACTTAAAATTAGTGTTTGCAGCAAATTCTAAGGGTATCTATCTAAGGAACCGGAGTGTGTCTGTTTGAATGTATACCAGTTGTTTCCTATGATCATCTGCTTTTGGCAGAACCCCAGTGTAGTCCAAAACAGAGAGTAGTACATCATGGGTTAAAAAAAAGCTAACGTCATGCTTTTCTTCTATTTATTCTCTTGTTCAGTATTGATTTTAGCACCTTGGGATTATTCCGTTGTGAAAGTGTTTAACCTTGTACATCACAAGAACTGAATATTCAGTTCCAATCTGATAGGCAGTGGTGGCCTCATGGTTAAGGAAGTGGACTTGGGTCCGCCAGGCTTTAGGTTCTAATTCAACAGCTGGACGGTTGCTACTGAGGTGCTCTGAGCATAGCACTGTCACAGAAGGAGTCAGAGTATGGAGCAGTGGGATTTGGGTGGCAGTTGTATAGACTGCCCCTGAGACCAGTTAACAGATGAGAGAATGTAGATACATTTAAAGACTGGTAAAACACCCTTTTCAATTAAAAACTTATATAATGTGTTTTTTTTATATATATATAACTCTAATGCACTAAATGTAAAATAGCACAAATTTATGTTGTGCTATGAATTTTATTTTATTACCAAAGATGAACTCATCTTACCCTAGTCTTTCAGGATTTAGGCTAAGTCAATTCTATGGTGAGTGAACTGCTGAAATGATAGACAGTGGTGCCTCAGCTTTCGAATGCGTCAGCTTTCAAACTTCTCAGCCCTTGACCACTTCACTTTTGACTGGATCTCAGCTTTCGAATGGACCGGGTCAAGCCGAGTCAAGCCTAGAGAGCATTCGGGCAGCTGCGCTCGGCTGAGGCAAGCCAAAACCGTGTGCGTCCTTTCTCGTTCAGCATTCAACACGAACAGACTTACGACCAGCGCAGCTTTTTATTGAATTATTTCTTATGGGAAAAATTAATTCAGACCTCGACCAAATCAGACCTCGACCACCAACCGGAAATGGATTAAGTTCAAAAGCTGAGGCACCGCTGTAGTTTATTATGTTTGAGAAGTTTACTATAGGCTGAACCAGTGATACTACTTCTACAACAATTAATAAAAACATTCCAATATATAATTAACATTCAGATTCCACTTGTACTCTGTAGTTTTGTTCTAAAAAAACATTTTATTACATAACATGTTTTTATATAAAATCTAGTGAGAATAATGATTTTCTGTCGCTTTGCATTGAAAGTAGTGCTAAAACTATAGCTACCCTGTAATGAGTACAGGTGCTGACTGTGTCGGACCATTCCAACTATACAGTTACAAAGACAATGCAAGACGACTTGTCTTGAAAAAGAATTGCATAACTTTACCATTGGCCAAAGACAGTAGAGTTTTCTTGGACACATTTTTGAGTAACCGTCCCTCTCTTTTCAGTTACCTAATACCTCTAACCTTAACATTTCTTTTTACACTCATTTGTACAGTATACTGACTGAGGAGGCTCAGACAGGGGCTGACTGTGAACTGTGAGTTCGTTGCTAGGGCAGTAGTCTCCATGACTGCCACCCAAAAAATAGGCTAACATCAGATATCGGCAAGAAGTTAACGTCACACATACAAAGTTACACTGTGTGCTTGGTGGGACGTTCTTGATCCTAACGCTTCTGTCTTCTCTTTCAGGATGGAGCGGATGTCTGATGAGGCGCTGAGGCTCAACCTGCTAAAGCGAGGACTGGAGTCCCCAAGCGAGCGAGAGGAAGCACTGGCCAAGCGCCTCAAAATGGAGGGGCATGAGGCAATGGAGCGCCTCAAAATGCTAGCCCTCCTAAAACGCAAAGATCTGGCAGACCTTGCAGCCCTTGAAGTTTCAGGGCCCCTGGGAGATGGAAAGAGCCCAGGAGCCAGTTCACTCCACCACCAGAGCCTCATGGGCGCGGCATACGAGGAGAAACTAAATGGGAGCTTGAGACTGGGCAGCCACGGGGGTCATGTTGGACCCAGCAAGAATGGAAAAGAAAATATTCTAGATGAACCTGTGGACATGAGCGCTGGGAGAAGATGGTAAGAGAAATCGATCTTGAGCTGCCTTCAGCCCTTCTCAAATAATCATTCTCTTTTTGTCTGTGCATTTATGACGGCTCTCTGATTTTGACAACAAGTGGACTCATTTGTCTAATTTTTTTAGGAACTTGATGTTGTATTATTCATGTTACAGGTATGCTGTGTTTATCTCCCATTCATTGTCCACAATACAATGAATTCAGAGGAAATAGGACGGACTGAGTCAATTCATGGTGTGAAAATGAGTGTGAATTCTTGGTTCCTGGTGTATGTTGATGTCAGTTTGTGCCTATCTAAGCTTGAACACTAAGTTGGCACTTTTAGGTTACAGCGGAAGATTTCTAATTGTAGACACATTACACCAATTTCAGTAATGTGCATACTTCTGAACTTGCCATTGCGAGACCAGTATGTGTCAGCCATCTGCACTCAATGAATGGACAGCCTCAAAGATCTGAAGTATATAGTCCATACATACTTTTTATGGCACTATAGTGAGCACAATTTTGCTCCCCCAGCATTGGCAGATTCACCAACTGCCAATACATATTATTATGGGACAGAAGAAGTTGGTCCTTGTCTGAACAGGTATAAAAATGAGGATTACATTTTTTTATCTACGTACATAGCTAGTTATTACTCCTATTTTGACTTGTAGTCATAGTAAAAGTTTAATAGACTAATGTGTCAGTAGAACTTTGGGGAAAAAAAAGGGAAAAGGGGAAAAAAAAAGCAAAGTCAATGACTGCCATAACAGAAAGCGGGCAGAGCTTTTACACCAATACCTACAAGGGTCCAGGGTTACCATTCAGTAAGCTTGTCATAAATTAACAGTAACGGGTTATTAATTAAATTAATAATTAACTATTAAGTAAATTAATGTTGTTATTTTCCCCCAAATGCATTACACGAAGCAGCATTTTCTTTTTAACTTATATATAATTATATTATATTATAATATACCAATCATATTGTCCAAACCAGTAATTTCTGCTTGTTATAGCAACCAATACTTTACACGAAGCAGTATTTCCCCAATTACATAATGATCCTGATATCAGGCCAATAATATCTGACATCCCTATATTAATGTTATGTAAAACAGATGTTAGGTCAAAAGTACAGTGGCCTTACAGTGTTTGCTGCTTCTCCATTCTTAGTAAGGAACAGAAATAGGTTGTGACCTGAGACGCAGCAGTCAGCAGTCTTTTTTTGCCTTGATGTAACCCTTCGGCAAGCCTTGCCCCCGAGCTGCTGGGCAGCTGTTATATCACACGTACATTCAGGACAGTAAGTTGCTCTCCATTGAGTAGTGATAAAAGGATAGCAGTAGTTGCTGGGTGATGTTGTCACTCTCTGAGAACCCTCAGGGAGTGAAGTCTCTACCTTTTTCAGCAGCTAAGAGGTGTTTGTGCCCCAGGTCAGTTTCTACTATTCTAAGTAGGTCAACAGTGTCAGCAGTTTAGAGGTATTTCCATCCCAGACAAAGACAGGAGAAAGGTTAACTCCAAGACTTGTTCTGTTAAAAAAAGATTATATGGGTTAAGAAAGCACATGAAGCCTCACCGTAACATTGAATATGTATTGTTGCCTGAGATTGCAGTTCACGTATGAGGCCCCTAAAACCGTAGAATTACTTTTTGTAAGTATTGACTAATTGTGTGTTCATGTGTTTATTGAAACCTGGAAATATGCACTATAAAAGTATAATGGGGTGGGCATAAATATCACTCTGAGTATTGGTTGCACCTGTGCACTCTAGTGGCCGTCTTTATATAAATAACATACATGTACATTTTTAGGGGAACAAGAGTATGGAGCCAGAATAGTCTCAAAAAGATCCTTGTGGGTAAACACGGATCCGTGTGCATATTCTGAGGAGAGCACACAAACAACGCTTCACACGTCAATATACATTTGTGAATTCTTCTAAATACGTTTGTGAATTGTGGTACGCGCACGCAAATCGTGCTTTTACTTTGTGAAACTACGCGCACGCTAATTTGTTTTTTTTGAGACTCAATTTACGCCGACCAGATTTGTGAGCGTAATTTTGCTACGTCACTCCATCACCAGCCAATCAGAATGAGTTTCACTCATTTGCAGCCAATCACACAGCAGTGTCCCCACGAGGGTCCGTCTGTGACGTCACTAAACTGCGTCTAAGAACCAAGTTTATGTCCTACAATAATAGTGAGCATTCAAGTGTAAGTATCATGTGATAACATGCTTACATACTTACACTCAAATGCTCGCCATTGCCGCTTGCAGACACCATTATTGTAGGACTTGAACTTGGTGCTTGGACGCAGTTAAGTGACGTCACAGACAGACCCTCGTGGGGACACTGCCGTGTGATTGGCTGCCGACGAGTGAAACTTCTGATTGGCTGGTGACGGAGTGACGTAGCAAAATTACGCTCACAAATTGACGTGTGAAGCGTTGTTTGTGTGCTCTTCTCAGAATACGCACACGGATCCGTGTTTACGCACACGGGTCTTTTTGAGACTATTCTGGCTCCATACAAGAGTAGCACGTATATTACTTTTTTCATTTTCATAGCTGTAACAAATATGTGAAACTGTATATGTTCATATACAAGTATATGAACATAGTGTGCAACTAATACTGCGGTGCTCAGTATCAGTTACAAACCCAGATACTTTGTTCAGAAAGTGAGCATGTTTTTCTGTTCTGCTTCTGTTCATGACAGTATACGCCTTAAGTTGTTTTTGTTAAACCAAACTTTTTTTTCCATTTGGAGTCAAATATTATTCTGTAAAGGAGAAGAAAAAAAAAAATAAAACTGCCTATCAGCATTTTTCTGCTGTTCTTACTGGTTTGGTTTAGGCTCAAACCTCTGTGTTGCCCTATTTCCCATAGAGCTGAGTCACCTATATAACACCACCTATCAGTTCATTGCATATTTATTATTACCTAACCTGAAATAGTCCTTGTTCTTAGACAATACACAAATGAAAATGCTTGTACTTGTACCAATGTGTAGAAAATTGCACTAGAATGACTGTCGGCTCATTAATTACTTAAAGAAAAGAATTAAAGAAAAATAGCAGTGGGACATATGATGGATTAGAGCTTATACACAACGGTGCTATACATTTCTTACTAAAATACTGCAATTGTTTTACCATTTTATTTTTATTATTTCCTATATCGATCTCATGACATTTTTTTTTCAATATTGACTAGTTTTAATGCTTTAATGTTATTTGCTTGCAAAAACAAGTAGGCCTTTTCAGAATGTCACATCATATGTTTCACCATACCATTTAGCACAACCTGTTAAAGACATTTACCATTAACTTTTGTTCAATATCCAATTATGCTGATACTGTCCAAATACTTAATTTTCCGATCCCAGTCAACCAATACAAATAGATGCTGCCGTTTGTCCCCAATACTCAGGTAAACATCTGAGGACCCTATGTCTGATTCCAGTAAATTTGGCAAAACTCAGACATTGTCTCATAAGATTTCTAATTTTGAAAAATTAAACTATATTTATCTTATCAATATCAGGTAATTATGCTACTATGCCAATAATATCAGTCGTGGCATATTATTGGACATTCTGATCTAAAAATACACATCTGTACAACTTGAGACAAATTATCCATGTTGACACCTGGGTTCATCAGGTGTCAAGTGTCCCCCACCCAAAACCCTCACCCAGGGGATTCAGCTGTGGTGATCAAGTCCCAGCGTGTGTCTCAAGAGCATGTGTCCATCGATGGCCCCGCTTGATCCCCAACCACCTGGATGCCTTTTCAGCGACATCGCTGATGTTTTTGATTGCTCTCCCGTTGTGCAGTCCCTTCACTCCCAGCATCTTGAGTGTACTAATGAGGGACTGGCCAGCGAATCCTATGCACCCAACCTTGGGTTGCATTGAGTCTTCCATCCCCTGCTTTGGCATTCACCTGCCAGCTCCTCATATTTGGCCTTCTTCCTCTCAAAGGCCTCCTCCATCCGCTTCTGACTTGTGCCCGTCCGGATGCCACTATACCTACCAGCTCACCGGGATTCCGGCTAGTTTACCACCTCCTGAGCACTACACTTCCTGTCAGTCCTTACTTCAATGCCAGCCAAGGAGACTTTGATGTCAATAGAGTCCTTATAAAGCAGCACCTATCTTGTTTGAGTAACCATAAACTCCTCCTTCAAACTGCTAAAGGATAGTTCCAGCTTGGTGTTCCTCCTGTACAAGGCGATGCCCCTGAGGCTTCCTGGTAGGCCCAGCCATTTCCACAAAAGGGAACTGACCTTCCTCCCAAAGCACTCGAATGTCTGTTGTTGTAAGCCAGATTCCCAGCTCCTCTGTTGTTGCTCGGAGTGCTGCAGTGTCCTTCAGGGTGCAGTCATAGATCTTGCCCAGGCTCTTTACTGGCTTCTCACCCACAGTTGGAATCTGGGTGTGCCCTAGTGAGAAGCGAAACCTGTCCGACACCTTCCCCTTCTTCACCACCATGGATTTGGACTTGGCTGGCTTAAAGTTAATCCGGGCCCAGCTAATCAGACGCTCAATGCCTTGGAGGATCCACCTGAAGCCCAGAACTGTCGTCGCGTGCCTCCACTGCGGGGCAACCTCACCCCTTCTCCATACGACCCTGAGGATCGTCCGTAGTTGTTTCAAGAGTCTCTTGTAAACCACATATGGTTGGGCCTGGTTCTGAATTGGATCTGGCTGCCCTGAGAACTTCTTCAACTTCAGTCAAAGATGGCTCCTTGGAATTGAATGCCGAGGTGGGTTCTGGCAGAGTAATCAAGGCTCTGCGTGGCCCAAGATCTTCTCCTCTTCCCCAATCCTTGGGCACCTTCTTTTTTGCCCAAGGATTTTCTTGGTGAAACCAAAAAGGGTTCAGGATAAAGGCTGCGCGCCTCCTGGCTCTCTCCTTACCCCTCTGTCTATGCCACTCTGCTCGACGCAGGGTGATAAGTCTCTTTGGAAATGTTTTTGCTTAATTCCTCTTTCAGATTTCAGATTTTTTTATCACCTACGTTGATTTAGAATCCAACTTTGACAATACAAGTATCAGATTAACGTCTGCTACATATCCACGCAATCTCTTAACTGTTCATTCTGAAGTGACTCAAATGAATCTTCCACAGAATGTTAACTATTTTTAACTGAAGGTTTAGTAAAGCATAACTTAATCTGAGCTCTTTTCTTAAAATATATCGTCTCCCTCCTGTGACCATAATTACCTACCAAATCATCTTGTTTGCATGCAAATAATAATATCCTCAAATTTTGGGATTATTTAGCTGTTTTTAGCTGTTGCTAAAATAGATAGTAACTCCACTACCAAAGTTGCTCCTTGCGCTTGTGCTGAAAGTTTAGAGCAGCCAACACAGTGCCACGGGCACCAGGTAGCTCGTAAGACCATGAGTCGCCCGTACACCTGTTCTAAAATTAAGTCTAGCTAATTCTAGCTTTAGCACTTTTCAGTGAGCTGCATCAATTTATTTTATTTTTTGATACTCTAGGTTAAATCCCACTTATACGAGAACTGGAAATGATAATATATTATCATTCAAATGATTTATATAAATGAACTCTGACCTACTATAGTTCAAGGGTCAGTATTTATAGTACATTTGTTTGCACAACTTTTAATTTCATTTTTTTCCTAGGCTTATGCAGGGTGTTTGTTAAAAATATTTAAAAATTCTGCTGCAGTACATTGTGATTTCCTAGGACTGTTGTAAAAGTGATCATTTGAAAATGGTCAATTTGAAAAACACTGGAACTTGAAAATATAGAAAAAAAGTGTTACATATTTATATTAATTTATTTCCTATCTTCTTACATTGTTGCTATTTTCATGAGAAATCATTAACATTATCAATGTCTATACAGCTAAATATCATTAATTGTTGATATTTAGATATAATTTAAGATATATTGAGCAAATTGGCTATTTCAGAAGTATGTATGTATACCAAACTAGTAGCTGTTTGCCTTTATCAGCACCCAGGAAGTAGTTTGGTGATTCCTGGTTTTGAGTATATGGGCTGTGTCACATCTGTTGTTGTAGATTCTGTACAGACCATTTATGGACCAAAACCCTCCAAATGAGCTTTGTACAGCCACAGAACAGTAAACTGTTGTGCTTTTATTTAGGAATTAGTATTTTATGTTTCTTAAAAATATGTTGCAAAAATTTATTTAGCTTTTCTTTTCTGCCCCTGAGAAAAGTAGCTGAACTTTTTTTTTCTCTTTGTCTACAGTGATACAGATCGTGACAGAAGAACTCCGTCTCCAGATGTCATCATCCTTTCAGACAATGAGGCCTCGAGTCCTAGAACAACACCTCGCCCTGAGGAACGTGTGCATCAGGCGAACCTGGATATGTTTAAGGTAAAACTATTGCTATAATAAATGACTGATTTATTTTGTCTTACGTTTAAAATATGTTTTTTACTTTACGTTACTATCATTTATTAATTTTACTAGAATCACACACAGGGTTCGGAAACATTTAACTCAATTTTGGGGGCAAACGAAGGAACATATTGTTCTTGTTTGATGTCAGTATCGGAAAATTAAGTGAAAATTAAAAATATTTGCTAAATTGGATATCAGCGAAAGTTATCATTGGACACCTTTTATAAAACCATAGGTGCAAAACTTTTAATGTCATTGTATTGTTGTCGGGTCTCATTTGCTGGAGGATGTGTTGCAAATTAAAGCACATACTGTAACTTTTGTCTATGTACGACCATGGACAGCGTTTATTAAAAATTAGGGGAATATTTAATTTCTGTGTTATCTATCGTTTAGTTAGGTGTTATTACAAACATTTTATCATCATTAGCTTTTGTTGACTATACTGGATAATAACTTATGCACAGTCAATATTTAGATTTTTTTTGCTCCATTTAAAGACTGACATTTACCTAACTATATAATCAAACAACACAGTATGGGAATGGTTAAATAGGAGCTGCTCCTATTTAAAAAAAATTACCAGTTTACCAGTTTTATCATTTGTCTGTCTGGAGTTTGTGTGTCCTCCACGTGTAACTGTTTCCTGGTAGAAAATCACCATGCAGACTTGAGTCTTGTAATGGGTAATATAAAGCAGTGGTATCAGAGATATGTTTCTTATCCCATAACCAACCTTCTTGAGCAGGAGTCACCTTTTTTTTTTTTTAAACAGAGTTTCCTCATGAATACGAACTACAAAGAGCTTAATGATTAATGATCTTCATGATCCTTCGACCATGTGTAGGTGGGCCGTATTATCGATTCATTTTGCTCTGGCGTCTCTGGGCTACACGATCTTATGTTATAAAAAAATATTATTTACGTTAAGCTAATGGCAAACAGTTTGTCGCAAAAGTCCTGTCAGTTGACTATGATGAGGCATATTATGCAGAACTAGCTTCTTCATGGCGTAAGAAGACTTTAGTTTGTGAGTAGTGGCACAGTACGACACCTAATCCTCCCAGACCATATGTGTCAAACTCAAGGCCTGGGGGTCCAAATTTGGCTTGATGATACTCTTTGTATGGCCGGTAGAAGCTGAGTATCTTATCTAAAAAGTTGTTTTAAAACACTATTAGTTACTTCTGTGAGTAATGATTAACTTCAGTAATTTGTATTGATACATGAAGTAGTCACATCTATACATTTACAACACTGGTAAAAATTAGATTGACATTACTATCCTAGACCAATCCAGTAGCTGACTGATGACAACAGTTTATCAACATGGCGGCCTCTGTGGTTTTCACTTCATATTACTGAGGCAGAGAAATACTCCCAACAGGCTTCTAAACTGGAAATCGAGCTTAAACATTGCTGCATACATCTGCTGGATGAGTGAAGTTAAGCAAAGAATTATGACAAACTAACGGTGATCACTCACATATATCGAGGAAAACTTGTGATACAAACTTTTCAGGCAGCAATTTCAACATGAATATTTTCATTTGGTTGTAAGCCACACTTTTTCTGGCCCGACCATTGTCATTGCACTCATTTTAATATCTTTGCATGTGTTATGATTGTAAAAGCGCAGTCACGGTTTAATATTTAAATCTCTTAACATTTGTTTTATTTTGTTGAATAAATCCATCAGGAACTGGTGAGTCTCTGTTCTAACTTGACCCATTTAATACATTTTTAGAAAGAAAATGCATAGAAGAGAAAAAATCGAAATGATGGATAAAATACCACTCACAAATAATCAGTTATTGGCTTATGTTGGTGAAAGTAGTAATTATAAATAAGGCTCTCTTCTTAACTTTACACTCCTCATTAGCCAATAGGAACTTCAACTTTATGGGTATATTGACATATTTGAAAGTGATATTTGTTTCATTCTGAGATCTTCACCCTGAGTTTGAATGAATGACGAGTACCTTTGGATATAATTGATAGATAGAAAGATAGATATCAAGGGAAATTAAGACTACAGCAGCATTAAATGCATACATTTATACTGGAATAAATACATACAGTGTTCATATTTATACAGCCATTATTAGTAAATAGTACTTACCATATTTTCACATAAAATCATTAATATATAATTGTACAGTTGCACATATAGCATAACGTTCATAAAAACAAGTTTGATTATTTTTATGTGTCTGGTGCATATAGAGTTTGTATTATGCAGTCTATTTTGGTATCTATATCTCAATTGCACATTTCGGTTTCATCATATTTGGACTCATGCTGATGCTGCATATTAAGACCATATGAATGTAACTTTGCAACTGAGAAGTTGTCAGAAGCCCGCTGTGTGGCTGATTTTTGACTGGTTGTTTCAGGGGAAGAGCGGCGAAGAGAGACAGCAGATGATCAAGGCTCTGAGAGAGGAGCTGCGTCTGGAGGAAGCACGTCTGGTGCTGCTCAAGAAGCTCAGACAGAGTCAAATGCAGAAGGAGAACGTGGTGCAAAAGGTCAGTGTTGCAAATCCCCAAAAACAAGGTGTAGAGATTTTTTTTTTAAGTAAAGAGTTAGGTTACTGGAGATTAGAGTTAAATATTTTTCCCAAAATTGACAAAAATCTCAAATCCCGGGAAATGACAAGCTATTTCCCAAGAATTTGGGGATTTTTCTTTTTACTGTACCCTGTGTATAGGCCTTATTTAAATATAATTCAAATATTTGTGCCAACCTGCATTGTACATGAAATTATTGCTATTTTAGGCCACAATTAGTGAAGCAAAACAATAGGTTTAATCTCCACACCACCTATAAAGGTGGTGTCGAGCCACTTGCGCTGTCGTGAGCGACATCTGCTGCATTTATATGGGAGGTTTGTTTGTAAGTCGTCTTTTGAAAAACTGGCCAGTCGTTATAGCCTAAATAATATTTTGACACAACTCCCATTTAAAAGCGGTATATGTTAAAGCAAACTATTTCATGATCATTTCTTAATACATTAGGCATGTATCTTAAAACTAGTTTCATAATTGTAGGATGTAGCGGCTGTAAAAGTTGAAAAAAAAAAAACCACTTACCCTCGCTCCCGTTTTCTCGGGGAAGGAGCTGGGTAAAAGACGCTCCGCAAGACCCATTGCCATCCCCATTACTGTATGACAACAACAGATCCTCACAATCTTTTCATGGGTCCTGTCTTCACATTTCCCGATTCCCGGTAAATGGTTCTGATTCCCTATTAAACCCTACCTGACATGCACCAAAATAGAAAATGTGTGACTCAAACCAAAAATTAGGAAACAAAGGCTGAAAACACAAGAAATAATGAGGCCAGTTATTGTTACAATTGCATTCAACAGTGAACTAGACCTCAATAAACCAAGAAACTGCAATCACATAAATTAATATTAATGTTTCAAAAAATACCACATTCTTCTCATAAAAACACATTGTACGTTTAAGCCAATTACTGGATTATTGGATTGTGCTTGCTGTTTTGTTCCTTTGTCCAAGTAATGATTTTTCTAACCTGAATAAAGTTGTGACGAAGTGCAAAGGATCTAAGTACATCTCAGTGACATGTCTGCTGACAGACTGTTTTCAGTGTATTTTATAATTTAATTGTTTTCATTATGTCTCAACCCTTTTTGCAAAGGGGACATTTAGTGCTGCAATTAAAGATAAAAATCACTTCTGCGATACATACCTGAAAGAAGCTCCAATCCAGCAAGATGAGAGAGGTTGTTTTCTATGGAGATCAGACATGGGGACTCGAGTCTGAGACTCTGACTTGAGTCGCATTTAAGTTGCACAAAGACTTGTGACTTGACTTGAGACTTGCCATGTAAGACTCGAGACTTGACTCGGACTTGGGTGTTATGACTCGTAAGTCGTGAATTAAGTCTTATCAAGGAATTATCTATTTTATCATTTATTTTATATCACTTTTTCTGATGCGTTTCCCAGCGCTGTGGAAAATCGCAGGCAGAAGTAGTTCACTTCCTTATGGTGCGCTAAGGTTTGTAACGCATGCATGCTGCCTCAAATTTAGGTTTCATATCACAGCAACCGTTGTGGCGGTAAGCCAGACTGGAGTGATTCCTGTTCCAAATGTCATTGCATTTGCTTATAAATACTTTGCGCAGACATCCAGTAAGCGAACGGCTACTTGTAAGGAGTGTGGCCTTAAGATAAACGATGCTGGATCAACAACGTCGAACTTTCTCAAGCACCTCAGAACACACAAGGATAGGTCAGTGGGCAAAGGGAAACTGGGCTTGTGTGGTAAGATAACGTTACTGTTAGCAAACTAGTTCAGCCACAGTTATAGTCTGTTGGCTAGTTTTTTTAGTTCCCCTCCCCTAACGTTACCTGACGTTATAATATATTATAGCCCTATACTGCAGTACAGTACAGTATATACAGTACTCAGTTATATATTTTCATTTTCCTTCATTTGTTATTTTCGATTGGTAAAAGGACAAGACCACATATGCAAATCAGTTCTTATGTATCCTGTAGTATTCACAAAATTGTTCAAGCTTAAAGCTTTTGTGATGTTTCCTTACATTGCACATGCACAGTACATTGTTTTGATCAACTTTGATGGTGTAGTGTGCAATAACATATTATAGGCCAATAGTACAGTACATACTTTTAATCCAAAACAACACGGCAATGCAGTATTATCTCTGATAGCACCTAATATGAAAACTTTCATCTGTTTGAGACTCGAGACTTAGACTTGGGACAAAAGACTCGTGACTTGCCTTCTACTTGCGCATAAAGTCTCAAGTCTTGAGTTGGACTTTGAAAAAGTGACTTGTGAACATCTCTGGTGGAGACCCATAGGTGTTTAGTGATTGTTGCTCAGGTTTCCTTTTTATATTAGGCATATTCTAGACCAGACCTGGGCAAACTAAGGCCTGCGGGATGTGGCACATACCAACAGAGGAAAACTGTTTGCAGATAGATCCCATCTTGAAATTTCTGGATAACACATTTTACAAATAGCTACCTGTTGGTCTTTTTCAGGTATATTGAAATATGTTTAACCCCCAGACATTGGCTCTTTCAGAGAAGCCTATACTGGCCACAACCTAACTAATCATTAATTTCACTATGTTTTTTGATGTTTGAAGTCTTTTGGCCGAAGGTTGAAGGTATGCTATTGGAGTCTGAAAATTTGGTGCATCTCCAATAAAAACATGTAACCTGCATCTGATCTGATACCTACAGTAAACCCAACTGCTCACCCTAACTTTCTGCAAAATACTGTATCCAATGATATCTCAGCAACAACAGCATGATGGAGAAAGAAATTTGGATTAGAAATTTAGAGATATTCCAGATTGCAGTATTATTATAAATCCATTACTTGTAATTTAAGGAATGCTTTTTTACCCTTTGTTTAGATGTCACACTGTCTGAGCAGTTTAGTATTCTCTTAACAAAGAATATGCAGAGCTCTGGATTTATTACCTGGACATAGTCGTAAATGGCTGTACCCCAAAATTAATTCAGAGATTAGACAATGACGGTGTCAAATCTATAACTCAATGACGTCCTGCTCACACCCGTGTGAGGAGTGAGGCTGGAGATGGCAGATCCGTTCACAGAGCGCTCTCTTTGTTATTTCTTGCTTCCCCTTCCCTCAGTGATGAAAAGGCCAACAATACAAACAACTCTGCATGATGCAACACAGACAAACATCAGTGCAAACTACAGCCACTGAACTGAGTTGAATCAGTCCCTCTGATACACTTAACTAGAAACTATGCGAATGGGCCTGGTGGATTAGACTAATCCACTACAGTAAGAATGGTGACTTAGTGGTTAACGAAGCGGACTGTCCAGAGGGTTTCAGGTTCAAATCCAGTAGCTTTAAAATTACCACTGAGCGCCCACACACTGCCCCCTGGGCTTCTCAAAGCTGCTCAATGTTCACTTTGGTGATGGGCTAAATGCAGAAGTCATATTTCGTCATGGTGATTTGTATCACAATAACTAGACTTTCCTTGCCTTATTTATTCTTATTCATCTACTTATCTGATGCCACCTGGCCTTACTGTGCAGAACATCCCCTGCAGAGCAATACTTCTTGCCTCACGTTTAAACAGACTGGTTTAGACGTCTGGTTTTGAGGTGTGATCTGTCCTGTTGTATGATCTCATTAATCTCACTGTTGAATTAATGCTATTAATCTGTAACTCACTACCTGCAGGTCCCAGTGGTCCAGAACTCATCAACCTCTGCTCAGCCTCCAACCATCCACAGCTCCTCTAACCTAGCGAAGCTGCCCGTTAGGCCTGGTCTTCACAACCCAGAGCCTCAAAATCTCCGCACTGGACAGGTCTGTATTCTTTCTACATGTTGGAAGACAAACTTCCCCCCTGCTTTACAACAACAAAACTAGGATCATTCTTCGTCTTTGTTGTCTCCAGCTTGTATACAATGTCTCCACATAGACTAGGAGACACTTAATAAACAAGAGCAAAAAATAAACTTTTACTTCAATTACAGACTGCTTGAAATTTACTTTAAAATAAAAAAATTAATAAATTTAATGCGTCACATTTTTCTAGATACAGGACTTTCTGCTTATATTTTAGTTCATTTTGTGTGTCATTATAATATATCTGCTTGACAACATTCAGCGGCTGTTGTTTTTCTGCTTCTGATTACGTCTCACTCCACGAGTAAAACAAGCATGTTGCTTCTTTGCCATTTAATCAACGTCTGCCAAACATTCACAAACCAATTTGTTAGCAGGATGATTTTTGTAAGCCAGATCAATAAATTCACTTTTGATTTGGCTTATTATGTATGGAAATCAAATCAAATCAACCCACTAAATTGTTCTGCCCTGATGGACCAACTTTCTTGTGGTGCAGAGCTGCCTCTGTGAAAGTGTTTTTTTAATATATATAGCTATAGTATTGGGGACATGATGTGCCGTCATTTTGATTTTTCTCAGCGAGTGCGATTTTTTTTGTTCAAGATTCAATATGGAGGTAGATTAGTGGTAGGATAAGGATTAACAGTGGGTATATGTAGGTGCCCATCTTGCTTTTTTGCTTCTAGCAGGTAAAGTGCTGCCCCCTTCTGGCCACTGGATTATAGACAATATTTTTATATTGTGTATATGAACGATCACAAGGAAAAATCCATTTGATTTTAAATAATAGGGCGTTCTGTTCAGTGATTCAAAGTGGGATATTGAAATTGTTATTATATTCAATTTATTAAGAGAGTTATTAGAAGGCAGAATTATCATGGTTGAGGGTCTCTTATCTACAGGTCCCCAACCCTTAGGAGGCAATGTGGTACTGGGACAGGGAATAGTGGTACTGGGCTCCATACAATTACTTACTTACTTTTTTTTTTTTTGATTGAAGGGTTGTAGTGTTTTGTTCAGTCAAGTCTGACAAATGCATTAAAAAGGCAAACAATAAAACAATGTACTACCTTAAACAACCTAAAATTTGGGGACCTCTTAGTTTTCCAATAGGGATATTGACCAATACCCATAACTGAGGAAAACTTAAATAAAATCTATGTTAGAATAAATCGAAGTTGGCAAAATGCCGGCATTGTGTTTGTGGATTTTCATCATCTGCCGACATTGAACTTACTGATGTACTGATGTACTACAATGTGGACTATAAATATCAGTTGACTGATATTACCTGACACTGCTGCTATAATAATGTCTAAATATATTGAACAATAGCCATTTGATTGGAGTTCAGGTAGTGGGTATTACTCTGATCTGAGCAACATGGCGGACAACACATATGAAACTTACTGCGTTTCTCATTTAAAATTAAAGGCTTGGAGATTTGGGGTTTTTTTTTCAAGAAGGATGGAAAGATTGATAAAAGCAACACAACTTGACGACTCTATATAGTAGGCCTGGGCAATTATTTTGACTTGCGGGCCACAGATGGTACAAAAATCTGAGTCATGGGCCAGGTGAGGATCAGAAAGATTGAGTATTTGCGTAAACTAAGATAAATGATGAGTAAAGTATTGAATAAAGGTAATGATTTAGACTATCTATTGGGGAAATGCTGGCTTTGGAGGGAAAAGGTAGAAGGAAAATGATAATATAAATTAAAAGTTAAAAATTTGGACAAGTTGGGCGGGCCGGATTAAAACGCCAAACGGGCCGCATCTGGCCCCCGGGCCTTAGTTTGCCCAGGTCTGCTGTATAGTGACAATCGAATACACTGAAGGTCCAACAAACCTTAGCAGAGTGAGACTGATGACTGGGTGATGACCATATTAAACCACGTGTTTATGAAATTCCATTTTCCCCTTTTAAATAAACTAAACTAAATCTAAAAAAGACTGGCAGCTGTATAGTGTTGTTGAAAGCGATGTTGCAAATGTTTATTCATAAAAATGAATTGAACTGGACCGAATCGGATCGAACTGGATCGATTGTTTAATATTTTTTATGAATCGTACCTGAATCGGACCGTAGCCTGTGAATAGGAGATATGAATTGGAATTGGTGAGTGAATCGTCACACTCCTAGTTATTACTTATGGTGTTATTTGCACACACTGCAGGAGTAAAGTTCAAACCATATTCCAATATCCCTATAATTCCTTAAAATATCTTTGCAAACATGCATTTCCAGAAGCATAGGCCTCAGGTCAGATGCTGTAAACTGTAATAATTACAGTTTACAGCTTACTGTAAACTCCTAATAATTGTTATTATAATTGTTAACCACTAGAAATAAAATAATAATTTCTGACATTCCATGGCCCCAGGCCCCTATCAGTCTTTGTGTGCTTACATAGGTTGGATCACATTAACAAAGCTGTTATTTACCTTTCTTTTCTTTTCTCTATTTCAGGGTCATACAGTCATCAGGTCTGGAGCCAATGCCAATTTGCCACCAATGCTTATGTCACAGAGAGTGATCGCCCCCAACCCTGCTCAGCTGCAAGGTCAGAGGATCTCCTCCAAACCTACGATGTCTCGCTCCAGCTCAGGCAGCATAGCAGGTGCTGTCGGCTACCAGCAGGTAAGGACATATGTTTCAAAGGCAACATTTCAATAAAAGCCACTGCTGTTGTGTACATTAAGCCGAGCGCACACTGTACCATTTCTATTTTAATAATTCTATTCTCTCAAATCGTGGCAGTTTTGTGCTGCTCACACGACAGGTCTGAGCCCAGTATCCAGACCTGCTTTTGGAAGCATCTGCCAAATGTATTGTATTGAAATGTAACCTAATGTAAATAGCAATGAGGAGGAAAAACGCAAACAAACCTATAGTGGGAGACATGTATTAACAAGGAAATGTCTTGGCAGACGTGGTCTGTCTGGTCTACCAGTTCTGCCACACTGCTCTACATTGTTTACCTGCTTTCTTCTCTGTGTCTATTTTTGTGCACTTGTAGTTGGGTTAGGTTAGGTTGTGGTCAAATTCGAGAGTAAATCAGCAGGATTTCAAACATGTTTGATTTTCACACAATCTTGAGGTTGTTACATAATCACATGTGCACACTGTGAGACTTGAGTCACACAACTGAAAAATTGTGGCAAAATCGCACAGTGTATGCTTGGCTTTATAGATATCAAGTCTCTGTATACATCTAAACTGGTGCTGCACAAGAATAAGAGTTCATTTACCTGAAAGATTTACTGCTCAGAGTGATTAACACCTGGTGAAGGATCTAAAAAATTGGGGTTTTCTACATCTGTTTTTTTGGTCAGTTGTCACTTATTGCTAAGATAAAGAATTAATCAGAATGATTTATTTTAAAGCGTGCGCAGCAAGAGAAACATGCAGTTGCATTAAGTGTTGCATGGTCAAAAGTCTTGTAGCTGTCTTTCAAGGTGTTGCCTCATTGCTTGTCCAGTAAGAGTTGTAGTCTCTAAAAATCACTATCTGCCTGTGCAGGCCAGCCAACAAGTGACAGCATCCCAGCGCTCAGGCTCCAGTGCTATGTACATGAACCTGGCCCACATGCAGGCAGCAGCAGCAGGGGCCAGTGGAGTAGGCGGAGGTCTCGGCGGAGCTTCAGCCGTCAGTCCATCCACCATTTCTGCCTCGGCCAGCGGAGCCGTCAGCTCAATGGCTGACCAGGCCAGTAGCCAGGCAGCAGCCAAGCTGGCTCTTAGGAAGCAGCTGGAAAAAACTCTCCTGGAGATCCCTCCTCCCAAACCTCCTGCTCCGCTCCTCCACTTCCTACCCTCTGCAGCAAACAGTGAGTTCATCTACATGGTGGGCCTGGAGGAGGTGGTGCAGAGTGTGCTGGACAGTCAAGGTGAGCAGTCAATACAAATGCACCCACAATGTCCAAAGCTTCATGTCTGTTGGCTTGACCAGTTGTCACCGTTGTAGGTAAACTCAGAGGCTCGCTGCCTCGCATGGAGCCCTTTTTCTGCGCCCAGTGCAGAACTGATTTCACCCCTCATTGGAAGCAAGAAAAGAGCGGGAGGATCTTGTGCGAGCAGTGCATGACGGCAAATCAGAAAAAGGCACTGAAGGCAGAGCACACCAACAGGCTGAAGAATGCCTTTGTTAAGGCTCTGCAGCAAGAGCAGGTAAGCAAGACACTGTCACTGCCTCAGAACCAGTCATGTTGAGGATATATACAATACATATATGCAATGTTTGTTTGTGTGTGTGTGTAGATGTGTATATATGTGTACGTGTGTATATATGTGTATGTGTGTATATATATGTATATATATATATATACATATGTATCTATACATAGTAAATAAAAAACAGCAAAGAGTCTTAATCCTTTTTTTTTAAGTCGTAACATGTCATATCTAAGGATCTAAAACAATAAGGTCTCTTTTGTATTTACTAGGGGTGTGCAAAATATTTGTTTTGGATCAGTTATTCGTCTGTGACCTACACGATCCAAGTGCACCGGTCCAAAAAGCCCCGAACAATCGATAATGCAGTGAAACGGTCCGATGGTTAGGATTTTTTCACGTGGATAGGTTTCCTGCTCCATGGCCCCGCCCACACAGCGGCGAGACATTGGCCACTCCCGCCCACTACAGCGGCAAGCCATTAGACATATATATACAGTATATATACATCTATTCACAAATGTATGATTGGAGGTTTTGTTTCTTGGGGGATGTG
>JAFBJS010006215.1:140345-164951 GCA_016785265.1 Paraplagusia blochii
GTTTTAGATCGGTTGTCGTGCTGTGACCTACACGATCCGAGCGTACCGGTCCAAAAGGCCCTGGTCGATCGAAAATGCAGAAAACGGTCCGATGGTTGAGATTTTTGTCCGTGGATTGGTTTCCTGCTCCATGGCCCCGCCCACACATCGGCGAGACATTGGCCACTCCCGCCCACTACAGCGGCAAGCCATTAGACATATATATACAGTATATATACATCTATTCACACATGTATGATTGGAGGTTGTGTTTCTTGGGGGATGTGAACTATGACGTGAGCTGATTTGATTGGAGTCCAGGTTGTGGGTTTTAATCTGCTCCGGGCAACATGGCAGACAACACAGATGAAACTTACAGCGTTCTCATTTAAAATAAAAGGTTTTGATTTCTTTATTTGGGTTTTTTTTAAGAAGGATGGAAAGATAGATAAAAGCAACGCTATTTGCCGACTCTGTAGAGCGACAATTTAATACACTGGAGGTCCTTACCAGTCACCCGGACAGACGGCAGAGTGAAACTGATGACTGGGTGACGATTTCGGCACCGCAGCAACCACCAGTAGTCAGAAGAGCAGACAGAACAAAAAAAAAGTTTTTCCAACTGCAGTTCAGCAATAACTCGGCAGAGACCAAGGAAATAACGGAATCTATGGCGCGTTATATTACAAAACAATGTCATGTGTGACAGTGTGGTTACAGGAGTGTTGTCTACAGCTAAACCTTTCTTAAACTGTAGGCATGTATTTCACTAAAATAAGTAGAGAGTCACCTGATCTTGATATACTTGTTAATGGAGATAAAATACAAATTGTCAATCAGTTTGAATATCCTGGGTTAATATTAGATTCACAGCTCTCCTTAAAGGCCATATTGACAAATTATGTAAAAAAAAATTCAAAGTAAATCTTGCACATGTTCATGCAATTCGAAAGGAGATGTCAGATAAAGCTGAAAAAAATTCTTAATTGTATAAAATGTGTCTGCATATGTATTTTCTATTATATATATGTATATGTATTGTGTGCTTCTTGCCTTTTTACATCATGGCCAGGGGACTACAGCTGAAAACTAGCCTCTGGATGATTCTTTCTTATTTAACCATGTGTTGCAATTCCATTTTCCCCTTTTAAATAAACTAAACAAAAAAAAGATTGGCAGCTGTATAGCGTTGTTGAAAGCAGAGTAGCAAAATAATTTTCAAAATTCAAAAAACTAATCGAACTGAACCGAACTGGATCGATAGTTTAATGTTTTTTATGAATCATTACTGAATCGGATCGTAGCCTGTGAATCACGATATGAATCGGATCGTTATGTGAGTGAATCGTCACACCCCTAATATACATCTATATGTATATATACACTACCAAAAGTTTAGAACTCCCCAATTCTTCCAGTGTTTTTACTGAAAATTATACCGTTTAATGTCTCATTGCAGACGTGAAAGCACAGTACAAATAAGCAAGGAGTCAAAACAGAAATAATAGAATCAATTTAAAGACCAAAATGTATTCAAAACTGTTGACTCGTCAAAGTAGCCACATTTGACCATCACACTTCCTCCTCCATGTTTGACACACACTGTGGAAGCATCATTGTTGATAATGTAGACAAAACATTACATCAAGGACATTACAAACCAATGACCACCATGTTGTTGCGGTACTTCTGCTAATTTTTATATTCACATAGATGTTTTTCATTTATATTCCACTAGTATAGTGAAATATAAATATATAGTTTTTAGTATAACACTAAAAAGCTGAGAAACTTTGGGACATTTCTTTTTGTTCAGCGCCTCAGTAGAGACTGCTTTCTTATAATTACATTGTGGCTTAAAGGTCATAAATTTTCACTTTATCTTGCTCAGCTTCAGAACCACAAAAGAGAAAAGCTGTCTGTTTATGTGTCTGGAATGTTAAAGAGGTGTCTTTGTGTGTCTTTAGGAGATTGAACAGAGGCTTCAACAGCAGGCGGCGCTCTCCACCAGCTCGGTCCCAACTGGACCTAATGCCTCCAAGACTGACTCCATGATTCGACATCATGCCCTACGTCAGGTAGGCAGGGTAATCAGAAGCATTTTTTTTCTTTTAATCTTGCTGCATTTTTTGGTAATAAGTGAAAAATCAATGACATGAAGTCATATAAACCAGTTCAACTAGAACTTCTCATTCGCCTCCAGGCTCCTCAGCAACAGGCCTCCCTTCAGCGAGGACTATCCAGCTCGGCAAGGGGTGTCCTGTCAAACTTCACTCAGGCCTCGCAGCTATCGGTGGCTAGCAGCCTCATGGGGATGACTAATGCCAAGTACTGTGGCAGTGGAGGTGGCAGCAGTAGCAGCAATAGACTGCAACACGACAGCCGTCGCCAAATCTACAACATCCCAGGTATTAACTGTTTACCGACAGGATTGCGTAAGATTCAGCATTTCAGGCTGTGAGTTAAATTCAGGATCAGACACAATCCCTGATCAGGACCATGATGGTCAGAGCTTTCAGTGAAAATGAACCTTAACTTGCTAGTGATGCTCAGTATTCTGAAATTTTGTCCTAATAAACTATAGTTTATTCTTACCCATAATAGAAATCTGTAGCCTGTAGGCTGATTTTTTTTTCTTTCTTGAACAAAGTAGAAATATGCTACAAGCATGGATATCTTCTATCTGTGTTCAGAGTTGTAGCACATTATTACAAGCTACACAAAAAAGGGCTTAAATGTGTTCTCACAGGTTTTAGGTATGGAGCCCGAATTGTCTCAAAAAGAACACATCCACAAATGTGTTTTTTATATTTCACAAATGTATTAAAAATAAATACACAAACAACGATACGTTAAAAACATTTGTGAAAACTTCAAAATTCGTTCCTGAATTCCTCGAACTACGTTTGTGAAATGTTGTACACGCATTCAAATCGTGCTTTTAATTTGTGAAAAATATAATTTGTAAAATATATTTTAAATATATAAGTAGAATTTGTAATTTGTTTGCAGCCAATCACACAGCAGTGTCCCACAAGGGTCCGTGTGTGACGTAATACACTGTGCGACAACTCCAAGTTAAAAAGCAGAAATGTAGAATGACATCCTTTGGAAAATACACAGCAGAGTGGTTTATAACTTGTGCATATCTCGTGCGTGAGCAGTTTCACAAATTAAAAGCAAGAGTTGAATAGGCACGACAATTCACAAACGTAGTTTGAGGAATTCACTAACGCATTTTGAAGAATTCACAAATGTTTTAAATGTGCGTATTGTTGTTTGTGTGTTTATTTTTGATACATTTGTGAATTGTGGGTGCAAGCTCGTGCATTTATTCTGAAAGTATATTTGGGAATTTCTTAAAATACGTTCATGAATCCGTGCTTGAGTGTGTGTTTTTCTTGAGCCTATTCTGGCTCCATATTTAGGGTTACATTTTATGTATTTTCATACATTTACATCTGAAAACAGCCTCTCAAACCAGGACTATAAAATGCGACGTAATGCAGCACAGTGACGTGCGGTGAAGTTCATGCCCGGTGAGGCAATGACGTCAACACAGTTATATATGAACCCTACAGAGCAGTTTATTTGACAATTGATTGGCAACATTTAATGTGTTTTGTTATAAAACATCAGCATTCTTTATATATACAAAGTGTAGCATATAAAACACTTTTAAAAACTGTTATTAATGTCTTACCTTTACTTATAAATGAAGACCATGCACCGCTCCTTCAGAATAAAAGTATCAATGACTCGTCTGTAAAAGTCCTCCTTATTTTTCTTTAGTTTTACAAGTATCGTCGTGGTATGTTTTCATTCTGTTTAGTGTGGTGAATGACACGTGACACCAACGCTGTAGCATCAGCTGGAGGAACTTTGACGCCTTAGGGACAGTTTCAATAAGATCTTTCACGGCCAAATTGCTGAGAAGCTGTCCAAGTGCTCTACATTTGTCTCTCACTTTAGTCCAACGAGATCCGCCTTTAGTTTTACAAAGTGTGTCCCAGTCTGTCTGAATAGCATGGATCGACTGTCCCATAGTCTGAAGCAAACCTTTAAGCTCTGGTGTTGGTCGTCCTTTAATTAGTATCTCCTGCTTCAATTGAAAGGCCAGTTTAGAGAATTCTTTAATTTAGATATGTAATCCTCCATTTTGAAATAAGACCAAGCAAAGAGGAAAAATACTCGATAGATGCACTTGACTTCCTGTTTACTGTAACTCGCTTATTCTATTATTGATTTGATTGGTTGTCCGAGTTGCAGGAAGAATTAATGGGATCACCATCATCCCCTGCCAAGAGGCCAGAGAACTACAGGCCTACCTTTGCAGCTCTGTGCAGCAAGTTTCTGTCTGTTCAGCATTAGAAGACGTTACACAAAGACAGTTGTTGATAATCAAAAATGAAGACTTTGCATTATATACACAAGCTGAAACAATTACAAGTTATTCATATGGTACAAGTTTTGAAACATTTTAATACCGACATGAAGAGGAACTGCAGAACGGTCTCCCTGTCTCTTAACCTGGGTTCGATCGAACCCTAGGGGTTCAGTGAGTCGGTCTCAGGGGTTCAGTGGAGCCTCTGCCGCAGAGGTCAAAACTCTGTGGAGGTCAAGACACACCAACTCACCCTACTAAAGTAGGATTCGGTGATATTGGCATATTAAACTAGTGGTGTTTGGTAGCTCCAACAAGGTTAAGAACCACTGCTGTAAACCGTGCCTGCACAGCATAGTGATTGCGCAATCCCCGTGAGGAGCTCAGCACTCGTCTCCTCAGTATTTGAACGGTAAAGGTGAAAATGCAACGTTTTTTTGTTTGTTTTTTTTTATAAACAACTCCGAAAACGGTACAGTAATGAAATTAAATAAACCTAAACTTAAGAAGTATCACAATTTAATTTATTTTTCATTTTATATTTCCGTTCATGACAAGGGAGGCTCTGCCTCCCCTGACTGCACGTCACTGATGCAGCAATTTTTTTGGTCAAAGAAATAATCAATATTCACTCAAGTGAGGGATAACTTTTTTGCTAATATCTCATTGCCAAATATTGCCTGGTTTGCTGTGCATCAGTGACATTGAATAACTATCACATGCAGCTAAGTTTAAAGAGTTACATTAGGAAACTGAACGTGAGGAATGTCAGTTCTCATCAGTGTTCAAGTCCAAGTACGTCAGTAAATTTGGGTAATCCAAGGCATTAAAAACCGCTAATAGTTCTTGTGTATATTACATTATTATGAGGGATCTCCAATTTTATATTTGGCTCATGTAGCCCAGACACTTAATTCTGCGATACCGATATGGAGCAATACCACTATATGCTGTCAGTTGCCTCCAAAAATGAGAACTTTCTCAAAACCAAAGCATTGTATTATCGGATTTTCATTATCTGTAGTATTAATCTTACCAATCTTGTGTAACTATACTAATATCGGGCTGATATATCGCTGATATGTTACCAGACGCCCCTAGAAATGATGCAACATCAGTTAGATCAAATCAGTCAGCAATATTATCAAATTATTTTTATTTCTTTACATAATATGGATTAATCACAAATAATCATGATTGATTCACATGAAATTATGTAAAACCTCAGGATTCACTTGGTGTTTGCTTAAAAAAAATCCTCAATGTTATTTACATTATATGGTTCTCATTTTTTGGGAGGAAAACCTATAACAATTCTTAGACAATGTATCATCAGAAATGACCATGTAAAATGAAAGCTTTTGATTATTCACAATGTAGCTGTTGATTTGTGACAATCATGAATAATCCACAGAAAAGAAGGTAAAACTTCAGGATACTATTGGTGTTTGCTTGTAAAAATGTAAACATTCCAGTATGAGAGTGTAACCTGTGATTTCTTTGTCTCTCCGAAGGGTTAAATATTGCGTATCTGAACCCAGCAGCAGTGGGAGCTCACAAGAGCAGCAGCTTAGCAGACCGGCAGAGAGAGTACCTGTTGGACATGATCCCACCTCGATCCATATCCCAGTCCATCACCGGACAGAAATGAGACCTCGAATTTCCTCGCTGCCCCTCTGATGTCAGGCCCATTTTACCCCCCGTGCGACTAGGCCCCTCCTGCTCCCTTGCCACCGCCCCATCATGCTGAAGCACTTCCTGATCAGCCAACATCCCCGCCCCTCTCCTCCCCAACGCATGCAGTGCCTGTCCGTGTGCCTACCTTAAACTGATCCATTACGACCCAACAAGTTTCCAAGACACTAAACTGTCAGTGCATCTCAAATGTTCCTAAATGATAGTAAAACTCTTCTTTGTCAGTGTTGTTTAACAATTATAATTCTCATTATTGTCGCTGTTAATAGCCCTATAATTATGATTCCTGCTTCAGTTATTAGTACTCATTACGCTTTCACCCTTTTTTTTATTAGTTTTATTTTAAGTTCCTTGTCTGTCGCTCCTCTATGTTGGAGGATTGACGGTCGGTCACCATAGGGCACCCTTCAGACCACCCTCGTGTAGGAGTGTCTCTCCTCCTCTTCTCTGTTCAGGAAAAAGGTCAGATGGCGCCCTGCCGGCTCTTGAAAAGAGCGTTTCCCTAGATGTAAAGAAGAATGTTGAATGACCACATCACCCTCACACATGCGTCTCATCCCTGTTTCTACACTGACCTGCAGCATCCGTGGCAGAACTGGAGAATAAGCGAACGAGAGGTGCGCATGCGTTCAAAAGAGAATCAAGTGTGAACAGGGTTTGGATATCTTTTTTTGTTTTGTTTTGTTTATTCGCTCTCTATTTCCCACCACCCCACATCTCTACTGCGACGCCTGACTCTCCGGTCACATGTCTAAACTATTACCAAACAGATGTAGATGGAATTCACTCACAGCTGATTGTGGACACACTGACACAGCATCAGAGGAGCAGCCGTTCACTCCAGGGCCCAGTGAGAAGGAACAGACTGGCCCTTGGAGGACTCCCTCATTGTCGCCAGTCGAACTAATTGACGTGCCCTCTACCCAACCACGCCCGCTACATTTACCTTAATGGAACACTCAAATCTGTTGGCAGAGGCACACACACTCACACACGTGTCTCCAACTTTCAGATTATGTACGTAAAATCCTCCCAATCTGGATTATTCTGTTTGGGCTTTTAGATACATTTTTTGGGAATTTACCGCTCCCCTCCTGTGTTCTTTATTGTATTATGTATTCCTCGTTTTTTTTTTTTGTTTGTTTTGTTTTTGCAGCGTCTCCTTATAAATTGGTGGCGTACCTGAGAGGTATTGGCCCCTGGAGACGATAATAATCATCATAGCTAAAACAGAAACTATTGAATTATCTGTATGGATTATGTATAGATACCTAGCTTCAGAATTAGAAAAAAAAGGATGTGAATTATATCTTTTATGGGAGAGACATGGATCAATCATTGTGTGCACTCTATGTACACAGGTTCCCTCACCCCAGAGGAGCACTTTGCATATTTCCATTTGGAAAAACTTACAAAAAAAAACATACAAAAACAAAAAAAAGGACATGAATGGAATGTTTGGGTTGATAGTGGGGTGGCTGTTTGTTGACCAACCACAGTAAAGGAGACAGGACTTCAGGGTGTCTTCTGATGGCTGAGGAAACATTTCATCGTCTTCATAGCTGTTCATTTCCGCAGATCTGCCAGTGTTCCTGCGATGCCTGAAACAACACATTTTTGATCAGCAATTCCCAACCTCAGTGAAAGATTGCAATCACTTAGTTTCAGTATGCTCAGAATTGTATTTCCTTAGTGTGAAACCTGGGCCCATTTAGTTGAACACAACAGGAATTGAAGAAAGGCGCATAAAGATTAAACAGCTGCAAGTATTACTCTTTATTTTAGTTTTTATAGCATTCTGCTCCTATAAAGTAGAAGTTTATTGCATTCTTTATTACAAAGACTCAAATTTTTTTTCTATATTAAGTAAAATTGGATCTTTCCTATAGTGCCCCCTGGTGATCTCTAGTGTTATCAACACATTGGTTGGGAATCCCTGCTCTAGATGCGTTGGGGTATCTTTGTAGTCTCCACTCTCCTTCTTGAGAGTGGAGACCAGTTCATCCAGTTACAACTGGTCCATACCAAATGCATGGAAACACACAATTGCTGTCACGTAACATGCTTTACACCTTTACATCTAGACAAGAGTAAAGCCCACTATATCAACTCCATCATACCTGCATCATACTGAGCAGAACACATGAGCCTTTCCCACAGATTTCCTCTGTTGCTGGAGTTACATCTGAACAAATGTTCGGCTTTTTACCTTTAGCTGTGTACTGTATTAACAGCTTGACAGTCAGACAGACTGGAACTTCCTCTGGCTGCTAATGCCTGACACCAGTTTACGCATTAAATTGCTTACTGTTCTTCTAAGGGCAGGAGTGAGAATATTAGTCTTCTCATATGAGCACTTAATCTAAAAAAGTGGCTATGCCACATCGTTGGATACCTTGCTTGGTGATGCAAACTGTTTGGACTGAACTAAAAGTGCAAACAAGGTATAGGTAATATAAAAAAACCCCTTAAGTTATTTGGAAGGAGTAGATGTTTGATATCTTCAATAATTGATACCCAGTACTTACCTCAGTGCCAGTTCCACTAATTCAGCACAAGAATTGATATTTTCATAGGCTGAAAGTTTGGTTGTGGTGGTTTCCTGATGTTATTCCAAGTGGACTATGTTTGAAGTGGAGGAGACAGGTCATCCTGTGTGCCCTACGGCTTCACTGGGTGTTTTAGGTTTTACCAGTAAACTTTCAATCGCAGTCCTCACTTGCAGGGAAACCAGTCACTTCACGGCTGATGTTTATGGTTTGCAGCATGGCTGAATTGGCCAAAAGTTTATACGCATATGGGGAATATGGGGTCGGATTCTTCAATTAAGACATACATTTATTGTAAAAATCAATTTTTTAATGTCTATTGACATTAATGTTTTGTTTTGTTTTTTAAAGGTTGATTTTTCTTTTCTTTTACGTTAAAACGTGTGGGGAAAAGAATTAAATAAATACTGATACTGTTTGAGTGACTGTTGTCACAGTACATTTATGTTGCACTGAGGAGGAAACTAATGCAGGTTCAGAACCCACCTTAGTTTCCTTAGGCTAACTTATAAAGTTAGGACATGATTGTGCAAGGGGGCGCTAAGAGCAGCTTTGTCAAGTTCTACATTCTAAGTCAGGGTCGGCTATTTTTCAGTCATCCCCGCCCCTTTTACATAAACTGGACTAAAGTGAGTTTATTGCAGTTCCTTTGTCGCAGTACTAGGACAGATTTTTTTTATATATATATATATATATATATATATTCAACTTTTCTACCTTATGTTAAAAACTCCAAACCTCTCAAGTTTTCCTTTCTGCTGCTTCTCTGTCAGTCAGCCAAAGTAAGTACTTCTGTGTGCTGTAAAGGGTGATGCAGCAGAATGTTTGACGGTTTTCTTAGCAATGAGATCAGGGGGGAAAAGAGAACATGACACTTTGGCTCCTAGCTCTGCTCTCCCTCCACTCACCATCACTTAGGTCAAACCTGTTGTTAAGCCACAGGTTGATCACATCCTGGTCATTCATTTTCATTGATACTGCACAGTGATTGGCTGGTCTGCTTGTGGTTTGGTTGTAGGATGGTTTTCTTTTGTTATTTTTTTGGTTATTCCTTCACGTCCATATGTTCCATCGTGTAAAAAGATGGACAGAACTGTTCACTCCAACATGGGTGAATTTATCTCCCTATTCAACCAAGTGAATTTGGATGAAAAGATATGATATTTGTGAATTATCTTCATCACTTTTATTTTGTATTTGCATCATTTTCTGTAATCAAAGAAAGGAAAAAAAAAAACTCCTGTCTCTCCCGCTCTCTTTTTGCAGAAGCATCCTCTGACCTTTGTATTTGGACTGCAGATTCTTTTCAGACATACATTTTTAGATTTCAAGTCAGTCTTTTTTCCAGTGTCTCGGATGAGTTCACGTTTCTTTTTATTGCAGTAAAAAAAAACAAATAAAAAAAAAAAACAACAAATGTATTGACTATGAAATAAATGACACGATATTTGCTAGGTTTGAAGTAATAATGACTTATTGTACATAAGCATTTTTCCTCCCTTGTACTGAAAGAAGAAATTAAATGGTTGTATATTGTGTAGAAAAACAAACAAAAAGCCATGAATATTGTGAAGCTTGTCATTTCGTTTTGTGATCACTGTGTATTATTGTGTAACTGATGTGCAAAATGTTTGGGAATTTCTTTTTTTTCTCACTTTTCTGGGCTCGTTAAAACATTGCATTTGCTTTTGTTATTTTGGAATAAGGTTCAGTTGCGAAGTGCTGATTGGTTTAACCGGACTCTTGTTTACAGCACTGAGCTGCTGCCGAGTGTGTGTTGCAATCATTGGACTGCTCCGTGGACAGAGTGAGTCAACAACAGGCCTCCCTTCCAAACGACTGTGATGTTTTAGGAGCTGTTTTAATTACTTTTGCTCGTTGGACAGTGAATGCATCACCACTCGTTGTTGCAGTGCGGTTCACCTCCTGGAGTAACATTTGACCCGTTTGAAGGCTGATCGGTATCGCAGACTGACATCGTACTGTTGTTCTATTTTCTGCTAAGCAACAACGTCCCACTGACTCACAGAAGGGTGTTAAAGTGTGAGGAATATTTCTCTGCCTTTTGTTTTTAACTAAACTCTACCTGGTGTTGAAAATGGGCTTATGTTTGTTCTTTGTTTTCCTTTTCCTTCTGACAATATTGATTGACATTTATGTCTGTTTCACCGTCTGTTGACAGAGGCAAGAATGTGTTTTCATAAGCGAGGGAATTATGAACGTGTCTACGCATGTCTTAACATCCAAACAAAAAATGTACAAAATGGCTCATAGAACCCCTGGTCCACAGGCCACTCTTGGCCCATTAAACCCCTACATTTGGAACAATGTTAATAACGAGGGATATCACATAAAAAATTGATGATATTGTCCAAACACTTTTTATTTATTCTGCTATCAATTGATGCAAGTATATGAAGTTGTTTGTCCCTAATACTGAGATGATATCTGATGTTTAGTCCAAAAATAATTCTTTCCAACCCATGGTCTCTGATGTCCATAGTTTACTCTGTCAAAATACAGTATTATACACAAACAGCAAAAAAAGGTTTCTCAATTAGTTTTTTATCAGCAAATCCCTGATCTAGAATCATTAGCGATTAGGGAAAGAAAAGGAATCATATTCTCGTCAGCCCTTACTGTTTCAGTCCTGTCTGCAGACCTTTGTATAATCATCTGAACCCCCCCCCCGGCCATTTTAACACCGCCCCCTATAGTCGTAGTATGGTCTTGAAAACCCAGTTTGTTGGTCCACAAAGATCTTAATTAAGAGGGTAGGTTTCTCCCATTATTGTGCACCAATAAGTCAAATGCCTTGACAGTCAATCATTCAGATCTTCAGGTTTCTCTGAACAACAAAGTATCTGACACACTTTTGGGGACTTTGGTTTTATTTGTTTCCTCTTTTCACCTACAACCCACCACCTTGATTGATGGCCAGTTGTTAGGTGTCTTATATTAATACATTTGTTTTATTATCGTTAACTTTCTCTGGATGCCTGTTCATCCTTGGTTTAAAACGAGGTTCGTGTGTGGAGCCAATGAGAAGCTGTTACCACCGCTGATCACTATTCCTGCCAACAATGACATGTAGCTACTGTACCGTTGGGCTCTCTCATGTGTTGGTTGATGTTACTCATGCAGGGAAACCTTTAATAGCTGAATCAGTTCCATCTACTTTGATTCATCTGTAGAAGTGTTTTTTTGCCCAATGATGCCAGTGTTGAAATAAACGTATGGAAAGAAAGAAGATGAAATTGACCCCAGTTAATTGATTTTTAATTTATTTTTTCCCCGTTTACTCACATCAATCCTGACCTCTTGCACATACTTGATATTTAACGGTCTTCAAAAAAAAGGTAAAATAAAAAAGAAAATGCTGTTTGAATACTGCCAGTTGATTGACAATTATGCATTGATTGAAAAATAAGCTAATTTTGGAGGAAATAACTTTGTAATATTTATCTCTTGCAAGCTATGTTTAATAAAGGTTGAAACATTTGCTTCCAAGTGTGACTTCATTCGCATTTCTTGGACGGACATCCAACTCCATGTCCTGAGGCAAGCCTGGAGGTTAACGGAATTTACACGCATTGTGAGTACGTTACCTGTGTGGAAACATATCTCCACAGACCAAAGTGTAGATTTAGCGTTCAGAATCGTTTCTTGGTACTTTTCTTTATGTAAGTGTTTTTGAGCTGATATGATGGAGAGAAGAAGAGTGGATGTGTTGTGTGTACAGGAGACCAGGTGGAAGGGCAGCAGGGCTAGAAATATTGGGGGAGGTTTTAAGTTATTCTTCCATGGATTAGATGGGAAGAGAAATGGAGTAGGGATGATTATCAGGGAAAAGTATGCAGCGAATGTGGTGGATGTGAAACGATTGTCAGACTGTCAGAGTGTGAGGTTGTAGAGAGCATCCCCAGGGGAGAGAGAGTGGTGATTGGAGCAGATTTCAATGGCCATGTAGGAGAAGGGAACAGAGGGGATGAGGAAGTGATGGGTCGGTTTGGGGTTAGGGATAGAAATTTGGAAGGACAGGCAGTGGAGGATTTTGCAAAAAGAATGGAAATGGCCGTGGTAAACACCTATTTCCAAAAGAGAGAGGAACACAGGGTGGCATATAATAATGGAGGCAGATCCACTCAGGTAGATTATATTCTGTGTAGAAGAGGTAATCTGAGGGAGATTAGTGACTGTAAGGTGAGGGGGTGAGAAGAAGGAATAAGGTGAAGACAGAGCAGAAGATCAAGTGGTGGAAGTTAAGGAGAGAGGAATGTTGTGAAGACTTTGGAAAAGAAGTCAGAGCAGTTCTGGGCTGTGGTGGGGAATTCCCAGATGACTGGGATACCACAGCTAGAGGAGGGAGACCGCTAGGAAGGTGCTAGGTGTTTCAGAGAGAAAGGAGGACAAAGAGACCTGGTGGTGAAATGATGAGGTTCAGGTGAGTGTTCAGAGGAAGAGATTAGCAAAGAAGAGATGGGATAGTGACAGAACAGAGGAGAATAGACTGGAAGAGAGGGCAAGGGAGGTGAAGAGGGAAGTGGCCAAGGCCAAACAAAAGGCATACGAGGAGATGTATGAGAGGTTAGACGAATGAAGGAGAAAATGAGTTATACAGATTGGCAAGGCAGGGAGCATAGGATTGAGGAGCCGGTTCCCAACAGGGAAAAGGTAGATCAGATTAGAAAGGATGACATAGAAAAGCTCTGAAGAGGATGAAGAAAAGGCAGTCGGCTCCAATGATACCAGTGGAGATATGGAAGTGTGTAGGGGAAGAAGCTTTAATTTTTTTTACCCAGCTTTTCAAAAGAATTTTAGAGACAGACAAGATGTCCGATAATTGGAGAAAAAGTGTGAATTTATAATTGACACTTTTTCTTGTGCCAATTTACAAGAAAGGTGGAGTGCAGAGTTGTAGCAATTACAGAGGGATAAAGTTAATGAGCCATACCATGAAAATTTGGGAAAGAGTAGTTGACGCTAGGTTGAGGAAAGAGGTGGAGATTTGTGAACAACAGTTTGGTTTTATGCCGACAAAGAGTACCACAGATGCAATATTTTATAAGTACAGAGTGGGTCAGAAGGATCTGCATTGTGTTTTTGTAGATTTAGTAAAGGCCTACGACAAGGTGCCAAGGGAGGAATTGTGGTTTTGTATGAGGAAGTCAGGAGTGGCAGATAAGTATGTTAGACTGGTGGTGAGGTGTGCTGTTGGAAGGACAAAGACTGTCACGTGGCCCGCCTCCACTTCATCATGATCTGCCCTGAGCCCTTTTTTGTTTGCTCTGGTGATGGACAGATTGACAGATGAAGTCAGACAGGAGTCACCATGGACGATGATGTTTACAGATGATATTGTGATCTGCAGTGAGAGCAGGCAACAGCCAGAAGAGAACCTAGGGAGGTGGAGGTTTGCACTGGAGAGAAGAGGAATGAACGTCAATCGTAGCAAGACCAAGTACATGTATGTGAAAGAAAGGGGAAATGTGGAGTAGTGAGGTTACAAGGAGCAGAGGTGGTAAAGGTGAAGGAGTTTAAATACTTAGGCTCAACTGAATAACGGAGAACAGGCAGGATGGAACAACTGACAGGAAGATTTGGAGAAGCCAGATGGTTCGGACATGTTCAGAGGAGGGACAGTTGTTATATTGGGAGAAGAATGCTAGACATGGAGCTACCAGGTAAGAGACGAAGAGGGTCTTCCTCTTCGAGATTTATGGATGCGGTGAGGGAGGACATGGAGGTACTTGGAGTTCAAGTTGAGGATACAGAGGACAGGGTGAGATGGAAATTGGTGACTCGATGTGGCAACCCCTTAAAAACGGTATAAGCCGAAAGGAGAAGAAGATCCCTGTTGAGATATGTTCCCATTTAAATTTGTTTACTTTGGTTGTGATCCTGTTTGTGATTTCTATATAACAGACTGTGAGGTTTTTGGTCACATGACCATAATGAGGCAGTTATTGTCAGGTGTGATTGATAATCAATAAAAAGGTGTGTCACCTGCTGTGTAGAACACTGTGTGGAAATAAACTTTGTTAACAATCCTCCACACATCTATACATACAACACAATTTTCTATGTTTTCGAACATAGAAAGTGGTATATTGTCTTGTACCCAATGGCAGAAAGTAGTTTATATTTCATTTATATATACATACACATATAGTTCTACCAACTTTTTTCTTTTCTGTTTAGTCTGAATTCTCTACCCACAATACTAAGTGTGGTAGGGTTACACTTCAGAATTGTATACATGAATTAGGTATGTGAAGACTCTCACTCATCCAGGTCATGATAACCAAGCTGTCAGCAACTGGACTTTTCCTTGGAGTTGAAAGACTTTTCATTCCTAAACTGAGGAACTTCATGAAGTTCCTCATGAAGTTTGACATCACATCACAGCAAAGAAACAAATGACAGATGTTGGTGGCAACATGTCAGTGCTGTGGCAAAAATAGATTGAAAATACTGAAAAACTGTTGCAGATGTGTTACTAAGTTTAACAGACATGATCATTTATTGTAATGGCTGCAAATGTAGTGTTTAGTACAAATGTGATAAGATTTATTCTAAAATAAGTTGATTTTTGTTGAATTTTACATAATTGATCATTCGTACAAACATGTTGCAGAGTTCATGATTTGATGAAAACTGATTGGACGTGGATTCCGGCGAAATGTTGTGGAAGTTATCATTTAAAAATGAAACAATTGGAAAGGTAAATAAGAAATAAAATATTGCATATTGAAGTTTATCTGTTTCCCACCTTGTTGAATCATTCTAAATCTTTCTAAAAAGAAACAAAAACTGAGAGTAGAAATATGAATATAGAGAATGGTAGGGATATATATATATACAATATATACAATATAATATCCATCCATCCATCCATCCATCTTCATCCTCTTATCCGGAGCCGGGTCGCGAGGGCAACATTTGGAGGAGGGACACCCAAACTTCCCTCTCCCTAGACACTTCCTCCAGCTCGTCTGAGGGGATCCCAAGGCGTTCCCAGGCCAGCCGGGCAACATAGTCACTCCAGCTTGTCCTAGGTTTTCCTCTGGGTCTCCTCCCAGTGGGACATGACCCAAACACCTCCCGTGGGAGGCGTCCAGGGGGCATCCAATGTAGATGCCCAAGCCACCTCAACTGACTCCTTTCGATGTGGAGGAGCAATGGCTCCTCCACATCGAGCTCCTCCCGGGTGACAGAGCTCCTCACCTTATCTCTAAGGGAGCGTCCTACCACCCTGCGAAGAAAGCTCATTTCCGCCGCTTGTATCTGGGATCGCGTTCTTTTGGTCATGACCCAAAGTTCATGACCATAGGTGAGAGTAGGAACGTAGATTGACCAGTAAATTGAGAGCTTCGCCTTTTGCCTTAGCTCTTTCTTCACCACAACGGATCAATACAGCGAGCGCATTACTGCGGTCACTGCCCCGATCCGCCTGTCAATCTCCCGTTCCATCCTTCCCTCACTCGTGAACACGACCCCAAGATACTTCTCCACTTGAGGCAGGATCTCTCCCCCGACCTGGAGGGTACTTACCACCTTTTTCCGGTCGAGAACCATCGCCTCGGATTTAGAGGTGCTAATTTTCATGCCAGCCGCTTCACACTCAGCTTCGAACCGCCCCAGTGCATGCTGTAGCTACTGGTTCGAAGAGGCCAACAGAACAACATCATGTGCAAGTTGAGTTGCTGCAAATTTCCATAAAGATGTTGATAGTCCACACTGATGCTGCAGTCAGTGTGGACTATCCATTAACTGCCCAGGTCTGCGGTTGACAAAAGTCATGCGTTAAACATTTATGCTTCTGTTGTAGCACAGTTGCAAGAATCCGGTGCTGCTGAGAGTACAGTCCAAGCAATGGTCTTTTCCATGGGCACCTTGTAAATGGCATTCATAACCAAGCAAGAGAGGCAGTTCTCAACTGTGCTTCAGAAATCCAAGGCACAGATTTGGAAAAGTGGAAAGGTGTTTTTATGTATTTACTAGAAAATCTACTCTCAACCTTAAATAAAAGAGGCAGACGACAGAAGTTATTTAAGAAAAAGTGGGAAATTGTTGAGCCTGTTTAATATGTTCTTGGGATGAGGTCTGATATTCATAGACATAAAACAACAGGAGTTTATAGTCAGGTCCCTGTAACAGACAAATTTGTTCATATACCTATCTTGGGAACTCTTAAATCTATATTCAAGAACCCTGACATCTGCCAAAGTTTCTTGCAATCCAAACATCAAGATGAAGGCATTTATAAAGATATATGTGACAGGTCATTCTTCAAGTGTAACATTTTGTTTTCCCAGAAAAAACATACTCTACAGATTCAACTTTATTTTGATGGGTTTGAGATGGCAAATCCCTTGGGTTCGAAGAATTGGATTCACAAACTTGATTGTATTTACTTTATATTGCAGAACCTGCCTCCAAAATATAATTCTGCGGTGATGAATATACATGCGGCACTCTTTCACACACAGGACCTGAAGACTTACGAATTTGATGACATTCTTAAGCCTCCTGTTGATGATCTAAAAATACATAAAAAACACAAGGTATTGAGGTTCCATTCTCGGACTGACCATTGCTTGGTTCTGTCACACAAGTGACAGGTGACATTTTAGGCCTGCGTGGACTCTTTGGTTTTGTTGAGTCCTTCCTGGCTACATATTTCTGTAGATTGTGTTTGACAACTGAGGATCAGTCACAGTTTGTCTTTACCGAAGATGATCGTGACATGTCTTTTTTTACTGAAGAAAGCCATCCAGAACATTATGCAGATCAACAGGAAAATCCTACATTAGGCTCAACATTCAGTATCAAAAAGACTTGTTTGCTGAATGCATTGCAGTTTTTCTACATCTCTGACAACTATGCTGTTGACATTAGACATGATTCATTAGAAGGTATAGTACAATACGAACTCAAACCTGTCGTTCAATACTTGCTTAACCACAAATATCTGTCTTTGCACTCATTGTCACAGAGGATAAAAATTTTTAACTATAGTTAAATTTGGAGAAAAATAGGCCAGATGGGATTAAAAGGATTGGGCTACCAAAGATCTTGGACTTAATGCAATTCAGTCATGGTGCCTTGTGAGAAATGTTCTCTTATTTCTGGTGATGTAGTGGAAAGAAATAACTGTTACTGGAATCTGCTGCTTCTCTTGATTCAGATTGTGAATCTTGTGTTGTCACCCATCGTAACTAACGGCTTGACACATTTTTTAAGCACCTAATTAATGATCAGATCACAAGCTATTTAAATCTTTGTTTTCACAGAAAAGGCTGATCCCAAGGCATCATTTATGCTATTTATGCTCATTAACATCAGGAGCAGTTTCTGTCCAAAAAGGTGTGATCAAAACAACTCTTCACACCTTTGTCCAGTGATGAAGGTAGTGGTCTAGAGTAGTATAACTACTAGAGTTCCCTCCAACAACAACCAGAAACTGATGAAGTTCCTCAGTTGAGGAATGAAACGTCTTTCAACTCCAAGAAGAAGTCCAGTTGCTTACAACTAAACCCTTTTTGGATATCATGACCTGGATGAATGAGAATCTTCACAGACATCATTTATGCTACATTTGTTACGGTCTCCTCCTTCGAGGCAGGTAGAACCCAAATGCAGGACACTGTATGCAGTGCAACAGAGTTTATTAACAACAAACAAAACAAAAGTAATTAATTTTTGTTGCAAGGCTGACTCAGGGGCATAACTCCTTGGAACAGAGCATCCAAGCCCTTATCAGCAGCTCTGACTTCTTGAGTTTCTTTAATGATAAAATAGTAACTATTAGGGAAACTTCAAATTGACATCGACTGTAGCTAATCTGCGTTCTGATGCCATGGTTATATCTAAAATCTAAGAGAGGATTGTTGCTGACCAGCTCTCTGATTACTTAAATTGCAACAATCTATTTGAGACCTTCCAGTCAGGCTTTAGAGCTAACCATAGCACTGAGACCGCTCTGGTCAGAGTCACTAATGACCTTTTGATTGCTTCAGACCAGGGTTCTGTCTCAGTGTTAGTATTGTTAGATCTTAGTGCAGCATTTGATACAGTCGACCACCAGATTTTATTGATGAGGCTGGAGAACCTACTTGGAATCAGTGGCACTGCCTTAAAATGGTTTTGGTCATACTTAATTGACCAAGAACAGTTTGTCCATATCAATAACACTCAGTCCCCTCGCACTAGTGTCAGCCTTGTGGTATGCACATGCAAATCGTGCTTTTAATTTGTGAAACTACGCACACGTTAATTTGTATTTTTGAGACTCGTCTTACGCCGACCAGACTTGTGAGCGGAATTTTGCTACATCACTCCGTCACCAGCCGATCAGAAGTTTCACTCATTTGCAGCCAATCACACGGCAGTGTCCCCACGTCTGTGACGTCACTAAACTGCTTCCAAGAACCAAGTTTACGTCCTACAATAATGGCGAGCGAGCATATCGTGTGATAACATGCTTACATACTTACACTCAAACGCTCGCCATTGCCGCTTCCAGACGCCATTTTTTACCCATGGTGAATCCGAAAAATAGGTCCACTCTTCCTTGTATGGTGTATGAGGTTTATGGCAAACAAAAGCATTGGTAAAACAACATCAGAGACAGCAAGAGAATTATGATTTTCAGAGATTTGAGTTTGGTCCAGTTAATAAAGTTGTTATTATCAGCTTGGATGGAGGTGGCGCTTTAAGTTTTTGAAGAATGTGGTGAAGTGTCAACTACTAACTGGGTAGAGAACTCTGGTATTGGATATCACATTGGAATGTTTGTTTGTATTGGAACAAATACAGACATCCCAATTTTCAGAAAACTTACTAACATCATTATGCATAATGAGCAAACACTCTTTTTTGACATGCACAGTGGACACAGTTTATTTTGATGATCATTTCAATGCATATTATATCAATGAGAGAGCAGAATCATTTTCCATACTTACACTTCAGGACTTGAGCCATTACAGACTGCGTGACGAACAGTTTTCAAATGAGATGGGTGACAAAACATACACAACAAATTCAAAAGTGTTAAATATCCAGTGTTGGGTTTGAACGTTTGACGTAGATTAGGGGGCGGCAGTCAAGAAGTTTACTGGACCTAAGCATGTTGTTCACGGATGTTTAGAATAATAAACTATATGTTTGGTGCTACGAAGCTCCCTTTACTTAATTAGCACATCTTTCAACATGGTGTCAGAAGTTTTCTTCCTGATTTTTCGCGGACAGTTTTGATTTTACGAGTGAGGACAACTGCAGCCTGCTAGACGGCGAAACTCAGCGTAACACAATGGGGAAAGGATTCCGGAGACCCGACCCACTCGTCTTTGATGGCAACATCGCTGTGAACTGGCACATATCCGAGCAGGAGTACGACATCTTTATAGCGGCGGCACACTCTGACAAGCCAGCCCGCACACAAGCGAGATACTTGTCAACTTGGCAGGATCAGAAGCCATTGAACGTGAGCAGTCTTCTGTGTACGCGGGAGAGGTGAGAGAGCCCGGCACGGACGGACTTATCCTTGTTCCCGCTGAATCTACAGAGGATCCTGAATACCTCAAGAGAAAATTTAGAGAGATGTGCAACCCTCAAACAAACATAACAATGGAAAGACACAAATTTAACACACGCGACTAAAGGGCTGGCGAGACAATTGAATCTTATGTCAGTGATTTGAAGATTAAAGCTAAAAGCTGTAATTTTGGGGATCTCTGTCAAGAACTCATCAGAGATAGACTGGTCTGCGGCATCAACAATGACAATAAGAGAAAAGTATTATTGCGCGACAGTGATTAGACATTAGCTAAAGCTATCTGCGTGTGTCAAATTCATGAAATGACTGAAGAGCACAACAAAACACTAGCATATCCACAGCGTTCTTCCACAAATGTTGATGCAGTCCAAGCTAAATTCATCAGAAATCAAAAGTATGAGGCAATGAAAAACCATGCAGAAAAACACCAAGCATTGCTAACTGTAACAATTGTGGGGGCAGTCACCCAGCTAAGAAAGATAAATGCCCTGCATTTGGCCAGCAATGTCATGCATGCAAAAAGTGGAATCACTTTAAAAAGTGCTGCAAGTCCAAACAACAATCGTACAACTGGCAGAAGCCTAGAAGGAGTGTTCATCAGTTATTGCCTTACCAAGTTGATAACACAACTGAAGGGACATTTTTTGTTGACGTCTTAACACCACAAGTGAGTGTGAATAAAACTAATGCACAGATTGAAGAAAATGAGGAGGCTTTTGTAACAAGTTAACAGCACTCCAGTTGAGATGAAAATGGACACTGGTGCAAAGTGTAATGTGCTGCCAATCAAGATACTTAAACAGGTACTACAATAAGGACAGACAATATGCACGAAACCTATAAACCTTGTTGCATATGGTGGTAGCAAAATAAAGGTAGGTGTAGGTGAAGCTAAGCTGCAGTGCCATCTAGAGAAACAGTCATACATATTTTCATTCTACATTGTTCAGGAGGATGTCTTGCCACTGCAAGGGCTAAGTGCATGCATGACAATGGGTCTAGTCTCGTTTAGCAAAGAAGTGCACCAGCTAAGCCCCGCCGATGATGAGTTGTCACACCAACTTCAGACTGAATACAGTGACCTCTTCTCTGATGAGCTTGGGAAGCTACCGGTAACCTATTCTATGACACTCGATCCAGATGTAAGACCTATCGTTCGTCCTGCACATCGCATACCCGTGGCTATGAAGGACAGAGTCAAAGCTGAGCTGGACAGGATGCAGGAACTTGGGGTCATCACCCCAGTCTTAGAGCAAACTGATTGGGTGTTATCTATGGTCGCCACCAACAAGAAGGACAAGCAAGAAATCTGAATATGCATCAATCCAAAAGACTTGAACATTGCTCTGAAAAGACCACACCACCCAATGCGCACTGTGGAAGAGGTAGCTGCACAAATGTCAGGTGCCACTGTGTTCTCAGTTTTAGATGCAAAGAACTCTTTTTGGCAAATTTCACTCGACAACAGATCTTCAATGTTAACCACATTTAGCACTCCATTTGGTCGATACAGATTTAGAAGAATGCCATTCGGACTCAGCTCTGCCAGTGAAGTATTTCAGCGCTCTATGGAGCAAATCTTCGCCGGGTATTCCTGCGCTATCATTGAGAGGCTTAATCCTCTCAAGTGTAAGCTCCGGCTGAACGAAGTCAGCTACGTTGGCCATGTGTTCACAAATGAAGGCCTGAAGCAGACCCTTCAAAAACAAAGGCGATCAGTGAAATGGCAGTGCCAGCAGATGTGCCAGCTCTGCAGAGATTTCTAGGTATGGTCAATTACCTTTGGAATTTCATTCCCAACTTCAGTGAGCTGTCAACTCCGTTGCGACAACTCACACACAAAGACACTGAGTGGGAATGGCATGAACAACAACAAAATGCTTTTGAAGCACTGAAGAGCCTGTCTTGTCATACTATGATGTCAGGAAGCCAGTGACACTTACCTGTGATGCTTCGCAATACGGGCTTGGAGCAGCGTGTTTGCAGGAAGGAAAACCTGTTGGTGGCCTAATGGTTAAGGAACCTGGGTCCGCAAGGCCCCCGGTTCGAATCCCCCTACCGCCAAGCTACCACTGAGGTCCACTGAGCATGGCACCGTCCCCACTCACAGCTCTCCGGGCACTCAAAGCTGCCCACTGTTCACTTTGGTGATTGGTTAAATACAGGGGTCGCATTTCGTTGTGTGCAGTGGTGTGAATCACAATGTCACAATGACAAGGAGTTTGCTTTCCCTGTTGCATATGCTTCACGGACATTAACTGATGTGGAAACCAGATATGCTCAAATTGAAAAAGAGCTGCTGGCGTTGGTTTTTGCATGCTCAAAATTCAACGACTACATCTATGGGAAGCCAGTGACCATAGAAACAGACCACCAGCCCCTGGTCACCATATTAAAAAAGCCCATACATGCAGCACCAGCGAGGCTACAAAGAATGATGTTGAGACTCCAAAGGTATAACATCACACTCATCTACAAGAGTGGAAAACAAATGCACATGGCTGACACACTCTCAAGCTCCCAGGACTTCTACTATTCAGCACGCTGATGAGAAGGACAGCTTTGTCGTAATGACTGTTAACTACATATGTTCTTCTCGTTTTGAGGAGTTAAAGGCACATACAGCAGAGGACACAACCCTGCTGGCACTCGGTGCTATAATCAGGCACGAATGGCCTAACAAACAGCGCAGTCTTCCGCATGCCGTCAGTCCTTACTTTCCTTTCAGGTATGAACTGACTATTGAGGACGGTGTCATCATGAAAGGTCACAAGGCAGTCATTCCATGCTCTCTTCAAAAAGACTACATCAGCATCATGCATCCTGGTGTAGAAGGACATCCTGGTGTAGAAGCTACAAAACGGAGAGCAAGAGGTATCGTTTTCTGGCCCACATTGACAGAAGACATTGAAAAAGAGATACAATCATGCTCCGTGTGTAACAAGTCCCATCAGCAGAAGGAACCACTACAGCTGCACCCAGTCCCAGACCTGCCTTGGTCTACTGTTGCGGCTGATATTTTTGATTGGCATAACAAACAGTATTTGGTTCTGGTAGATTCATATTCAGGATGGTATGAGATAGACCTGCTTCGTGATCTCACCTCAGCAACAGTCATTACAAAACTTAAGAGACACTTTTCAGTTCATGGAGCACCACACACACACTTATATCAGACAATAACAGTTCACAAGCCAGCGCCTTAAGGACTGTGTTACTCAGTAGGACTCACGTTACAAGTAGCCCAGCATATATATGTCGAGACAAACACGCACCACTCTCCCAGTCTCAAGCAAGCTGCTTGAACCATGCATGCGTGAGCCAAAGCAGGTGAAAGCCCAACTTTTAAAAAAGAGACTGTCACAAAAGTTGTGCTATGACAAAGCAAGACGGCCACTTCAACCTTTAATGCAAGGGTAGGTTGTCAGGTTGCAAACCCCAGAAGGAGGACTGAACAGGAGAAATCGACAACACATCTTACCTGTCGCAGAGCCTGCCCCAGCACAGTGCACTTTTGGTGACACGAAATGCCAGGACATCGAGCCTATGTCAAATGATTTTGACACCAGCACATGTAACCGCGCAAAGATAAGAGACACTGAGCAGCCTGAGGTTGAGGTTTCCTCAGCTAAACGTCCCTCGAACACCACTGGGAGTCCATAGAAAACACGCTCAGGGCGTATTAGCAAGCCAAATTCCAAGTACATAGACTGAATACACTTGTCAGTTAAATATTAATGTGCACATTGTTCAGGTTCAGTCAAATGTATGCTAACTAGTGATAATGTTTGATAAAGGGTCAATTAATGTTTCAGGTATGTATATAATTTTGCCGAGACCTTAATGTTGTGTTTCATTATGGTTACATCTGTTTGACTATTGTAACTGGTGTTAAAATTTTCACTTTAAGCAGAGGTTTTTCACCTTATATCTGGTACTTAATAAGTCTGCTCTCTATCAGTTATTTGTGACATTTTATAAGCTCTGTTTCATTTTCTATGTTACAAGGTACCTTTGTTATATCGAGTTTAGGCTTAAGAAAGGGGATGTAGATTAGTCACTATGTGTTGACCTATTGCAGGTACCGTAGTTCACAGAGGTTCTCTAGTTACTGCACATGTGTGCAGGGGGAGCAGTCAAGAAGTTTACTGGACCTAAGCATGTCGTTCACGGATGCTCAGATTAATAAACCACGGTATATGTTTGGTGCTACGAAGCTTGCTTTACCTAATTAGCACATCTTTCAACAAACGTTAAAAATACAGTGTCAATTCAACACTTGTTGAGTCTAAGGCTAGGTTCACACTGCGCCCTGAAACGACCCATACCCGATTTGTTCAGAAATCCGATTTTTTTCGTAGGTCGTTCACATTTTCCACTTATGTGGACTTGTATGCGATCTCCAATATGAACGGGAAACGACTCAAATGAGTCCC
>JAFBJS010006218.1:7597-18285 GCA_016785265.1 Paraplagusia blochii
ATGGACAGGATCAGGAATGAGGTGATTAGAGGGACAACACAGACAGGAAGGTCTGGAGAAAAAGAAGCTAGAGAAGACAGATTGAGATGGTTTGGACATGTCCAGAGGAGGGACAGTGGATACACATTGGTAGAAGAATAATTCTAGAGATGGAGCTACCAGGTAGGAGACAAAGAGGAGATTGATGGAGGACATGGAGGTAGTTGGAGTCAGACTAGACGCTCCCAGACAAAACCAAACAAAGTCCAACTTCTGTCGTGTCTCAATGGTGACACAATGTACTGTATAATAACTGGCAACCAATCCTGACCCTGGTCATAATGACCCATCCTTGGCCATTCTAGGTAGTTATCACTGTTGTTCTGATGGTTTAGGTAGTTATAAGAGTAACTAGTCCTTTAGCCTCGAACTATGAGTTCAATTTTATTTTTAGCTTATTTTCTGTTAAGTCGTGAAGACAACTTCATTCCATTCCTCGGCTGTCGTTTCAGGTTAGACTTATTACAACCAGCTGCAGCTGTATGTATGTATGTATATTGTCAGTATATATTAAAGGCTGTTCACGGAGGTGCACAAAGTCATTTCTTTCTGTCAGACGAAGACGCTCCCTTGGTCCCATTGCTCTAATGCAGTATATAAAAAATAAAAAACCTCAGGGCTTATCAGAACCTTTTCAACAAACCTGATGACCTGATTTATTTTTATTCCTTCTTTATGAAGTTAACCAGAACTGATTCATTCTTTCATCTCTGGCCTCCACCGCCAACATATCGCTGTGTTGGTTTGTTGGAGCTGCAGCTGCCGGCAGCATATGGACAACTACTTGTATACGACTGATCTTCTCTGGACTTGTTACAAGTCATCATCTGTGTAGGCCAGAGCAGATGGTAACTTAGACTGCGGGCAGTCCAGATATGGGTTAAAGAGAGGTGGCTCCATCCTGGGTGTGTGTTAATGAGGGGAAATGAAGAAAGGACAGCGAGCGCCTCCTCCACCCTGGATCCTGCTCTGATCTTCATCCTCCGACATGTTGGAAATCTCATCATTACAACAACATCTCACTCTCCTCCCTTTTCTCTCCCCTCCTGTTGTTTCACACTTGTTGAGAGGCTGTCGTTCTTTTTCCCAGATTCCCGCTCCCTCTGCTCGTCCTCTTTCGTTCCTCTGTCATCTCTGCAGTGTGACTGCAGGGGCAGATCAAAGCCTCGTCGAGGCGGAGAGGAGCGGGAGAGAGGGGGTAGAAGAGGACGATGAGCGCTTCTGCTTTTTCGGGGTGAAAGAGAGGACACCGCCGCTATGTGACACACATATAATCCCGCTCCGAATGTTCTTCCAATACGGCGCGGAACCCCGGCATCTCAATGTGAGATGTGAAATGGCGAGGTGAAGCGGTCTGATGCTGAAGACCAGACAGTTCCATATTCACACATATCCAGGCAGATTAATTCAACAAAATACTCCTTCTTATAAATCCAAATTCTTTTCTGCGCTTCCAAAAATACTAAGATCATTCTCTTCTGGAATATTTTCCCTCTCTGCCTGATGGGAGCAGTGAGTGAGTTGAGGTTCAGTTGAGGAATTTTTTATTCTTCTGTGGGCCGTACACAGTGACATGGTCACCCCACGTTTGGCCCCCGAGCCTTGGGTTTGATACAGTGCCACTGCTATGAAATCAATATTCATATATTTTAATGGTGTTTTTTTGAAGGCTTCTTTTCTTGATGGATACTTGTTGGATCAACAAGAGTTTTTAAATCATCTTACGACGACGGTGACAAAACCAAGAAACTTTGTTGATCCATCAAATAAACGTGTTATTTGTGAATTAACGTTTATTTTAACTTTTTAACATAAATCCAACAGCTTCTTGCTTCAGTGCTGAACTTCTGAATTAGTTCCAAGTCTGAATGGAAGGTTCTCCCAGAGAAAGGAAACTCCTTGTCGCTGCCGCTGCCTCACCAACCACTGGCAGTGTGTTAGCATTGAACTTTCTACTCCATATCTGTCAAAGTACCTGCTAACAGTACAATCCAACACTAACATTTAAGCACTTTTCAGTTGGCATCAAAAAATCCAAAGTGCTGCCGTTTGACTCTTTCCTCCTTTAAGCCGTCTGCTCAGGCTTATTAATCCCTGGCATGTGGACACCTGTCAAGCAGAGATGGAATATGGGACAAGTCCCTGGTCCTTTAGCTTTGGGGAGAAAGCCATTTTTGGGTCAAACTTTGTGTCATATAGTGGCTTCTAGTAGCTGCACTGCTGGATATAATGAGATAAGTTGTGGAAGTAAGATGTCATATGTTAGAACCAGGTGACATCATTATCACCACAAACCAGAGTCAAAGAAAAAGTCTAGAGGAAAATAAGAACTCCAAGCTTTTTTCCTTTTGATACTTTTTTTTTCTAAACATTTTTGTGGCCAAGCATTTTAGATCATTCGGAGCCGATCGTTAATTCAGGATCATTAGTTGTGATTACGCTGCATATTTTCCATTGATTCTTATCTTCTCACAGAGTCAGAGAAGGTTCATATGAGGCAAAAAGATTTAGAAAAGACTGTATTTATAATCAAACAGTCATGTTGCTTTGGTCTTGTATTGATATTTTGTGAATAAGCTATTATTTGTGACTCCAAAGCGACACCTAAAAAACGTCTCCTCTGGTTATTGATTATTTTTTTCCTTTGATTTTAGTCGCTAATCTAAAAAAAAGTTCTCCTATTCACTCCTGTAGTGTTTTCACATTTTTTAAGGACCAATATTTTAAGAGTCACAAACCTTAACAACCCAAGTCAGTGGACGTTGATCTGCTGCTGGGACACCACTGCTCATTTAGGGTTAACTCAAGTTTTAAAGGTTGAAAAACAGTAACAAACCAGTGAAAAGAGACTGAACTCCAAGGAAACATGACACGAAATCAACAACAAAAATATCTTGTGGCCCACCTGAGGGGTGCGACCCAATCTTTGGGAAACAATGTACTATAAGGAATATTTCAGAGTATTTTCCAAACGATGACAGATCGTCCCAGTCCTTCAAAGTGAACCTGACTGGGAATCAGACCCCCAACCCTTCAAACCCCACAGATCTCCCTCCACCCCAGTCTCTTACACTGTGTGTAGCAGCAGCAGTGTTGTTGTTGTCGTTGTCGTTGTTGTTGTTGTTGTTGTTGTTGTTGTTGTTGTTGTTGTTGCAGCCATTGCTCATTATTTTCACACTGTTGTAGTTTGTTCTTCTGCCGTGGTCTGGAGCTGTGATTATAATATAACACAGTGTCAACAGCGCCCCCACCCTCCTTTCTTATAAATATGTAATGTACCTTTGGTTCAGTGAATGATATTTGCTGGTTAGAAACTGGACCTAGTTTTTAATGAATGTTATTGGAAACATTTATTTTTTTTAATTCAGATTTTTAATCACACTCTTATTTTATAAAATGAGAAAAAAACCCAGCCCTTCTGAGGGGCCTCCTCTCAGGGACTCAAACCTTAAGTCAGGACTGAGTCTATAGAGTTCTCGTCACTACACGGACTCGTACAATTACCTGGACCTGTTTAATAATTTATTTCTCCAAATTCACTGAGAGACAGAGAAGAAGAAGGAGTTCTTTGATGGATATTCTTAATCCCCCGTGGGCTGACACACTTGTTCTGGTCGTGCTCTAGTTTATTTTATTTTAGAAATATTTAGAAATTATCTCTGGCTTTTTATTGGCACCTTGAACGTTCATGACCTCAAAGCAGATGATGAGGGAGAATATCATTAAAGTGGAGGTCGACGCTTCAACTCATCCGTTCATGCCACGCGCCCCTGAGGGTGGAGCCACTCAGGCCAACACTTCACCTTCAGACACCATCGCTCCACAGAGTTGGAGGGAAAAAAGGAAACAATGTGGTGAACAGTAATTAATCTGCTGGAATTTTCCTAAAGCAGGAAAACACTTTTACATCAACAACGCAGCCTGTCCTCTCACTCTGGACCAATCCAGAGACTCTGGTCCACAGTGGAAGAACACACTCTTCGTACTATTGTCAGTGACCGGTCGTTAAGTTGTGGCAGATTAATACCCCTTAATAAAAGTACATTTCTGGTGTTCTGAAAAATTTTCCTACCTATAAAATCTTCCTACCTGAATCAACAAGGATTTCTCAAATGAACCCAGCCTATAATTTTCTGCTGCCAGACTGGTATAAAAGGTTAGAATGTTGTCATTCTATGGATCAAGTGGAAGGAATAGCAGCAGCAACATTATTTCTCTGTGTCCCGGCACCAACTCACCCACGGACCGGTCCTGGTCCCCGGCCCAGCGGTTGGGAACCACTGCTCTACTGCACAGTAATAAATAAGTATTTTTCTGGGCCCCCGTCATTGAAGGCCCTTGGAATGGTCCAGATCTCCCTCCCCTGTGTCCAACACCTCTGCTTCTAATCGTGGCTCTTCCTTCTTCACCTCATTCCCTGGACTGACTTGGTGTCACTTCTGTCTGTCGCTCTCTCTCTGTGTCAGTGCTGGTGTTTTCATCTCAGCTGTTACAAGTGTGACTCAAACACACGCTGCTTCTCTGCATTAGTGGCCTGTAGTAGAAATAATGTCCTCACTCTTGGAACCAGAGATCACTGAGTCCTCAGATTTGTTTTCTTCATTTCTTCATTTATCCCAGTAACATCTGCACCGTAGCAGAGTCAGTAAATCTGCCCTGTGGGCTGTTTAGTTTAATTTCACTGTTATATTTCTCTAAAATCACTGTTTCACCTCAGACAGACTCCAGCTTTTCACAGACCTGTTTATTCGCTCCTTTCCTCCACTGTGCATTAACCCTACACAGACATCACAGGTCTGCTGCACTACAATAATGTGTACATGAGGTAACCACATGCAACACCTGCAGAGTCCTGATTGGCCAGTGTGTCTCAGTAGGAAAATCAGTATTCAGTATAGAGGTTTTTTCTTTTCTGTTTCTTTTTCATGGGTTGAAATGTAAATTTTCTGAAGCGGAACAGAAAAAGAAGGACAGAAGCTCAAAGAAAAAAGTCTTTTCAACATTTTTAACTCATTTTTCTTGGCGGCCATAGTATAAGATTATTTATTTATTTTCTCCACCTTGTTCTCACTTTACTTCACCTTCACTTTTTCTTATCAACTTCCTGTTGCTCACAGGGTAAATTTGACCTGTACTGGCTCGGCTCATTTCAACGTTGACTGAAGGAGCTGAGAAGGAGACGTTCATAGATAGAGTTACTGTTTACACTGCACTAAACCTATTGTTACATTTGTGTTACCTGATAGTGTCGCACACTGTTAACCAGTTATTGTTATGTTAGTCTTGGAATCAAGAAGGAAAAACACTCACAGATGAATCACTCAGACAGAAATCTGAGTGATTTTTGTTTATGGATTCCCAGATATTTTTTCGTTCATTCAACAGTTCTTAACCACTGTACTGCCACCTAGTGACGGGAGGCTTGTTATCATTCAAACATTACAGCAGTAATGGGGCGGGGCTGGGGTTGGTTTGGGCGGGGGGGGGGGTCCATTCTGATCAGACAGGGAGGGGGGGGGTGGGGGGGGGGGGGGGGGGTTCCATTCTGATCAGACAGGGAAGAGAAAAGTTGACAACAACCACGGCGTGTATGGACCAGGTAGTTTCAGATTCCATGTTTGACATGTTTGATTTTCATGTTTGAACCATTTGTGAGGTGATAATCACATGTCGTAACCACGTGCTGCTGCTCCAGGCCTGTGGAACAACCTCCCACCTCACCTCCCCAGGACGTTTTAAAATAGGCCAGAAAAACTACTTATGATTAAAATGTATTCACTGTGATTTGAATAGGTTTTTATGCCTTTATGTTAATTTTCTGTAGCATTTTGAGTAAAGTGCATCAGTTTTACTATGACGATGATCGTGCAGTGAAAACTCGGTAAAATTGTCTCTAAAATTGCACATTATGAAAAATAATGAACAATAATCTTGAATTAATCTGATTAAATCGTCGTGGACACAGTTGTATTCTTTTGTCCTGGATCAGAGGAGTTCCTTCTGTTTCATATCAAATAGATGTTGAAATGCTACAAATATGTTGCAGTTGAGACGCTGTTACAGACACGGGAAACGCGTGAGACGGTGTTGAGACAACAGCAACAACATCACTGTAGAAACAGAACCAAAAAAAGCTCCAGGTGTTTCAAACAGATGATGAAGGAAGCAGGAAAATACAGAGTTGGGAATAAATGTGAGAAAACATTAATTGGGGACAAGGTGCAACATCAGAGTGTGAATATCAACATCTGTGCCTTAAAGGCTTTAGTTTGGAAAATAGAACGAGACCTCGCTACGCATCAGATAAGGGAAGCCGCTCATTAACTGCATTGTGCGCAGCTATTTCCAGCTCTCCCCTCCACCAGGGGTGACTACACACCCACACAACACATCCAAGAGGGAAAAGTCCGTCAGAAACACAAGCAGATGAAAAGAACGTTGGACGTCCTGCAAATCAAACCTGATGGTGAGATGTTATGTTCAATAACACGTTAGGTAACATTTCAGAGACGTCTCTGAGAGACAGGGTTCATCCTACTGCCTGCTGCCAGCAGGAGCTTCCTGCTCTTAGTCAGATTCCACCGTCATTTACATACATACATACATGCATATATACATAAATACATACATACATAAAAAGAACCACATATGGGTTTTTTTTACGTAACGATGGGTCCCTTAAAACATGTATTGGGGATGAACCAATGTATATGTAAGGTAACATCACTAGATGGCAGCATTGCAGCTCATTTATAAAGATAAATAAATAACTATTACCAGCCTACATTTGGTATTGGTTGATATCTGAAAATAAGGCGATATCAACGTATCCGATATCCGCAAAATTACAAGTTGAACATGTGTGAAACTCAACATCACCAGATCGATTTTACTTTTCTGGACGTTCTTTGTCCTTGTCTCATTGACTCCCGACAAAGACAGTCTGTTGCCTGTGATGCAGACTTAAAGAAAAGTCAGGAAATGCAGGGAACTTTTTCAAGGTTCGTCATCTTTCTGTTGAATTTCTTCCATCTTCGGAGGCAGCTCTTCCCGTCGCTCAGTTGAGGCGGCTGTGTTTTCACCAGAGAGGAAATTGAGATATTGTTTCTGTCTGACATCTGTGTGTAGTGGGAACAAAAACAAGGAGATGAGAAGGAGTTCTGAACCTGTCATCTCAGAGGTTCATACTGAGGTTCCTACTCAGGGGTGAGATGAAGAAAACGATCCGTTCGAGTCGTAATGTTTCTGAGTTGAACTCCTACCGTATCACTGCTCTCATGTTAATGTGACAAACTGCTTTTTATTTGAGTTTTTTTTTTACTTTGACTTTATAGTCTTTATAAGCTCCATGAGAGCTTGACATGTTGGCGGCTGAATAAGCACTGATTTAATTTAAATTTTATTGCTCTGTAGTGGGATTGGATTGTGGAATTTTTGGTATATCAAAATTAATTTTTTTTTTCATTTTTATTACTTAAATTTTGGTCATTTCTCAGCAAAAAAATCACCGCTCGATCAGAAAAATTGATTTGTTTTTTTTTTCACTATTTTTTACACCCTGCAATACCTACTATAGGGTAAACATATGTTACTAATATAATTTTTTTTTTTATTAATGTCGCAGGAGTATCCTTTAGGGTTGGATTGTGGGATTTTTGGTATATCAAAACCTTTTAAAATTTTTATTATTTCTGTTTACAATTTTTTTCATTACACAGCAAAAAAAAAAAAATCACCTTTCGTTATAAAAATTGTGATTTGTGAATTTTTCAGTGTTTCCCCCCCATTTTTCACACCCTAGAATAACTACTACTGGGTAAACATATGTCTCTAATATAATCCTATATATTCTGGATTAAAATGATATGATAAACCTATTGTTGTATAATAGTGGAGAAACACAAAGGTAGAAAGACTGAAAACTTTAGATCAGCTCTGAAGATTTTTGCTACTGAGTTGCTCTGACCGTGGGGCAGTACGACAAAGAGCGGTGTGATTTGGGTGGCAGAGGTGGAGACTTGGCAACAGAATAAACGTATTGAAATGATAATAATAATATACATTATGCATTGATGAAGGTGATCAGGATCCATGACTGATCTTCACTGGTCACATCAGAAAATGAAAGTTAAATAAAAGTTTGACATCACACCTTCTAAACGCCCTTCACAAAACAGCGCCATAGTTGAGTCTGAAGTTTGGACTTTTCCCAACTGTGATCCAATCATGTCGGCTTCCATTGTTCTGTGGTACTTGTAATACCCGTCTGGTCCAGTAGGGGATTAGGGGAGAGGACAATGTGACTGGTGAATGGTCTCAGTCTAATTCCTTCATCTCAATAATCATGACTCGATGGTTTCACCCTATTTTTGTCACACTCTACTCTGCAAACATCCAATTAGAATCCACCAAACCCAACGCAACATGTCACATGTGGTGGATTATCCTAAAGCCCCCGCCCCCCGCCTCCCATCAGCCTCCCCCATCACCCCCCGCCCCGTGCTGTTTTGATTCACCACCACATTTACATATTTATTGGCCAATTATCTTTCCTCCCCCCTCGGTGTCTGGGGGCAGCAGCGAGCTTAGGAAAAGTCTCAGCCATTTTGTAATTGAAAGACTTTGTGGGGATTATGGAGCGGTCAGGAATAAAAGTTGTTTTCAGAAACCATCAACGTTGACCATCGAGGAATTAATCACTGGGATTATTAACGTCCGTGACGTCTCAGCAGGAGACCAGGACGGAGTTGGACGTTAACTTTCCTCCGTCGCCATGTGACGCTGGTGTAACCATGTGAACAAGCCCTTTATCACCTGGACACCTTCAACTCCAGAAACATTATGGATAGAAGATCCAGACTGGTGTTTTTTAAATTTAATAATCTTACTTTTTTACTAAATTTTTTGAGCCCAGATGTAGATGTACGTTTTTTTTATGCTAAAAACATTTACCAGATGTTATTCAGCGTCCCTCAGGGAGGACGGGTGGAGAAAAAGATAAATAACTGAATAAATCAGTTTTATTTCTGTAGAATCACCTGATGTTGGTGTAAATCATCATAATCAGAGAGTGAAGCAGAAGAAGAACATGGAGTTGAGACATGTATGCACATATATGTATATATAAATTAGAAGTATATTATTCTGAAAATTCAAGTTAAAGGGCTGTAAGACAAAGACAAATGTCTCATGTGGGACATGGACGACTAAACTTTAACACATATTCCAGCACTGACCTGGAACCTGTAGATTTCTCTGCAAAAACAGAAGTTGGTCCAAACTTTTGGGACGGATCCTGATCCTGATCCTGATCCTGATCCTGATCCACTGTGACGTTACTGTGTCTCCAGCAGTGGAGAACAATCAACACTTGGTCCCACAGAGATAAGAGACGCAGCTGAGTGCACCTGAGCTACAACATGATGCGTTCACAGGTGTTAGAAAAAAGTTAGACATTATAACACAACAGAAATATCCCAGTCAACACAATAGAAATATATAAACAACATGTGGGGCCATTCTTTATTGTCAAAAATCCTCTCCTTCCTGTGGAACTGGAGTTTTCCTCCTGCTCCTGGTCTATAGTCCACATCTATGAATAGTGTTTTTTTTAACCAAGGCTTAAATAAAATTATTTTTTTTACCAAAAGATTTGTTTTGAACAAAAACAATATTTAACTCTGTCTGGGTTTAGGTTTCAGTGAACCAGGAACTGAACCAGGAACCTCTCCACCTCCCTGACTTTTTTGACTCTCACTTTCATTCAGTCCAACTTCTGCTCCACCCTCGTGGCAGATGACTGATGCTCTGGGTGGAGTCGTGCCAGATGTTCTTCTCTGTTTGTGTGTGTTTCCTGTCTGGACCTTGTTGTCCCTCCTGTGTGGACTGGGACAAATGGATGAGAAATAGATGAGACAACGGGAAGTGGGAAAGTGGGAGAAGCCAAAGGGAAAAATCCAGAGATGAAAACATACACGTGTAGACTGTGGTTGTAGCTGCTGACGGAGGAGAGACAGGTGCGTGGAGTTCGCAGCCACGAGAGAAGGAGCGTGAAGAACCGGGCTCTGGGGTGGAAATGCGTGCTGCACTTAAAAGCTAGTAACCAACCCACTACCCCACCCCTCCACCGCCTCCACCCACACCACCTCTCTCTCTGAGATCCTCTGCTATCCAACATGGCACTCATCTTACTTTAATGGTCCACGGGGACTCACACACTCACATTTACATGAACACACACACACACACACACACACACACATGCAGCCGTGTTTGCACAAATGCAGTGATGTCATGAACAGAAGTCACATGATGTTTCTGCAGAATCTTGGAATCTTTACTATTGTTTCTTTATCATAAGGCCTGAGTTTATCTGACTATGTTCAGACTCGTGAGAAGACGGACAGACACACACAAACACACACACAGACACACAAACACACACACACAGACACACACACACACAGACTCAGGGTCATCTTTCTTTAATGCGTCTGAAGGCTGAAGGCACTCAGCAGCACAGTAGGTGGCTTTCTGGCAAGTCACGGAAGGACTGAAGACACACAGTCCTCCTCACGCTACCGTCTCTCTCTCACACACACACTCACACACACACACACACATAGAGAGTAGACCAGGACCTGCAGTAC
>JAFBJS010006218.1:18493-46647 GCA_016785265.1 Paraplagusia blochii
CTAGTCCTCCAGCTGCCAGGTTCCCACTGAGCTGCTCTGATCACAGCAGAGGTTATGAAGTGAGACTGAAGATGATGAAGATTCTATGATGTTCACTGAGCTCCAAACACAGAGCAGTAACTTGTCGACCTGGAGAGAAAATGTGGTTTTAACATCAATAATAATGACGATAGAGAAGGATTTTTAATTATTTGGATTTAATCTGTTGGAGGGAGAGACTTCAGAAAAACACGATTTTAAATATGCTCAACATTTAGCAAAAAAAATGAAAAACTAAACACAGAGAAATGTCGTTAATGACATTGATATTCCTCAAACTGCAAGATAAAAAAATACAAGCAGTGAGTCTGAATCTCCATCATCTCTTCCCTAATAACCTTCTGAACGTCCTGATCCTGGTTTTCCTAAAATAAGTTCTATTTGAGCCCAGACCCAGGGTTGAGGTGTTGGTGGTGGGTTAGAGCTTTGAGCTGCAGCAGCAGATGTTCTACCCAGAACACCAGTGGAGTCTGATGGGATGTTTTAAAGGTCATTGTTCTTCTGTTCCCCAGAGCTCCTGCTCCTCCTCCTCCTCCTCCTCCTCCTCCTCCTCCTCCTCCTCCTCCACCATGCTGCTCCTGTCACCGACTCCACACCGGAGGTGTTTTGATGCTGCTATTTTTACCTGAACAAAAGCAGCATTTAAACGTGTCGTCTACATCTGGTCACACCTGGTCCCGTCCACGTCGTCTCCCCCCCAGTCTCCCCTCCTGCCTCCCTCCCTGTTGACGCTCCTGCCAGCTCCGTCACTCTGTCTGTTTCTGTCTGAGCTCCATCCTGTCCCACGCTGTGTTTGACCCATAAGTTCTGCCTGATGTGTCCATGTCTATTGTTCCACGTCTTTTCACTTGGATGAGTTCTGTTCTGTTCTGTTCTGTTCTGTTCTCCACCCCGTCTCCGTCCGACTCTGAAGGACAGGTGGAGTTCCAGCAGCAGTGTTTGTGTTTCCCTAAATATGTTTTTCCATTTTCTACGACTGGATGAGGTGGAGTTTCCTCCACTCCCTCTCTCTCCTCCTCTCTTGTTGGCAGTGGTTTGGGCTGAAGATCATCTCAGACCTGAGGGATCTACACACCTGTACCAGGCACCAGGTGAGACCAGTGAGACTCATAGGACACAGGAGAACAGGATGAGAACTAATCAACCCTGGAGAGAAGACGGAGGGATGGAGGGACGGATGGACGGAGGGACAGAGGGACGGATGGACGGAGGGACGGAGGGACGGAGGGAGCTCCATGAGCTGTGAGTTTTCATACCTTTGTTGTTTTCATAAATTGTTGAGTTTAATTCTACAAAATTCTTCTCCTCCTCTGGTCTGGTCTCTTCTTCTTCAGGTGTTTCCACAGTGACTCATTCTTCTCCATCTCCCCCTGTCCTCTCCATCTTCTATTCTGACTCCAACTACCGCCATGTCCTCCATCAATCTCCTCTTTGTCTCCTACCTGGTAGCTCCATCTCTCAGATCACTCCTCTATTGAGTCCTTTGTGTCTTTGGTAAAGCTGGACGTACACTGTGCAATACATTATTATTCCAGTAGTGGCCTCCACCTGCTCACACTGTACCAGGGAATCAAAAAGCATTGAAATATTTAAGGTGGACTGGAACAGTTGAGTAGAATGACGTGTTTTGCGTGGACGATATGGACGATAAGAAGGAACAACTTCTGCCAACAGTGAGTTTCGCCCCCTAGTGTCAGCACTGAAAACCCTCAACCATGAAATTTAACTTTGGCAAAAACAAACATCATGATCATGATCATGATCCAGGCTCTTCAGGTTCCTTCTGATGTGAAATCAGATCCAAAAATCTGTTGAAAGTCTCACCTGAGGAGACAAGATGTTCTGAAGTTAGTGAATCCAAAGTGAAGATGTTTGTGTAGTTTCACTGTAAAGGCCATAATTCTGAGGCCCCTCATTGAACCCTGACTGCACTGAAGCTCTCATGCAGATGTGTGTGTGTGTGTGTGTGTGTGTGTGAGTGTGTGTGAGTGTGTGTAAGCGTCCATTGTTGGTCTGTATGGAGCTCAGCTCCACTCTGTGATCAAAAGCCATAAAAATGCTGTGTGTCACAGTCAAAACCTTCCCCTCTAATCCACTGAATAGTTCTGTTCTCAGCAGCAACTGAGGCAGTGAATCAGACGCAGCGTCAACGCTTTTCTGTCCAACAATATCGGAGGCAAAAGAGCCAAGAGGTGGAGGGTGAAGGGGGAGGAGCCATCGTAGGTGGGAATGGGACAGAAGGACACCAGAGACAAAGACAAAGGACCCAGAGTGGTGTCAAAGATGAGGGCCGCGTCACGGCTCCTGCTCTCTCCCAGTCTGGAGGTTAGAATCCTGACCTCACGTTGGCCTGGAGGTGGACGTCTCTGGTGGTCCACGAGCTGTGTGGTCTGAAGGTTGACGACTGTTTCTCACAACATGTTCCTTCAGGATCAAACATCACTGAGAGCTGAGTCAAAAGACGTGAATCTTTGGAGAATTTTGTTCAGAGAAAAATTATAAAACAACTCAAAATTTCATCACAAACTCTAAATGTAAAGTAGAACAAAATTAATTTTATACGGTAATCTTCTCCTCCTCTGGTCTGAGCTCTGCTTCTTCTTCTTCTTCTTCTTCTTCTTCTCTTCTTCTTCAGGTGTTTCCTCAGTGAATCCTCCTTCTCCATCTCCCCCTGTCCTCTCCATCTTCTACCCTAACTCCAACCACCTCCATCTCCTCCCTCACTGCATCCATCAATCTCCTCTTTGTCTCCTACCTGGTAGCTCCATCTCTGTATCCACTGTCCCTCCTCTGGACATGTCCAAACCATCTCAGTCTGTCTTCTGTAGCTTCTTTGTCTCCAAACCTTCCTGTCTGTGTTGTCCCTCTAATCACCTCATTCCTGATCCTGTCCATCCTTGTCTCTCAGCACCATCCTAAACTCCTCCACCTCCAGCTCTGTCTCTTGTCTTCTGTCCATTTCAACATTTAAAATATGATCAATTACTAATCTTTTCCTCAAAGACATGTCATTCGATGCCATGTCATGAATTATTTGATCACTTCATTCAGTTTTGGGACAACAGTGTGAAACAGTCACATGTTTCAAACCTTGACGTGAAGTTGCTGCAGATTAAAGTGACAAAATCAGTCAAAAGTGTCCACTGGGAGACGACCTTTCTCACGTTGATTGAGCACCAACCCTGTCAGTGTATTTAATTAATTTCCTTAATGAATCACCTATTTTTATTCTTACACCTAAAGTAGCTCAACTGATCTGATCCATCATCTCAGGACCTTCTCATATCCAGCAGCATCAGCTGTAACAGGGAAACACAGGTGATAAGAAGGTGCAGTCGTGAATGAAGGTCCAGTTCTGGTCCCACCTGGACCTGCTGTGGGTCTCACAGCAGTGGTTCGATGTTTATTCTTTAGTTTCTTATATCTCTTTATCTGTAGCCCTTTCACTTCACTTTTAATCGATTTTTTCACATGGCAAAAAAAAATTCTTGTTTTTTTTTCTGTTTTTCTCTTAATCTTCAAATTTGAATTGAGTTTTTCTAAATCCTTGAATATGGAACAAACAGGGGTTAATATTTTTTTTCTTAAGTTTTTTATATCTCTTTATTTTTTTCTTCAAATTTGTTCTTGAATTTTAGATTTTTCTTACATTGTTTTTAAAATAGTTTCCAGATCATTTTAATTGTACTTTAAAAAAGTGTGTCAAACACGTGGCTTGCAGGCCTTTTGCAGGTCTTCACCTGTGATTAGATATCATTAATAAGTTAATTTTACCATTGTAGTTAATTTTCTTTTTTTCTTTAGTGATTTTTAATGAATATCTTTGACTTTGTTGATCATTTAAAAAAAATTAAATGTGGTTTAAAACCTTAATTTTCTCTACAATCTATTTGATCTGACCTGGTAAATCTGTTTGATATTTTTATTTCCTTGCGCTCTTCTCGTCCTATTTTCTAAGTCCTGTCGTCTTTTTGCTGTCGTCTTTTTGTCAGACGGGCGAGGTGACGGAGCGGTCAGACCGTCTCCACCCACTGGAAATATTATTCACCCCCGAAAATGTGTTTCTCCAACGCTGCAAAAAACATTTTTGGGAATTTTGCGTTTCCATCTGGAGGTTCCTGTAATCAGACAGAATAACATGCAGCTGTCTCCAGAGACGAGGACGTTTACTACATGTAATATGGCCCAGATGATCCTCAGATGATGAACAGTTTCATCTATTTATGAAATGTCAAAACAGCAAAACAGTCGGAGGTTTTTAATTGAACTGAACCACAGTCGACTCTCTGGACTCATTCAACCTCAGGATAAAGATTATTTATGAACCACTGCTGGTCATTTCATAGTTTGTACTTTATTATATTATGTATTATTTTAGGGTTAAATCAGTAATGATCGTGTTCTTCTCACGTTCTTTAATTCAGTCCAGCTGTAGTCTGAAGAACACTTTAATATTCAATATTGTCTGTTATTAATATTGTGTTATTTAAAATAGAAAGAAACTTTTAAAAAAGACTTAAATAAAATTTAAAAAAATAAAAAAATGGTCCTGATGTATCAAATATCATCACTTTATTTTACATTTATTTTACATAATTCCTAACAAAGATAAAAACACTTCTCAAAATATTAAAGGACTTGACAAGGTGTTTTATTTCACAATATTATCAAATATTCTAATAAATGTATTGTTATATTCGATAATAAAGGAACATAAATATGCTCAGTTTAATCTAAATATATTTACATACATTTTTAAAGATGGAAATTCAATTAATATTTAGAAAAAATAATTAGACAGACTGTGGGATTAACATTTATTGTTACTTATTAATTATATCTATTCTCTCTTTAACACTATATAGAAATATTAAAAATAATATAATAAAATAATATAATATTGATAATAATATTCATCTACTATAGATTATTTTCCACTCTCTCCTTTTTCTCCTTCTGTGGATTTTTACACCTGTTTACAAAGAGAAGGTGAAATATTCCTTCTCCAGTGTTTTTTTTTATTTGTTTGTTTGTTTGTTTGTCTGTGTGTTTGTTCAGACATGGAGCTGGAGAGAAGCTCTGGACCAACAATTGTCCCTGTCTTTTGGTAACTGTGTCAAATGTCCCCGGTGTTTTGCAGGATTTGAGTCCAGTCTGAACCTCATTATCAGACGCAGCAGCTGCTCAGACTCAAACCCTGAGCGAACGTGGAGTTGATTCCCGTGAAGAATCCTGGTCTTTACGGCTTAAAATATTGTGCAATTTTACAGAGGACGTAAATAAAAAAGACCTTCTGTGGTTTAAGGTGCTGGAAAAGTCTGTTGTTGTAATAACTGTCTGGTTAGAGACGAACGACAGGTGAGAAAAATGGAAAGAACCTGAAAGAATCTGCTTTTTTTTTCCTTTATTACTTGAGTCCTGTTTTATCAGCAGTTACGAGCTTTAAACTCTGATTATATGGTTTAGTACTGTATTAAAGGCAGACAGACAGACAGACACACAGACAGACACACAGACAGGCAGGCAGACAGGCAGGCAGACAGGCAGAAAACAGATGTTTTAACACAGATTCACTGTTATAATAACAGGTCATTTTTACCTTCTTTAAACACAAACTGAAGTCGTGATAATTAAAAAAAAAAAGTAGAAAAAAATATATTAAAAAACCTAATGTGAGTAAATGCTTTTCTCTGAAGTCTAATGTCTGTAGATTGATGTATCTTGGACTATTGTCCTTATTCATCTTATTAAAAAAAAACTTCTCTTTTGTCAAAGAAAATGAGGAAGTTTTTCCTAAAAAAAAAATAAATTAATTGAAAATATAATTTTTCCTAAAAAAACTTTTCTCCATTTGAAATATCTGCTGTTAATGAGAGAATATTAAATAAAGTCCATTTTTATTCTAATGTTACAATGTTCTGTAGTCAAACTCTCACTCACTCACTGCTCTCCTCCTCCTCGTCCTCCTCCTCTCCTTCCTTGGTCTGACTCCTCTCCTCCTGTCCTCCTCCTCTTCTCCTCCTCCTATTCTCCTCTTCTCCTCCTTTTTTTCTCCTCCTCCTCCTCCTCCTCTCCTTCCTTGGTCTGTCTCCTCTGCTCCCTCCGTTCTTCCTGCTGTGAGGAGGAGTCTGATCTGAACGCTGCTCTCCTTAATGTTTCTGTGTAATTTTTGTTTTAATGGAACGATGTCACCTGATGTGATGCTGTGACATCATGAAGGTGATGAGAACTGTGGAGACTGAACTCCTCAGTGGACGAGGACCATTTCTCATAATTGTCCTCACTTCACAGCAGCAGCAGCAGCAGTTTGTTGCCTCAGCACTAAATAACATTGTACTGTGATGTTGTTGGGCTGAATTTCCCAAGATGCACTTTGTTTATTTAACACAACAACGTGATCCATATGTTTATTATTAAAACTGCTGTTATCTCTAAAAAAATAAACTAAAATAAGCTGCACATTTTTAGATTTTTAAAACTTTTATTATGGTTTAAGGAGCTCGAGTTCGTTTACTGTCTTTAATATTTTGTCATAAAAAGTTATGTGTTTGTGGAGAAAATATTTTAAATCTCAGTGGGGTTGGAAAAAAGTCAGATTATATAGAATATAAAAATAAAATTATACACAAAAACAAGCAAACATAACATATATAATCGCATTGACATATTCATGATATTTTTTCAGAATAATAATAAATAACAATTGAACTGAGTGTGAATTGTCAGTGATGTCACTGTCAGCTCTTGTTTTTGCAGTTAATCTGTTTTTACAGGAAAATATTTTTTTTTTGTTCTTAGATATTAACACATTTTAGACAAGATTAATCCTAAAACAAAGATTTATTCTGATCACAATAAACTGTGAGGGTTAGTGTTAAAATGTTAACCTGTTTATAATTTTTCTTTTATTTTTTCCTACTCTATTACTCTCAGATATTATCTTGAAATATTTGTGTAAAAATTTATTTTTTGTGTTTTAAAAGTTGCAGCTGTGATAAACAGACACAAATAGAAATAAATTTTGTGTTTAATTTTATTGTGTTCTTTAAAAGAAAAACTCAGCAGGTTGAATTCTTGACAGGAAAAATGTCAGTTCTCAACGTTGTTGTTGACAAACAGTCAACAAATAACTGAGCAAAAATAAATCTGTAGTTCTGCCATTAACACACAGTGGAGCGAACGGAGAGTCTGAAAACATCTTCCCATCACTGTAGTAACTGTAGTATTTAAATATACATAAATGTGTATATGTATATTTTTAATTTTTAATAAATTATATTTTCTTATGATTTTTAAATCGACAACAGATCAGGATCTGTACAGGAAACCCTGAGGAAACTAGAGAAATCTTCCACCTGGGCCAGGAGATGAAGGAGGAGGACAGACGGAGGAGGAGGACAGACGGGTGTAGGAGACCAGGGCAGGAAGTGGAGCTCCATGTTGTGGACGACAGAGAAGGAAAAACCAGGAGACAATGAAAGTGTAACGTGGCCTCATTGAGGTGAGACTTCCTTATCTTCTCTGTCCTTTTCCAGGAGATATCAACTTTCTGCTGTGTCTCCCATCTTCTCACTCTCAGTCCCCGCACTCCTTTGTGTCCCACTCCTTTGACTAACGGCTCCCCCGTGAGGCCTGTCCTCTCCTGTGTCCTCCCTGCTCGTCTTTTCAGTCTCCCTTGTGTTTCCTCTACACTTTTCTCCCAGTTTCTTCTCCAGACTTTGACTCTTGGCGATTCAACAGTTTCATCTCAAATTTCAAATATTTGGTTTAAATTTGGTTTTGAACTGATTTTTTACATGTGATTTTATTTAGTGGGTCTGCAAGTTATTCTGAATTTTATTATTATTTATTTTTATTTTTTATTTTATTTATTTTTTTATTTTTTTACAATTCTTTATTACAAAAAAATTCACATTTTTTTATATTTTATTTTATTATTTCCATATTATTAGTTTTACATGTTTGAATTAAAACACAACCATATAGAAAAAACTGAACTTAAAGACACTGGAAGCTCAGTGAACCTTAAACACAGCATTGATCAAGTTTTTTCACACACGACGGTAAAAAACCTTTATTTTTCTTTATTAATAACTGTGTGTTTCTCTGACGTCTCCGGCTTTGACTCCCAGTCTGTCCATCTTGGCTGAACTCCTCTTGTCCCTCGATTTGTCCTGGAAACAGGAAACATTGATGTTGAACTTTTTTTTTTAAATTAACATTAGGAAGAGTTTTTTTTTTTATTAATTTCTCATGATGTCATTGAAATGTTCAGCTTTGGTTGATCCTGATTCAATGTTCTCACAAAACTAGAGTCTATTTCCATCTGAAACAACAGATCTGGAGAAGGTTAGGGTCAAATTATTAAATAACTATAAAAGTTTTTAGTTCTGTCCCTCTGTGAATTGGACTTTGACACTCGTGGTTTGTCACTAGTTAAGATTCAACCAGTAAAAGCAGATCGAGGCGGGTGGCGGCGGTGGATTACCGACCGCTGTCCCGCCGAATCGGCCTGACATCTGCGTTGAGGAGCTGATTCAGTCAAACAAGTGTAAAGCAGCCTTCCCTCATTGAACTGGGAGGTTAGAGTGGGATTGGTGCGACTCCCGTGGACGCCACCGCTTTACACACACTTGGCTCCGCGGGCCTTTCTGTCCATTCATGGGTGGATTTCCACTGTTTGGTCTCCTTTGTCCCCACACTTTATCTGCATGACTGGCAAACCAATAGGCAACAGTCAGGCAAGATAAGCTCATCAACTGTAGGGCGGCCGCGTGTGTCTTTGTGTGAGCGCCCGAGGGTCTACGCAGTATTTGAACGCACCACCACCACCAGCACCACCACCACCAGCAGCAGCAGCAGCAGCAGCAGCAGCAGCGGCAGCAGCAGCATCATCCACCCAAGGTAAAAAAAATAAATAAAAAAAATTGGACTTCATTATCCTCACTGTGGAGGTGTGTGTGTGTGTGTGTGTGTGTGTGTGTGTGTGTGTGTGTGTGTGTGTGTTAGCCTGATGATGCCTGTGAGTCCGCTTGCTCAGCACTGAACTTTATTTGACCCCACCTCCCATCATGCAATTCTCCTAGTAACCTCCAACTCCCTCCCTCAACTCCAAGCGTTCCTTTCCTTTAAAGACTCCCCTCTTCCTGCTGACTCTCAGTTTTGCTACAGCAACAAAAAAAAAAACACAGTTTTGATTGTGAGTTCAGACAAAGACAATGAGTGAGGACACGTCAAATTAGAGGACGTCTTCCAGTTGTTTTTGTTTGTTTGTTCCCGTCTGTGCAGGATCTTTATTGCCCTCAGATCAACCTGAGCTCGAGCTGTTAATCGGTTTCTCTTCAACGATGCACGGACGCACGGGAGGTGCAGTTCATCAACGGACAAATTTGTCCCCCATCAATTGTCCAACGCAGCTGAGACAAATGTTAGTAAAAATAACCCTGCGCTGAGTGAAGACCTCGTCCACTGAACAACAGAGGTCTTTAAATCCACAACTAACATCTGAGGAAGTTACATGGAGGCTCCGTGTGTTAGTGGTTAGTTTGACCCTGGATGTAGAGAACAGTGTGTCCTGTGTTCGATTCCCAGTGAATCTACAAACTTGATAACGTTAATCCTCCTCTGTGGGACTAGAAATAAGATTTTATAACCATCTATGATGCAGTGGTTGATTAAATAATTCATGTTTCATATTTTATGTGATAAAAATGTAGATTTTTGGATCCTAAGTTAAAGTTCTTCATTAGGTCCAGATGCTGAGTCTGACTGTGAGAGAGTTAGGATCGAACCTTAACTCCAGCGGTGGAGTCACGACATCGTGCACTGATGATGATTAGTAACTGAATAATCCTGTGAGGAGAAGAAGATTCATGAAGGTCGGAGGCAGTGACTTTGAGATCCACTGACCTGGGATGGAACTCTTCAGTCGCTGATGTGTAAAAAAACAGTTCTGTTGTAGAAACGTAACAAGAATTTCTTTCATTTTAACATGAAATCACAAATAAAATAAAAATATTCCAACTGTTTCTTCACCAATGAAATGGAGTCAAACACCATGTCCTTCATGTCCTTCTGTACAGTGTACCTTACTGTCCACTCCATCCTTTGTCCCTTTCCACTATCTCACCTCAACAGTCCTCTGAAATGGACTTAACCATATGTCAACCTAAGGCCCGGGGACCAAATCTGGCCCGCCGTGTGATGATATGTGGCCCGAGAGATCAGAACATCAAATGTGTCTGAGAGTTGGATTCCCAGCACTTGACCTTGTAGAATGGATGGATGTGTAGTCTCACAGGCAGCAGTCTCCACCACCACCACCCAAATCACACTGCTGAGGGCGACTGTGGTGAGAAGACGTGGGAGGGAGATAGTGAAGAGCTCCGCCTTTTTTTAAACTAATGAGATTGACGATGCAAGTCGACAGAAAACTATGTTGCTGAGTGCAGTGGGCAGTCAAACGTACAACCACCCCCTCCACCCTCCCACCCCACCCCCTACACCAGGGGACGAGACATCTGCTGAACTTGTCAAGTCATTAAAAAACCATTTAAACCCAAAACCTACTGAGATCCTGCAGCCTTTCCAGTTTAATTTGACACACAAGGAGTCGGCAGAAGGGAATATGTTGCTGCTGAGACGGTAGAGACGTTAGAGCAAAATGAAAAACCCGGGACACAAGTTCTGAGAGATGATCTCAGACAGACTGACGTCTGGTACCAGAGATGGAGAGGAGTCAAGGACCGTGGTTGTCAGAAGATTCAAACCTTACACTGAACTTGGAAAGTGAAATAATGGACAAAAGACAACATTCATCCATTCATCTCCATCCTCTTGTCCGTCCCCTGGTCCCTCCTGTGGGTGGAGAGTCCACTGGGAGTCATGTGGGTCCAGACGGTGCTGTGATCAGAACATTTTGTATCTAAAAATAAAAATAAAAGTCCAGTCCAGAGCTGGAAATGGACCTGGAACCAACATCACAGCAGCTGCCGCTCAACTCCACCTCGGCTGCAGACCAGGTTACCCTGCACAGATGTGTATATATATGTACTCTGAATATATAAATGTATACAATATACAGTATATATATACTGTAATGTCCCTCCTCTACTGTTGAACATTTTCACTTATTGACAGTAAATATCGTCTCTCCACTGTCTGTGATTCTTCACCCTGGGCTGTGAGCTCATGTCCCACTGTGGTTCCAGCCTCGTCCCTGGAAACTGTCAGAAGTGTCTCCTCCTGCCAGTAGCCAGGGGACAGCAGCGTCCTCTGTTGGGACAGGTCCAGCGTGAAACGCTGCTGTCACTGAGTAATCAGTAGCAATTTGCAACCTGGGTGTTTTCTATTAAACAGGAAGTGACTGTTGAATAAAAAGATAAAAAACCTGCCTCGCACTTTTGACCCGCACTTCCCCGGGTTTTATTGTATATTTGATATTTCTGGTGCAGATGCTGGAGGCGCTGGGAGCAGAACACAGAGTTCAGATGTGTTTTTAATTATTTTCATCATGTTGACAACAATGTTCAGGCACAAAGATGTAAAAAGACTTCATCAAAGTTCAGGTGGAACTGACTGTGTTCGATAAGTGGAGACCCAAAGGTTAGCTTAGCCAAGGTTAGCTTAGCCAAAAAAAAAAGTCAAACGGCCGAGGTGGGAACGTTGAGACGGTTATTAGTCGATGTGTGAGAAATTAATCTTATGATCCAATAGTGAGTTAGTAACTGTGGGAGAAGAAGGAGGAGAGGGAGGAGGAGGAGAAGAAGAAAAATAAATAAAAGGAGGAGAAGAAGAAGGATGAGGGGGGAGATGGAGGAGAAGGAGGAGTAGAAGAAATAAAAGGAGAAGAAGACAGAGGAGAAGAAGAAGTTCCAAATTAAATTCCATGTCATTGTTACTGAGACTGAAAAGTTTGCAGGAATATTGTTCCATAAAGTCGACTCTTTTCATCACCTTCTTCAACTGTTTCACTGGACAATAATGATTCATGATTCTCTACAAATGACTTCAATAAGTGGTGACGTTGTTTCTTCCATTTTTTAAAAATAAAATGTAATGAATTAATGACACTGAGGTCAGAGGAGCAGAGTGGAAATGGATCCAAGTTCCTCCTGAAGCTTCTGTCACTGCTGTTCTATATTTAGGTCTGTCTGACTAGCTCTCTGTCTCACCCTCTGTCTCACCCTCTCTCTCTCTCTCCATCTTTAACATATGCACATGAATTTACATTCACACCCTATAGAACTGCTGCCTTCACAGTCCTTACAACCACCAGCACCAGGTCCTGTCACTGTGGTGTGAAAAACACGTTTCTAGACTTTGTCGTCTACGTAGATGCAGACGAGTGAGTGACACTAAAGATATTTAATGATGGTCACGTGGTTGAGGACGAGGACTTTGGTCTTCAAAGCTTCTTCCAGCTGCCAGGTTATCACTGTCCAGACCTACAGAACTTCCAGTGGACTCTCCACCCACAGGAAGGCTGACAGTGTGGAGCAGTGATGGAGTCTGCTGCTGCTGCTGCTGCTGCTGCAACATTTTTTGGCCCTACCATCTTCTGCAGACGTCTTTAAATAACGTGGGTGAGAAGCAGATTGATCCGAGCATGAAGACTAGTTTTAGAAGAAGAAGAATAGTCTCACTGGTTTGTAAAATAATAATGAAGGTGGAAAAACTGAAAAGATCTGAAGAGTTGGAGTTTTATTTCTCCAAACATCTTCTCTCCCAGACAGATTCTTTCCGTGTGTGTTTAGGTGTTTATGGAATGTTTGTCCTCTGGTCCTGAGAGCAGTGAGGGTGAAGATGACAGCGCTGTCATCCCTACAGCCGTGCAGCCTGTCAGACAGGCAGACTGTTAGTGCAGCCTAGTGGCAAAGACACGGAGTCTCACACACACACACACACACACACACACACACACTCGACTCAGTTGGACCAAATAGATGCACAGAGGAACAAAAATGTGAAACATTGCTGTTTAGAAATCTGTGTCATGCGTGGCTTCAGCTCTTGTGTGAACATGTCATGTGAGCACAAGGCTCCTCTATACGTCCTGTGGAGGCAGCATTAGAACCTCACAAAGATGCCCCTGTGTTTCACCGCGTCAGGATAGAAGGGAGTGGAGAGAAGAGCTTGGCAGAGGACGGAGCGCCTGAATGTGGCCTGGAAAGACACCACTGTCCCAGCGTCGCCTTCACTCGTCCTCTCCCTTCACCTCTTAATAAACCGGATAAAATTTTGTTTCAACTCCTTCCAAAAATAATGACGTCACAGAGATTGGAAAATTGGAGCGACAGGAACGGAGGCTGTTCTCGTCCTGGTGGTGTCGTCTGGAACTGCAGTCTAAATCACACCACGGATGATATTAATACACGAGCTGACGCCTGGTGATGAGCAGCAACCACGACAAACAGGCAGCTTTGCTTTTGAATATGTGTCAAAGTCATGGTGCGGGGGCCAATTGAGGCCCACAGGAGGTTGGAAAAAAAATCAATTAACAGTTGTTTAATTTTAAATAGCAATGAACAATAAATGTAATTTGAATAAAATATATGAACACATAACAGAGGAGTTTTACTTTTACCAGTGGTTTATTGTTGATTTGGCTCCAAGATAAAAATGACTTTGACAGAAGTGAAAATAAAACTAAAAATATATTCATCTGTATTCAACCCGTCCATGGTACAGAGGCAGTCACTGGTCCCTTCATGCCTGAGGAGTTTTCCGGTGCTTGTTTCAACTCGGGCCAGAACCAAATCCCCATTCTTTACGGCTAGTGTGTCCAACTGGAGGGCCGTGGGCCAAATGTGGCCGGCCAAATCATTCTGTGTGGCCGGTGTGAGATTAGGAAGTGTCTGCCTTATAATAGAGTCTTGAAATGCTGCTGAATTTTTTAACCTAATTAATTATAGACATGTTATATATGCCTATATATATTCATGTGAGAATACGTATATATGATTTATGTATAACTATATTATTCCCTAAAGATGATGGCTGTATAAATAATAAAAATAAAAAATAAAACCGTGTGTATATATATACTGTATATATATGTATATTTTATATATACTGTATGTGTGTCTATATATGTATATATGGTTAATATCTAGTGAAATATAATAACAATAATAATTGAGATTCCAAATATTACAAACTCACACAGCAACATATTTACTAATGTTACTAATATTAACCTGTCTTGTACTAACCTACTGATCCAATTATTTATTATCTTTTACAGATTATTTGCTTCCACAACAGTCTGTATTTTTGCAGTTAAACTCAGTGTTTTTTACACTATTGTTGGGGGCCGTGCTGCTGCTGGAGTTTTCATTTAGTTAAAGTTAATCAAGTTAGTTCTATCCATCTGTCCATCAGCAGCCAGGTTAGCACTGAGGTCCACCGCCTCCACCCACTGCTCCACTCCTCACTGTGGTGATGTAGAGGTCACATTTAAATGTGATGGTCACGTCCATGAAGTCTCTCAGTTCCAGGGCAACTGTGTTGCCGATGTGGCCCCACGGTGATAATGAGTTTGACACCAGTGCATTATGGGAAACATGGACGGAGCAGTGGAGACACAGATGGACGCAGCGCCCGCAGCGTTGTTGTTGTGGCGCCGCACAGGTCCGTCCTGATGGAGGTGGAGCTGAGCGTGAAATCAGGACGTTTGAATTACGGCTCCATTTACTTTAGTTTTGGGTCAGAATTAGGATTAAGATGAAATAGTAATAACATCCTTGGAGATGGATCTCTAACCTGCCCGGTGTCAGGTTTAACCTCAGGATGAGGAAGATCAGAGATTCTGGTGAAAGTGACAAGAACACCTGGTGAGACTGCCCCCCAGAGGCCTTCTTTATGAGGGGTTTGAGGCCCTGCAGGACACGCTGGACCAATTACACCCCCCGACCCGGGCTTACCATCACAAAGGTTCCACGCAGAGGAGTTGTTGGATGGATTCCCACTGAGGGAGCTTCATGGACAGTATAATCTTTTGAGAAAAATGTGCAATTTCCCAAAATAATTCATATATATAATGTGTAATTTATTGTTCTGGAGTTTCTTTTACCTCTGGGGTCTCCTGGGGCATCAGTTTTACACCTGCCTCTCTCTCTCTGGCTCTGACATATTCTACTATTATACCAACAATTTCCACGCTTTTATTATTACTATTTTCATTTTTTCCTGCCTGGCAGCTCTATCTTCGACCAGACTCACTATATTCACTGGTATTCTTGAAAACACACAAGGACAGAATACTGTTTCCATCATGTCTTTAACTAGAATCACTGGATGCTAACAGTTTTTTTTATAATTAAAAAAAAAAATCAACAAATCACTGTAAAAACATTTTAAATCATTAAAATTGGCTGAGCCATTTTAAAAGAAACCAGGATCATTAATTTGGTTTATTTAATGACCATTATCAGAAAATGTGAAACTAATTTTAATCTCAAGGAAAAATAGAGATTAAACATAAAACAATGAAATGATTGAAATCTGATTAAATCAGACATGAGAAAAAAAATCTTCATTTTTCTTTGTAGCAAAATTCCCCTCATTGGTTTAATTTCACTGTGTTTGAATCCAAACATTCTGCTTCATTAAGGTCATCGATGGTCAGGGATTATATTGGGTTTCACGGCCTGTAATCTAGAGCAGTGGTTCCCAACTACTGGGCCAGGGACCAGTACCGGTCCGTGGGTGAATTGGTGTTGGGCCGCAGAGAAATAATGTGTCCTTTTGTCCCATCTGTCTATTCCTTCCACTTGATCCATACCCATATCAACAAAAGAACTGACCAATAGAATGGCTAGGATTCCATCATCAATAATGCAACTATATTTGATTCTAACTTTTTAAACCGGTCTGGTAGCATAAAGTTATAGGCTGTGTGGACTTGAGAAATCCTTGTTGTGTCCATGCACAGTTAATTCAGGTAGGAAGATTTTATAAGTAGGAAAATATTTCAGAACAGCAGAAATGTCATTTCATTAAGGGGTTTTATTTTCCACAATTTAACGACTGGTCCATGAAAATAGTACAAGAAATTTAGGAAAGATATTGGTTTTCATCAGAGTGAAGGAAATCCATCCAGTTCTACTCTGGTCTTACCAACATGAAGCTTCTGGACCGGACAGGTGAGTTGATGTCTGTGCTCTTCAACTTCGACACCTGTGTCTGAAGCACGCGCGCACGCGCCGCTCCGCCTCTCCACCCTGTGCTCCGTCCTCCTGACCGTCTGACCCACTCAACTGCCCGCAGGAAGTAAGAGAATCAACCCGGCAGGTGAGACGACAACGTCTGGAACCCGGAGCTGAGCTCAACTCTTCCTCTTCCTCCTCCTTCCTGCTGGAAGTCAACGTGTGTGTGAGCGTGAGGGAGACAGGAGTGAAGCTGGGAGAGAGACGGAGACAGAGACGGAGACGGAGACAGGGAGCTCTCTCCTCCTCTCCTCCTCAACACAACACACTCCAATGAGCCCTCAGCCTCCACAGGCGCGCTCACTAACTCCTCACCCACAACAGCGGCTCTCCATTCAGCTGTCGGACACCGAGGAAGGAGCAGGAGAGGAGAGGAGAGGAGAGGAGGAGCAGACACGCAGCGAGAGGGAGCGTGAGGGGTGAGGGAGTCCGAGGAGGAGAGGAGAGGAGAGGGAGAGTTGTGGGCTGTTAGAGCGGACAGCATGGCTTCAGACTCGGGACTGGCTGCGATGCTTCTGTGGACTATATCACTACAGGGTATCGGCTCAGCGCGAGGCAGCGGCGGCGGCAACGAAGGTAAGAGATCGGACTGAACGACATTGGATCGAAGGGAGGCAGTGGCGGGAAAAATTCACTTCCGACATTGGAGCCGAAAAACACACCGAAACACACATATAAACATAGATATAAACATAAATATGAACATATAGACAGAACTCAAACACACGGACCAGTCAGTGTTCGGAATATTGAGCAGGAGAACAAAGTTTTCGTGAACCTGTCGTCGTCCATGTTGACTCCGAGTCTGAACGATGTTGGTGTTAGAACGTCGATCCATACAGTGGATGGTGACGATGGTCCTCACTTGGTTCTGGAACCAACACAGAAATGTAATTTTATTTTATTAAGTGTATAAGTGGATATTAAGAGTAAAAAATATACTTTTTTATATTGTGACCCAATGTTCTCCAACCTTTTTGCGCCACGGACCAGTTAAATGTTGAGTACTATTTTCACGGACCAATCGTTAAGTAGTAGCAGATAAATACCCCTTAATGAATTAAATATCTGGTGTTCTGAAATATTTTCCTACCTATAAAATCTTCCTACCTGAATTAACTCTGCATGCACACAGCAAGGATTTCTCAAGTCCACACAGCCTATAATTTTCTGCTACCAGACTGGTATAAAAAGTAAGAATCTTGTATCATTTTGAGTTTATTGTTGTTGTCTTCACTGAGAAAATATTTCCTGATCAAATATAGTTTCATTATTGATGATGGAATCCTAGCCATTCTATTGGTCAGTTCTTTTGTTGATATGGAAGGAATAGACAGATGGGACAAAAGGAAACATTATTTCTCTGTGGCCCGGCATCAATTCACCTACGGACAGGTACCGGTCCCTGGCCCAGTGGTTGGGGACAACTGATTTAACCCACCAACAAGAAGGTATCACTTCAGCAGAGACTTAAGCTACACAGGACAGACGAAAGACAACATCAGGGACTGACAGACAGACAGATGGAGAGGACGTGTCTCCTGGTACAGTAGAGAGATGAGGACAAACATTTGTCTTGTGTTGAGCTCTGTCAAGTCGGGGCCGAGAGCCCGACTGTGTTGGGTTTTTCAGAGGGACAGACAGACTGGTGGACAGATGGTCTGTTGGCAACATTTACAGACATATTTGTGTCACATTTACTGTTAGACTGGAGTTTGTTCTTACCACAGACCTGAGACTCGTGGACTCGGCCCGACTCTCAGTCCTCGTCTTCATTTTCTCAGTGAACCAGTGTTTAAGTCCGTCCATCGTCCTCTCCCCGTGAATAGTTCTGTTTCCTCATGCTAAACCTCGCACCTCGTCTCCCAGGTGAAAATAAAGGAGGAAGTGGGACATGTTTTTTTTATGTTGTGAATGATGTAATGTTTCGGTCGAACGCGGACTTTTTATATTTATATTTTGGTGAAGCTCTGACTCAACATTTGGATAAATGTTGTAGAGATGGTTGTTACAGAGCAGTTACAATATCAAATATAGATATTATAACATTATGTCCTCAGTACTTGACGTATTATTTTATTCATATAAATCTGTGATGTGAATAGTTGGAGTTAACGTCTTCGCTGTTGTCAGAAATAGAACTTTGGAAAGTGTTGAAGCTTCATTTCTTAAACTTCATATTTTTCCCTGAACTTTATTTTAGAAACTATCACTGTCTGTGTGTTATATAAACCTACGCAGTACTTTTACTTTGAAAATATCCAACTAGAAAACAGATGATTGATCACACAGGGCTGTATCCTTAACTTCCTGAGAAGAACTAATAAAGTTCCATCCTGTCTAATCTAATCTGGTTCATACGGTTTATTAACACTTGGTTCATAATAATAGATTATTGTTCTATGCTACATGGAAATATAGAGCGTCAATGTGAAGAGACGGACGAGAGCAGGAAAAGACATATTGATAAATCACCGTAGAAGGAACAATACCAATAAATAAGAAGTAGATTAAGTCAACGTAAGAAAATAAACCCCAAAAACACAAAGATTGTTGACCAACCAACTGTGAATGTACATTTTCCCGCGGCTACGTTTCCACAGACACTGTGAGACCCAGGCCATAGTCTCTATATGTGGTTGGAAAGCCTGAAATTCTTCCTTTAATGTTTGTTATTTATTTATTAAGAGTGGTATTGTCATCAGAAAGGTCAGGTTTTTTTATTTATATGTATAATAATTTAAATTACTTTAATGTTAGAAAATTACCTCCGGATTTTTCTAGTCTGTAAAAATGTGAATTCTTTAAACCTCCAGTCAAATAGAAAAAAAATGTAGTTTTTTCAAAGTGTCATTTAATGGCAATAAAACCTTGTTTTAATGAGAAAAACATCAAGAAAAGGTAAATGAATAAATGGACTGAGGACAATCTACTGAATAAACTGATTTTCACTGCTTTATATATTATTTATCCACATGTGTTGGACGCAGCAATTTTATTTTGAAATATTATACTGATCCTCCTGGTCGTGCTGTGGTAATCATTGTTTGTCTGGAGTCAGTGTTTAATTTTTTTCATTATTGACTACAGTCTTGACTTAGTTCCTGTCGGGCCATGACACACACACACACACACACACACAGGGGACAATTTTTTATTTATTAATTATTAGAGTTAATATAATAAGGTTTACAGCAGGTTCACAATGATATAGACGTGTAATCTATATCATTTATGGATTTAACAGACGCTGTCGTCCAATGTCCACTCAACTACTGCCTGTAGACGTAAAACATTAACACGACTTTTCACTTCTGTCCGTCACAGAAAATCCACAAAGATATTCAACGAGAAAACGTTGTATTTTTTAGTAACTAAAATGTCCTATAAACTGGAAGGATAACAACGTCCTGAGTAGGTGAGAAACTGCGAGCGATGAAGACCTTAAAGAACTCTGTCTGTATTTCTGTCCGTGACGTCTGTGTTTCTGCCCGTCTGTGATTTGCACAGGGACGGGGCGGGGGGACATTCTTTAAAGTTGCTGTTAGTTGTGAGGAACATGAGAAGAAGAAGGACAGAGAAAGCAGCGTCGTGCCGTTGGGCCTAATTAGTTTGCTGTAGGTGGATGATAATTACAGCGTTCTGCCACCGCGTCTGAATGACCACTGGGAAATAGAGCAAAGCAGACAAATTTGAAAATAATATTCATCATCATCTTTATTACAGCCTTATGTCAGTGTCACAAAACCTAATTTTGCAGCTTAGAACTCGGGAAAACGTGAAATGAAGGACAAGATAGAAGAGCCTTGTGGCTTGGATGTTGTATTTAATCCTAGTTTCACTACAGGCAAAGAAATCAAACCACCATAACATGACTCTGACTGTGATCTCTGCTACATTAGACCCAGATTCTCTCATTGTTATTGATCCATGCACCGATGGGAGAAGTTCACGCAGCACAAACTAACTAGTCCATTTTTAAAAACCGATAATCAAAAATCCTTTGGCCACAACTGAGAATGAACATTGATATTGTACTGTTTTACACTTTCACACTTTAGGTGTTGTTGCCTGTTGACAAAGATGGAGGTTTTCTCTCTTCTTCTGCCTCCATTTTAACTTTTATTGACTGTAGCTTTTCCCAAACTGCTGCTGTCTTTTCCATCAAAAATACATAAACCTTCCCATCAATCAGTGTGTTTTTACTTCTTTGTTCTCTCTCTGGGAATGAGTGAACGGCTGTAAGTTAATGCACAAAAAAAAAAAAACATGTACCTAAGAGTTTCACCTTAAGGAGTCGATCGTCAAGGTTAGAAATACTCATTTATTTATTGGTAAACCATCATCTGTGCCAAACTTTTTACCTTCTTCAAGCTTCTGTTTGATCTTGAATTATTCTGACACTGGTCAGTTTAACTGTTGGGACCTTTTCATTTTGCGTTGGGATGAATGTAAGTCAGTTGACAAAAAAAAATCACAATGTCAAGTTTATTTCGCGGGACTGTAGGACGTTTCATATTGACGGGGACAAAAGATCCATGCATGAAAAAAATAGTCACGACTAGACATACCAGATATATTTTCGCACATCTTTTAACATTTGTACTTTGGTTTAAAAAATTGGTTTCATCCCAGTTATTTCAGATACATTTATGTCATGATTGATCGTTGTTTCGCTACTGCTACCATTTCATTGATCAGGTTGCAATACAATCACCAAATATTCATAAACAAGGCGTCCCAAAAAATTCTCTAAACCTTCTCTTCGCTGCAAGAGTCTGTACAGTAGAACGTCTTTTAAGGTCGTCTCTTTGATCGACGGAGAAATGAACATTGTTAACACTTCTGTGTCCCTTGGATGTTGTATTTAAATCATTGTTTAACTACAGGCAAAGAAATATTACCTGAAAAAAATCACCCCATCATGACTGTGGTTATTTTAAAAAAATAAGACGGAAGACGAGGAGTTTTTAACACAATAAAACACACACACACACACTGACATTACTGTTAGTTCATTCATAAATTCCTGCTAAACCTTTGCATTGAAATAAGTGGTTTTGTTGAAAACACTTCCTGTTCACCAGACCTCACAGCAGGAGATTATTTTATGAGCCCGCGTTAAAAAAAGGTAAAGTCTGTGCAGGAAAACCTAGAGTTTCTGAATTGAGTTTGTTGAATGTGAGCGTTTGCACCGAGAAACAAAAACCAAGAGAATGGTTTTCTAATGTGTGCGATTTCCATTACTTTACATTGTGAGTGAAGTCTGAAACAGGCAGATTTATTTAGAAAATTAATTGACTGTAATATAGACCTAGTTCACAATTAGTTAAAGTGTTTTATTAAAATTAATTCTACCTTAGAAAAATGGTAGGAAGTCTCAGTAGTCTATACATACATACATGTTTTACTGTTGATCCCATCATTTTATTTTATTTTATTTTTTTTTATTTGCTAAAACTCAGGGCCTGTTCTGGTAAAATAGTGTCCTTGGCAGAAACGTAGTGTTGAGTACGGCGTCTGCTGAAGGAGAATTATCTCCAAGATGAATGAGGAACCAGAGGAAACGTGAGAGAGACGAGGGACAGAAACCGTCTGAAAAGAGTTTTCTTTGACATTATTGTCCCGTGGACTGATATATGTGGCTCTGTCACATTGGACCTTTTCTCCTAAATGAGAGGCAGGGAGACAGAAACACTGCAGCTATTAGAGACAGGAGACAGCTGGTGTGATGGAGAGATAGATGGGTACAGAGTCGGGGAGAAGAAACATGGGGAGCGTGAGTCGGTCACAGTGAAAGAACAAGCTGAGGTCAGTGGAGGGAGGAAGGTTGGTGTCTTTATCAACACAGACGAGAACATCGAGCCGATCATTTGTCTCTTTCAATTCCTGTCATTCTATTAAGCCATTTAGAAGCTGATTAGCTGTAACTGAAGCCCAGTGAAGGTCTCATTTACCCTGATAGACTCTAGTGGCCAAACTGCTGTGCCATCCAATCAAGGTAAACACTAAAGTTTTTACTCGACTCGTGTTTTTTTCCAGTTCCGTAACAGTTTTCTTCGCTGCAAGAGTCCGTAGAGCGTCCAACGTAACGTTTGCCATTTAAGGTAATCTCTTTGATCCACGCAGAAATTAACATTGTTAACAGTTCTATTCAACTCTGCTCTTAGCGTCTTAATGAGAGTCTCGGGTCTATGGAGAAAATAAAAGAGTTTTGTTATGGTGGGTTACTGCTGGGTGACTGAACGCCTGAATGACAGCAGTGTCACTGATTTGCTGCATCTGTTCACAAAATGTGTGACGGCTGTGGAGCTGTGTGAATGTCAGCCTAGAGGCAAACGCTGGTGTTTGCATCTAAATGCCAGGACTTCTTAGACCACATCTATCAGCACATATTCTGGAAAATAAATAGATTTAAATGAGACACACACACACACACACACACACTGAATCACATCAGTAAATTTGTTTTTATTCAGAATAAAACTAAAAACTAAAGCTATAAATCCAATAATTCAGAATATTAGAGATACAGACACCATCCAGATACAGAGTAATGACTAACATCTAACTCAGTGGTTCTCAACTGGTGGGTCCTGATCCAGAAGTGGGTTGCAGACCCGTTTTGAATGGGTCACAAACAGCTGGTCAAAAATTAGATAAATAATGTGAATCTGCTGTTGAGCATGTGTTTTATTTTTGAAAATCTCTTATTTTGAAAGGCGCACTCTGCTGAATAAAATGAGTTTGTTAAAAGGTTTTCAAAGATTTTTTTTTTTTTTTAGAAAATTAATTTGCTTGAATTGAATTCTATGGGAGGAACACAGGAAAATGTGGGTCCAGAGTGAGACCAGGTGAGAACCTCTGGTCCAACACCTCCACACGGCCATATTTTGGGAAAAGTTCTTCTTCAATTTTTGTTGATGATTCTATATTTGGATAAATGATCTGACGGCTGTTTTCTGGTGCAGGATTACATTTATATCATATATAAAGGACAGATGTTGAGTTTTGAGGGAAAATAATGACAACAAAAATTCAAAGAAGTGAAGTAAAAATGAAAAGATATGAAGATAAATGTAAAAAAAATTCTGATTCTGCTTCACTCTGTTCCACCGTCTGCTCCTCATCAACTGGAGGAGTTTCACTGCTTCTGCATTTGTGTCAAAGCAGTTTGAGTGAAGTCTCATCTTCAACCTATTACCAACAATAACAGCAACACGTCTACTTTGTCCTACATGGATTACAATACAATACAAAGACAGGAGAGACAACTAAAGAGACGGGATCCAATCAGAATCCTGGTCTTCAGCACCAGAGTGTTTTGTTGTTTGTGCTGTGATGTGTTGGACCAGACTTCATGTTCCAAGATTGGCTTCATTGAATGATTTAATATAGTTGTGAAAAGATAAATGTAAGTCAATATGTTTTGTAAAGGACTTTTCTGTAAAAGTTAAAAAAGTTAAAAGTCTTGTTTGAGGCAGTTTACGTGTGTTACCACTGCGGTCCACTGAGCACGGCACTGTCCACACTCACCGTCCCCACTCATGTGATCCTATCACATTATCCTTTAATTGATAATAATAATAATAATAATAATAATATAGAATTGTACGTAGATAGTTTTATGTTGTGATGCAGAATTTCATCTTGTTTTGTGTTCATTTTTTTTTTTTTTATTAAAATTTTTTTTAAACCTCCTTTTTACCCTAAATGATTTAGTGGTGAGGTTGACATTAATGGACAGATGAAAATATAACAAATTGTGTCTAATGTGCCTTGAATATCTACCTATTGTAACTATTAGTTGTGTTAAATACTGTAGTAATAATAATGATAATAATTAAAAAAAAAAATTATCATAATGTTCATTTAGTTTAATTTCTGTGCCTATACATTAATATATTTTTTGATGGTATGTTGAAGTATTATTAAGTATTGGGGTAATAGAAAGATAGATGGTGTCGTATATCATGTATTAATAACTGTAGTGGAATTTAAAACATCATCAGATTAATGTTAGTGGTTTAACCTACTGGAGGTTTTTCCTCTAAAACGTTGGTGAAAAATTCAAAGAGAATCAACTGGTGAACAGATTAGTGAGTGAAACAATGATTTAGTCCGAATAATACGGTAGTGGACATCAGTCTACGGACATTACATTACTATAAGGACATTATAATTGGAACAGAGCAAAGAGGAGGACGGTGTGTGTGTGTGTGTGTGTGTGTGTGTGTGTGTGTGTGTGTGTGTGTGTGTGTGTGTGTGTGTGTGTGTGTGTGTGTTTTATGGTTTTTCCGAGGTGTTGAGTCTGACACGGTGTCTCACTAAAGCCCAGACTTCCTGTCACCGCTGACACTGTGAGCCTGCAGCAGAGTGGACCTGTATGTAAATGTAGTTGCAGCCTGTGTGGATGATATTGTCCTGTTGGACCTGAACAGACCTGAAGGCACCATCCAGGTGATGGTGGAAACCACTGAAACCCAACACCATCAAACAGGGTTTCTCTTCTGTTCAGCTCCAGGAGCACAAACCTGAAATGACAGCTTTGACCCAAATCAAGGAGAATTTTCAATTTTCTCAGATGAACCTAATGAAAAGATGATGCAGTTTGAACCTGAGATAAGATCTCACACTGGAGGCAGACACTTCAGTCAAGAGCTCAGATCTCCAAGAGCCTTGTGAAGTATTAAGGAGTGTGAGAAGGTGAGAGTGGGCTTTTATCCTAATAATTCACCTGAGTCTGGGCTGCGACCCCTCAGTTGAGAATCACTGCCCTTAACAATACTGACCAGTAACTGAGAAAAAATGGTTAACAATGTTATTTTTTCTATTAGAGTTGAACAAACTTTAAAGCCTAGGAGATTTAAAATGGATTAACAAATATAAAAAAAATATATATTAGTATTGCGATGGTTGGGAATATAATGTGTTGCATAAAAGCATAATGTTGTAGGACACGTCCACCGTGTGTCCGTCACGTATGTTTGAAGGAGTGTTGCGTCTGATGATTGTTGAGCAGATCAGACAAATTCTCTTTCTTCAGTTTGATATTTTTATAAATATATATATATATTTGAAGGACCTGTGATTTGCAGTGAAATGTTAAACTTTTCAGCTTTGTTTGAATTTTTTCTGTAATAGAGTTTAGGGAATAAATAAATCTACCTGAGGTTGATATGAAGTTGTGTACTAAGGTTCACTAAGGTTCACATTCTGAAAAAATGTACGATTCCGTTCAATATCAAATTTTAGGCTTTTAATTTAATCAAAGGGAATTAATCTGTGTTTCTTGTCTGTCCACTGGAGTTATTTTGGAAAAGATAAATTAAAATTAGGGAGAATAAGTGAGAAAAATAATTTTTTTAATAAAAATTAATTTAATCCAATATTGAGGCAAAAACTCAGGATGGAATCCTGACATTTTCGTTATCGTCCGCTTCTAAAAAAACTGATTTTATTGAATTTAATGCTAAGAGTTTATGCAGCAGAGACATATTTACAACATAAACACACACGTCTTTATACCAAACAGTGCACAGTAAAGCAGTGAATCCTTTTGGCTTTTGTTATTTTTCTGCAATTACCAACACAAGCCTCGTCTGGTGATGATCCTGTAGCAGAGTAGAAGAACTACTGGCTGCACTAATGCAGTAACAGTGAAATGTTTGGCTCCACCTTCAGATGCTTGTGTTGAACGGCCGCCGTCAACAGCCAAGATCCAGGTTTTGATGTAGATGTTGCACAGACACTTAATGAAGCGTAAGCTCTGCAACTGCAGGACTTAAGATCGGCTTAGAAGAAATCACACACACACACACACACACACACGTAAATGCCTAAAAGGAGTGCATTAAGACCAGTGGAGATAAGGGAACTTGATCATTAATCATAATCATCATCACTCGTCCCCAGAGCAAAACTAACTCTGAGTTTCACGCTTTGTATGTTATGATGCAGAGACGCAGCCGTTCCGTAAATAGTAAAACTTCCTTCTGCTACGACGCTGAGTCTCACTTACGTAGTAAAGTTTGCTGCTGTAAATTTAAGGTTCTGATGGAAAAACCAACAACGATGGACACCAATAAATGTTGTTTATACGGAGGCATCAGATAAACAATAGTATTGTTTACTCCATTATCTGCCAGTGGACATCGGGAAAAATTGAGCGTTGATAAAATTACAAAGATTTTATAAATGATGACACTGACAAGTTCTTTGACTTGAGGTTGAATGTGAGTCATAGCCAACGACAAAACAACTCTTATATTGCCACGGCTCAATCATGGCTTCTTATTTTGTATATGTTCATATATTTAACTGTAATGACACAGGGGATTCCTTTGGTCCATCAGTACAATTACACGCGTACTTATACACAAGTATAAGTTATGAAGGAACAAACTTTCCATGAATTGTTAGAGTGAGTCTGAGAGAAGAGGTTAAAAACATCGAGCGACGGATGCTACGAGTCCTTTTTGTCTTCCTTGATAAGGTCAGGCTGCAGGTTCCTTGGACCGAGATGTCCTTCAGTAAAATAGTCCAAAGGCTGAGGTGGAGGTAGAAGAAATGACGGTGCTGGAAGTGACCAGAGTGGACGACATTGGAAAGTTGGACGTGGAGTTGTTTGGCAAAAAAACAGCAAAAAAAAACTCCAAAAAAAACAACCGAAAGGAAATGAAAAAATTCAGATAAATCAACATTTCTCTGTTTTTATTTGTGACATTTCACATGAATTATTCACATGAAAAAAATTTCATAAAAATTACTTTAACTTTAGTTTGAACTTCAATCAGTTATTACCATCTACGTCAGTTGGTTCTTCACTTAATTAACTTGACATTTTGAATAAAAACAAAAATAATAACAAGATTAAATTAAAATATTGCAAAAAAAATCACAGCAATTGTTACTAATGATGCAGTGACTGTAGCTACTGTTACTTCAGCTCAACTGTTTAAATCTGAAACTATTTTTTTTTAGAATAAATTATTCATTTACAGTGTGAATATTGTGGCTTTTAGCAGAAAAGTGTTTCTTTAAAAATACATTTTTACCTTGTTGTTATTTTTTAAATGCATTTAAACAATGAAACAAAAACCAGTCCATTTTTGGAGGCAGACAAGTTGTGTCTTTTTTCTGCAGCTGAGATAAGGAAGGACATCCTGCTCTGTACAACACACACCTGTGTGTGTGTGTTCTGTTCTCAACCACTTCACCTTGCTTTGCTACTTGAAGAAGACTGTTTATGCTGCTCCCTGAGAAAAGACAAATGATTGTGTTGTCACTGGTCCAGTCTCCTCCCTAACTTGTTTCTTTATGTCACAGAGTAAATCAAATGTTATGATCCTGAGTCTGACCAAGACAAATGGACCCGCAGTTATTTTTATAAAATACATTTATGATCACAACATTTTTTGACCATCACTGTAGGAATTTGTGGCTGCCATCTAAGAGCATTTAATATTGTTGCAGTTTTTACAAACATCCTACTTTAGTCCAGTGATTCACAACCTTTTTGCACCACGGACCAGTTAAATGTCTCGGACTATTTTCACGGACCAGTCGTTGAGTTGTGGCAGATAAATACCCCTTAATAATATTTAATTTCTGGTGTTCTGAAATATTTTCCTACCTATAAAATCTTCCTACCAGAATTAACTGTGCATGGGCACAACAAGGATTTCTCAAGTGCAGACAGTCTATAATTTTCTGCTACCAGTTTGGTATAAAAAGTTAGAATCATATTGTTGTTGTTCTTCACTGAGAAAATATTTCCTAATCAAATATAGTTGCATTATTGATGATGGAATCCTAGCCATTGATTTTGGTCAGTTCTTTTGTTGATATGGACGTAATAGACAGATGGGGACAAAAGGAAACATTATTTCTCTGCGGCCCGACACC
>JAFBJS010006218.1:47013-101403 GCA_016785265.1 Paraplagusia blochii
GAGTTTATTGTTGTTGTCTTCACTGAGAAAATATTTCCTAATCAAATATATTTGCATTATTGATGATGGAATCCTAGCCATTCTATTGGTCAGTTCTTTTGTTGATATGGACGTAATAGACAGATGGGGACAAAAGGAAACATTATTTCTCTTCGGCCCGACACCAATTCACCCACGGACCGGCCCCGGTCCCCGGCCCGGTGGTTGGGGACCACTGCTCTAGATAACTCTAGTAATTTCATTTCCAACATTATGTGATTAAGTTTACACAATGGTGCGATTAATCAGGATTTTAAATTGTAATCATAACCCAGCCTTATTATAACCTTAATAACATTTCAGTGTTGCTATGGTGCCTGGAAAAAAAACCACTGTTTCACTAACAGTAATTATCACCATTTGTCATTATCTCCAAGCTGGAGATGATTACTTTGTGTGTTGCCTCCCATCAGTGGTGATCACTAAAGGCACAGATGCAGCGAATGGGTCGGAATGAGTCAACAAGGGCAGTGGGTGAAGAGGAGCGGTTGATGTAGAAGGTTGAGAAGAAGAGAAAACTTTAGAATTTAGAATGAAATCCATGTTATTTATTCAATAGGAGAAGAGTGGTAACTACACAGAAACATCAAGAAAGCGTCTGTGCTGTGAGTCAAGTCTGTATTGATAAAATATCTCCGTCGTCTCCACTCAAACATTCTCTCAGTTCAGCGCCGCTCACCTCTGGATGAACTTTCCATCATAGCTCAAGAGGTTGAGGCAGACTCTGGTGGTTTTTGCGCCGTCGTACGATGAAGAAACGCGGCTATTGCTGAAGGAAGCGTCAACCCAGATGTCTGATGCTGCTGTTTGCTGGTATCACACTGTCATCTGCTTTTAGTCTCCTCCGTCTCCTCTTCTGGTTTTCAACCACACTCCTCACTTTTCTTCTTTAGCAGCTCTATAAATAGCCCTGCATTCTTTTCTACAACATCTATACCCCTGCGGATGTTTCCCCCTGGGAATCTTAGGCAGGTTTGAGCAGCAGAATAGTCTGCTTTTCAGTGCTGTCCCCTGAGGAATGGAAGAGACTCACTGGACCTGAGCGTCTTCCACCCTCCATCATACGGCAAACGTGATGCCTGGCAGGGATGTGCGTAGCGGGTCCTGTGCTCGACTCCAGAGCACCTGCTAAAATAAGACTTAATAAGGCGCAGTTGTGCTTGAAGATCGGTGGCCAGAATAATGTGAATCATCTCGTCACAACTGCACTGGAGTTGCAGACGCTCCACCGCCCACTCTATCTGACCCAATCTTCATGTCTTTATTTATTTATTTTTATTTTCTCCTCATGAAAAAGTGCTGTCTCTCCTTTATTTTTGCTGATATGATAGAAAAGTTGCTCCGTGCACACTTTCCTCATTCATTTCCATATGAATTTTGGAGGCTGCTGTGACCATGATGTGCACTTTTGTGTTTCCAGTGTAAAAATACTTAGGACTGAACATACTGGGCCCATACAGATGTTGCAGGACCAGGAGTAAAATAATACATGGCCCCATTTTTTCAGGATTTGACTTTTTTTTGTAAAACTACAAACTTCTAGTGGTTCTTCACTCAGGGCCAAATATATTAACACAACATTTTTCATAAGCCAAGTTTCCTTAATGTGTCAGGACACTAGTGCTTGAGTTGGAAGGTTTAAGGTTAAAGTTCAGTTTGGAAAATAATTTATTTACTGTGGACATAATTACAATGATTGCAAACACACAAAAAAAATCTTGGGAAACAAAAAACTGAAAATGAGGAAAACAAGGAAAACAACCAAAACACGGAAAGCAATTATTTTGTGATTTTTTTTTTAATACCATTGTGCTAAAGGCTATGACTGTGACAAACATGAGATTAAGATTAAGATTAAATTAAAGATTAACACCGGGCCCTGCAGACCCAAGGCTGCTTCCTTAACCACCAGGCCACAACTGACATCAATGCACAGTTGGATAAAGAATAATTACTGTAATGTAATTAATGAGTGATGATCAATACAACGCTGATAAAGAACAGTCTGGACGGTCATTAATGTAAACATTATGAACCGATAATTCAACAGAAGAAAAACTCACAGGAAGAAAATATTCCTCACATTTAGTTTAATACAATATTAAATATTAAGTTAAACCATCTCTAACCCACTGAACAGAACAAGATCATTTTAATCCCTTTGTTTCCCTTTAAACCAGAAATAAATGATGAAAGAAGTGAATTTATTCACTGATGAAACGTGTGTTGATTCTGTGTAGAAGAACATTGACCTTAGACCCCAGACGTATACATGGATGATTGCAACGTTGGCCGACGTATTTAAAGAACTTAGAATTGAACCCTTGACCCTTGGGATAATCAGCCCTATTGCTTCATACATTGATTGTGAATGAAGGTGCATTAAAATCCAAGAAGAAATGTGTAGAATTGATCAGCAGGAGAGCGTTGGAAAACTGTTACATCTCGTTACATAAAGGCCATTGGAGACTGACTGGAATATATATTCATATATATATAATTATATATATATATATATATTCTTTAGTTTTGTGGAGGAGGATTTTAACAACTATGCCACTGTGTTCACAGGGCAAAGGGTAGAAGTAAGATGAGTAATGAGTTCAACTCAGTAAGTCACACAGCCGTCTTCTTCTTCTCCATATCTCTCTCTCTATGTCTATGTCTTTCTAGCCGAAGGACAAAATGCTTCGCAACAGGAAGGCTGTGAGAAAAAGATGGGCCTCATGGGATAAAACCTTAGCTCCAGCTTTGGGAGAGATGAGAGCAGGAGGAGGGAAACCAGGGAAGATGTTGTGTTGAGGTGTGGAGGTAATAAGACGAGGCTGTAATGATTCCTTTGGGGAAAATAGGCCACGGCCAAACAAATGTGAGACGTACGTCCAAGGAGAGGAGTTTGACATTTAATGTGAGAAGAACGTAACACTTTTTCATTACTTGATATCATTTTGAAGAAAGTTCAGTTTGAATATGCAGTCCAGACCTGATGGTGCTGACTCCACCTGGTCCAGCTGTAATATTATTAAAAATGTTTAAATAAAGTGTGTGTTGACTGGTCAAATAATGAACTACTATATGTGTGTGTTTATGGGTCAGGTGTGTGTCCAGTGTCACAGCACAGATTGAATATTGATCCAGTCATTTGACCTGATCCTTTAACTTTAAGTTGAATTCTCTTGTTTAAAAAATAGTTTGATTTTAAATTATTGGAAAATTGAAATAAATAAATATTAAATTAAATGTTTTATAATAAAATTAATTGAAATAAATATGTTTTTTTTGCAGAATTAAATATGGAGTCTATGGTATCGTGGTTACTACTAGTTACTATTTCAGTATTAAGGTTATTTTTTTAAAGTCTGTATTTATGCATAATCTCTAATAACAATGTTAGATACAATGTTGAGTGATCCATCCAAATCTCCAACCATTCTAGGGAATCGGTCCAATTCTTCTTTGCTTGTTATTCATTTATAATTAGATAAATTAATTTATAAATGTATTTGTTAGTATGATATAAATAATAAAGTACTGCAGTTTTTGTGAACAGGAACCAGATCAGTTGTACTAAAGATTTAACTTTGCAAACAGGTATCGAGTGGAAAACTCTGCCTCAAACTCACGTCAACAACAAGGTTGTGTGAAATCAGGGACTTGTTAAATACAGTTTAATGAAACCTGATCAGAGATGAAGTCCCATTCAGGTGTCGCTTCTAATTCAGCTCCTTCTTCTATCTTTGCTCTCTGAAGCTTCAGAAGAGAAGGTGTTGATGGAATAATTACATCACTGTCACACTCACTGTCTCACCAAAGAGAGTGTGTGTGTGTGTGTGTGTGTGTGTGTGTGTGTTACCTGCTAATGACCATTTCTTATATTGTTCCTGTTCCTTTAGAAGAGCAGACTTTGAAGTTAATGTCTGATCCACTTCTGCTTCATGATGTGATTTTAATGTTAATTAAACCTACAGAGTGGCTTCATAATTTAATGATAAATGATATAATAGATGTCTGTACAAAACACTGAGTCAAAGAAACTGAATTAAAGGCAGATAAACTGGTTTTTTACGTCAGAATTTCTTCATTCCATCCTTTAAGAAGCAAAATTCAATCAGACAAATTTGAGAAACAAAACAACCATTTAATGTGTTAATAAAATTAAAAAAAATTGGATGAGCTGATATTTTCTTTTGAAATTGCTTTCAAAACTTCATAGACACTGACTAATCACTAAAAAGATTTTTTAAATTTTTTTTCTTGCTTACATTTCCCAACAAATATTTGCGTGAATTTCAACCTGAACCAAAACTCACCCTGTGCAGGATTTGTTCAAGTCTCTACACCAACCAACAGTGTCTTCAAAGGTGTAAAAAAAAATCTGGTAAATTTCCAGAAACTTTCCATTGGAAGTTTAGTTGGGGAAATTAGGAAATATTCCAGTCTTACAAAATACAAAGTTTAATGCTGCAGATTAACAGTGATAAGAGGAGACTTTCTGTCCAAACCTAATTCTGTGTTGTTAGTGGCTTATTCTGTGATGTTAGTGGCTGAGAAACCTGTCAGTCATTTGGTTGCCATGGCAACAGTTTGGTCTGAAGAAGGTGGGCGGGCGATTGTGGAACCATAGAGAAGAGAATGTTAAAAGAATGTGAGTTATTTTGTCGTTGGCCTTGAACCACAGTATCCAGTCGACCCGTGTGGAATCAATATTTGTGACTGATTTGATCCTGATACATTTATAATCAACCAATGGCGCTGGTTCCTCTTGGTAGTTGACGTCGACAGTGAACGAGGACAATGTTTGTAGATCCTGAAGTCTCTCTGATCATTGATGAGTTTCAGAAGGAGGAACATGACAATTATTATGAAAAGAAATCAAATTTGTCGTCTTTTTATTGTGATAATCAGTTCTCAGTTATTGAAACAGTAGGACAGAGCGTCTCTCATCAACCCGTGACAGCGTTTCCTCATTTGCTGGTGGTGAAATGAAGACCAGTGGGACGGACTCTTCAGTCACTGGCTCTGCCCTGATAACACACACACACACACACACACACATGTTTTTGGACCATTTGTTAATATATTTGGTTTAAACAGCAAAGTAGCAGAACCCAGTCCCCAGGTGTGAACGGGACAACACCAGCACGCTGCCGTTGTCCCGTCACTCTGTTTGACTGATGAGCGGCGCTCACACCAATGTAATTGTCTGCATCCCATTTGTGACCTTAGTTGCTGTGTGTGAGAAGTCACTGCATCATCAATACAAGACGACAGGACATCAGCGCCCTGAGGGAGGGGGACACAGACAGAAGGCTGGTAGAAGGGGGAGGGATGAGAGTATGGTGGCACTGCCATCTGTCTGTGTGTTCTGACCCATTGCCCTCATCAAGGGCCCAAGGCCCAAATTAGGAGAAGTGACGTTCCTGAAAATCGCATGTGAGTGGAGCTGGGAGATGCATGGGTTTGTGAGGAGCAACCGTCCTAGAAAAGAGAGATTTAAAGTCTCAGGGCCGATGTTTGCTTAAATATTTTATGCAGAACCATCCGTGTGTTAATAAAGCTAAATAGTCATGAGGAATATACTTCATCCCAATTACAGTGTTCTACCAGGGCTGATTTCTGAATGTTGATGATCCGCGTGTCATGGGCTCCAGGCCCTGGGGTCAACGGAGATTTTTCAAGTCAAGTTTAATGATCTCTGAGCAATAAGTCCAACATCTTCACTGCACCATGTAGTGCAGTGTGGGGCTGAGCAAACTAAGACACAGAGGCCCAACATGTCCAAATTATACTTATATTAACATATATCGTCATTATCTTTCTCCCTCCTCCCTGCAATGACAGCATCTCCCCAGTAGGTGGTGTAGACAAAGCTAAAATCTTTTATTACATTTCATTACAGAACTTTATTGCACTATAGTTTATAGATCCACATCCAAAGTCAGTCCAGTCTGGACTTAAAGTTTCTTCTGAATAAATCAGGGATAAAATTAGTAAAAATGGAAAAGTGCGATTCGTTTGCTAATGTTCTGAACGATCACTCATCAAGCTCCAATGCATCTGCTGTTTGGTGATGGATTCAGATCTGATTGCATTTTGTCAGCGTGTTTTCAGCAGCGTCCTGATCCAATTTTAAACTACATTTTCAGACACGCCTGCAGACATTTGTTGTTACACTCTCCAGTTCTTTAGTGAACAAACTGTATTCTGCCACAGCGAGATATTTTAAATTTTGGCTCATTAGTCCATTGCCCTGCAGCCTGGTTTTTTCTGCCCACTTTTTATGGTTTTGTTCACGGCCCAGTTGCTTGGCCATGTTTTCCATGTTAAGGCAAAACTGCAGTTCTTCTGTGAAAGACACTCTTTGCCAGAGTCTTTCAGGCAGTGGACAAACACTTTTCTCTGCTCTGTCTCTGCTGGACATTTCATGTGTCTGAGTGCATTCAGTTGAGTTCTGGCTTCGGCCACATGGTCGTATCAGTGAGTGACCGTTTCAACCAACTGGGTAACGGTTACATCTGGCTATGATGTGGGACTGCTTAAAAAAAAAAAATATATATATATATATATATATATGAGTATATAAGAGTAGAGCTGGAGGTGGAGGAGTTAAAGATGCTGCTGAGATTGTCTTCAGGAGAGACAAGGATGGACAGGATCAGGAATGAGGTGATTAGAGGGACAACACAGACAGGAAGGTTTGGAGAAGACAGATTGAGATGGTTTGGATGGATACGCATTGGTAGAAAAAAATTATCCTAGAGATGGAGCTACCAGGTAGGAGACAAAGAGTAGATTGATGGATGCAGTGAGGGAGGACATGGAGGTAGTTGGAGTCAGAGTTGAGGACAGAGGACAGAGGGAGATGGAAAATGTCGCTGTGGCAACTCCTGAAAAAATGGACAAGTTGAAAGGAAAAGAAGAAGAAAATAAGAGCTTAGTTGTCAGTCAATGTTGTCTGAGGTTCTTCCATCAGTTTCTGTAGTAGTATCTAGTGTACATATATCTTCTCTATCATAAACCTGATACTGGTGATTAAGGATCAAACTTGTTCTGACCATAGCATCGTCCCGACAGGCGTTAGATGTCGACAGTACAGAGATGCTGTTACCATGAGACGAGGCACCAGATTAGAGGATGAGGATGAATGTAAATAATTTTAAAGTAGAAATGTATTTTAGTGAAGTATTGTGTGTGTTTTTGTGGATGTGCAGGATAACTGTGTGTGACATATTTATTTCTGTTGTGGTTCTAATGGTCTCCTTCCTGTCTGCAGTGAATCTACTCGACACCACAACAATCACAGGAGACTGGGGCTGGCAAACGTATCCGTCACATGGGGTAAGGTTCAAAAGTACAACTGTTTCACATTTATCGATCCAACCGCTGGAAATCGTGTTTCAACTTTACACCAACGTTACACCAACACCTCCAACTCTGAAGCCTGTGGCACCTGGTGTAGAATCCAGGTGGAGGTGAGCAGAAGCGAAGGTCAAGAGCATCGTCCTTTAGCGTCAAACTCTCTGTCCAAGTTCTCTCCGCCGACCAACTCCACTTTATGTTTGTGTGCATTAACAAAGTCAGCTGACATGACACACAAGAACAGCAACAAAAACATAAACACAGCAGAGAACGGTGGAGAATGGACGACACAACACCAACTGTCTTGGACGAAAGGTGAACGTCTTCATGGACGCAAGTCCCAGGTGGCTACAGACACATAAGGAGAAGGAGTCAGTGGTCACAGTGATCAGTGAGTCAGTGGTGAACTTCAGAGTTAAGTCCAGTTAAGTCTCAGTGGCAGAAACATCACCTTCTCCCCTGGTCCATACAACAATGTCATTGAATGTCAGCCAGGAGGAGCAGATGGACGGTCAACGTGTCCACCACAAAAACACAAGAGGAGAATGTTGATGAAGATGTCTTCTCAGGTGTAAAGTTAATCTTCTTCATCATTTTATTTCCGACTCTCATTGGTTGATGTTTCATTTCAACTCACTGAAGCCACAGTTTTTTTAGAAAAATATAAACAGTTTAGTTGAAGACGTCGCTGATAAACTGGCAGGAATTGATGAAAGACACAAAGATCTTTAATTTCTTTATTTTCTGTTAGTTTTAACAGTTTTTCTCTAGTGGACGAGGATTTCATTTCCTGTCAAGCCTGGTTCTCAAGTGGGAATGTTGGGAATTTGAAGCTTATTTTTCCCATTAGAAATGAAGGAATTATAATTAGTCGACTTCAGCCGCAGAACAACTCCATATCATCTGCTACTGTGTTAGCGTTGGGTTGAAATTAATAATCTGTAAACGCAATAGAATGATGTGTATCAAACAGAAACATAATAATTAAATATAACATATAATTATGTAGTAAAAATAATCTTCTCTTTATGTCTTGACCACAGTGAATCCTCTTCTCTCCATCTTCTCCTCTGACTCCAACTACCTCCATGTCCTCTTTGCTCTCCTCTTTGTCTCCTACCTGGTAGCTCCATCTCTAGGATCATTCTTCCTCTGAACATTTCCAAACCATCTCAATCTGTCTTCTATAGCTTTTTCTCCAAACCTTCTTGTCTGTGTCCTATCTGTCTGTCTTTCTGTCTTCAATAACAACTTCATTAACGTAATGACTGAATTTAATCCCAAAGACTGGGACAAATTACTGAGCACATCAGGATCAGATGTTCGGCAAAAAAAAAATCAAATATCAGATATCAAATATTGGCAAACTTCTATATCGGACAACCCTAGTCAAAGTTTTAAGAAAGGAATTGCTAAAAAAATTCTTAAAAGCCAGAAGAGAGTGAATGGAGGAAAAAGAATTTGCTTCAATGTCTCAAACCCGTGGTTTTTGTTACATGTGAACAGCATTTGCAGAACAGAAGAAGACTCAGTCAGACAGAGGTTTTTAATACAAAGAAAAGAAAAAGGTCTGAGAGGAAAGAGAAGACGTGTGAAGAAGGAGAGGAAGAGATGCTGTTGCTTCTTGTTCTTGTTAGGGCAAGATTAAGGTGTTTCCTCCTCACTTTTCTATTTAGGCGTGTGTGTGTGTGTGTGTGTGTGTGGGGAGGAGGAAGGAGCTTGGTTTAGATCACATCATGACAGATCAGGTGTTCAGCACAAGAGGGTTCCTTCTGTCCAATTTATTCAGACACTGGAGAGCACAGTGAGTTGTCCGAGGAGCATCTCCTCTGTTTTTCTTTCTCTGACTGCGTCTCTTCACAAATAAACACACACTCACACACTCACACACACACACACACACACACACACACACTCACACACACACACACACTGGGATCCTGTCAAACTGGGAAGGAAAACTTCATTATCCTCCAGTACGATCAGTGTTGGTCATGACAGGTTCATCTCCAGGCCACCCTGAAAATCAATACCGCTGACAGCAGCAGTGTGTGTGTCTGTGTGTGTGTGTGCGTACTGGTTAATATGGTCTTTGTGGGGCATGAAGTGGACGACAAAATGATGAGGTGACATGTCAGATGTCTGCAGGCAGCTCCTCCATACTGTCCTTCCACCGCAGGTTATTAAATAAACCCCAGTGGTCAAACTGCTGCACTGCAGGAGCTTCAGTCGTTCAGGTAAAAATACACAGACTGTCTGTGGAGTTTTCATCCTGTCTGGACCATGGGTCTTCTCACCCAGTCCACTCACATTTATTCATATATTTATCTCCTGTAAAAAGAGTTTTTTAACAAAAAGAGGTTCAGCTGCACATCGCTAACAAAAAAGGTTAGTGTTTTCAGCAGACGATGCTTTAAGGCTTGGCTTTAAACATTAATCAAAGGAGACACCAACGGCACTGAATACTGTGGGAACTCTTTCATCATAAAAGAAAATAACCCCTGCCTTTGAACGTCTTTGGCATGTCCCTAAATATTTAGTATTTGGGACGAGTGAGGACAAACAAAAGGAATTTGTATCGTTAATTTCACAACTGCAGGTCCCAGGTTGACAAAAACTCATCTATGAACCTTATTAAAAATAACTACAGTTATTTCACAGAAACCAGCATAAATCAAGTTATTTTACTACTTTGACATGTTTTATCATGTTTTTCTGTCAGACATTTGTTTTTAAAACATAAAGGTGTAGAAACACTTCCAGTAAACAACGTTTTTTTATTTTCTTAGTCGACCTAATGTACAGTAACAGGTTACAACCAGGGCAAATATCCCTTATGTTGCGGCTTTTAGCTGCAAAAATACAAATGATGCGTCTTTAAAATGATGTTCATGTAAATGAAGCTAAAAAGCTGTTTATTCCAAAGTCAAACTCTGTTTCCATCGACTGTCACAGGAAAGAAGTGTCTGCACATCACAGGAGAGGGATTTTATTAACACGTTTAGTGAAGAAAATTCCTCTTTTTGATTGGTTGACTTGAATCGTTCAGTAATTCTTTATAGTATTTATTAAAACACATTTATTATTTTTACTAAAGAAAGATAATTGTTTTGTAGCATCAACGTATCATAGAAAATGGAAAGAAAATAAACTCGTTTTAAGTCAGATGTTAGATGTGGTGTCAGTTCTCTTTAACACAGTTTGATCAGCTGGACGGACAGATGTTAGAGACAGAGACAGTTTGATGTCCTGATCATAGAAATCCTTGTTGTTTTGTCCAAATATGCAAATCTTTTTGATCCCATTGCCCGATGATTTGTTTGTAGAATCAGTTTTTAGTAATTCCTGGGGGAACGACAAGAAGCAACAGTTAAAAATAAAAATCAAATAATGGTTAAAATCCAAGGACAAGTTGTAGGACAGGGATAATGAGGCCGTCAGAAAGGTTGGACACCTCACTAATTAGACGAGGTCTTCATGAGTTCAAGGAGACTTTTACTGTAGCTGCTCCAGAAGATGAGAGGGTGAGAAATGAAGGAAAGGTCGAGCCGGGTGAGACTTCCTACATTTCAATAATCCCACTGGCCGTGGGTGACGCTGCCAAACAAAGGTGTGTGAGGGAAGGACGTGATGGAGCTTTCATGGAAACTCATCCTTCTAATCCAGGGTAACGTTGGGCTGCAGGCTGTGAAGGGGGAGATTTGCCAAGTTGTCGCTTCTCCTTCAATTCCAGCTCCGTCTCTGGGAGACTCCACAGCAGCTGATGTGTTTGTGGGTTTGATTCCGGTCCTTGACTCTGTTTGTTTTAGTGATGTGTCAGGAAACATATTTGTAAAAACAGGGGAAAATACATGTTTGATGTTGATGTTGTCCCCAAGTATCAGTGTGTGGTATCGAACCAGCAGCACGTGGTAGGTTTAAGGTTTAAGATCGACACACTGTCATTTAGTTTTAAAATAATGTCAGAATAGAATAGAATAGAATAGAACAGTCCTTTATTGTCATTGTACCTTGGGAGGTACAACACAATTGTGGTAATAATAATAATAATATATATATGTACAACAACAATAGAAGTTGAATATTTGTACAACTACAGTAGTAGTAAATTCTAATGATAGTTCCAGGAATGAGTAATGACAACACACTTCTCTTTTGTATTTTTTTATTTTCTATATTTCTACGTCGTCTTCTTCTGTGATGCTGCCGTCCTTATGTCTCACCTTGATCACATCTCACACTCATTTCCATCCATTCCAACCGTCCCTCACCTGCTCATTGGCAGACACCAATGTCATTTCCATCATGGTCCATGGAGCCCCGCCCCCCACGGTTTATAATAAATGCCTTTATTGTCAATGAGAGCACAATGAAATTGTTCCAAAAAACCAGACATAATTCTATTGCAGCTACAGTGAAAAATATAATATTGATTCTGAGGTGGACAGAGATAAAGAGAGACTGACTGGTGGGTCCACAGTGTGAGACTGTCCACTCTGCCTTTAACTACTGTCCCGTCGGTCGTATAAACGTCCTAAACCACCAGGGCATGATTGTCTCCAACTCCTGACTGTCTCGTACTGTCCTCTCCCCGGTCTCTCCCTCATCCTATGGCTCCTCCTGTAAATCCACAAAGACACAATCCAACTTCCTGTGACCTTTTCTCAACATTTCTACCAGCGTCCTGGAAGAGGAAATCACTTCATAAAATCAACTGATTTGAACCAGGCTGTAAAAACAACCTCAACCTCAACGTCCACCTCAAAGTTCATGACCGTGTCTGAAACTCTGTCCACGTCCACGTGACTCCCTACATTTCTGCACCAGGGTACGAGGTCTTGACGTCTCCTCCAACAGTTCCAGGCTTCTCTTCTCCTCCATCTCATCTCCTAACCTCACCTCCTACCTGTCGCTCCTTGTTTCCTCTCGTAGCTGTGGTGCTAACGGACACAGGCTGCTAATAGATGTGATCTATTCAAGGTTAAGTGGAACCTAATTGCAATTGTTGTATATTTATAGGAACATTTCCATTTCTGTCCAGTAATGTTGGAGCCAAAATAGACTCTGCTCCAGGCTGTGATTTACTACATCACTGAACAAATTGAACTACTTACCTCCTTATTTTAGAATTCTTACATCGGCTACATTTTCAATGGTTCGAGGTAAGAATCATAATAATATATATTCATAATTTATATATATGTATCATAACTCATTTAATTGCCAGACTTTCCTTGGACCCTCACCCCTGTGTCGTGGTTCGTCCCCCCTGGTCCTCCCTCCTTATCAGAACTCTGTATTAACTGTATTACATGTGACTCAGTGGCCTGTGATATTTTAGGCTGCACTTTGCTGCTCACGCTGCCATTTTATTCACTTCACGGTGGAGACTTAATCGTTTTATTCCCAGAGTTTCGTGTCCGTTGATCAAAACTGCAGAGATTTTCCTTTCTGCACAATTGGACTTCCTTCCTGGGAATTCTGTCCTCCTGTAGTCATCGCTAACAGGACAAGGAAAAAGTGTCATTTCTTCTGTGCTGTGTGAGGCTGGTGGACATGAAGATTAAATCACCTGCACACACACAACACTAACGACGTGGTTGTCTGACAGAGTGTCCATTCCACTCAGGTCTGAGCTTTGAGTTTCTAGAATGTGAGAGGACACGTTCTCCTGTTTCTTCAGTTCCTCTGGAACATATTTTAAACCTGGAGTTTAACCTGATCCAAAAGAGTGAGGAGAAAAAGAAAAACAACAAAGTGAGAAGATAAAAACCTTAAAACCAACACCACTCATCTGGAAGATGGAAGTATTTGTCTTCCTGAAAGTGACTGTGCGGCTTCTGTTGAAGTGGAAGTTAAATCATTGAACAGATCAGTGATTAAACCTGTAGAAATCTGTAAAACCTGTGTCCTGACTGTTCTTTAAATGTGTCTTCACAGTGGGACGCCATTAACGAGATGGATGAGTATTTCACTTCCATCCACACATATCAGGTTTGGTTGTGATTCTTGTTAAAATAGGCTTAAATGTCTTTATTATAATAAGTAGGAAGTAGATTATTGTGACAGTCAGACAGTATAAGAAAATAAAAGACAGTTTTGACTCTTGGTTTTATTTTCACTTTTCTGATGTTGTGACTCAGGTCTGTAACGTGATGAGTCCCAGTCAAAACAACTGGCTGAGGACGGGTTGGATCCCCCGGGAAGGAGCCAAGAGGATCTACATCGAGCTCAAGTTCACCCTGAGAGACTGCAACAGTATGCCGGGGGTGCTGGGCACCTGCAAGGCGAGTGTGTGTGTGTGTGTGTGTGTGTGTGTGTGTGTGTGTGTCCAAGAGAAAACATTCATTGTGTTTCATTTACAGCATCTGTTCATTCTTTATCTAAATAGAAACAGAAGGTGTTCAGCTCAGTGGAATCAAAGAACAAGAGACTGAAGAACCTATTCATTTAATGACTTTTACTAACCTTAAAGTCTAAGACACGAGACACAAAGACTGTGTCCCAACCCTCGGGTCTTTTTTTTTGGGTCGTCCCTCATCATGTTTCATGTGTGCGTCATTTTCATTGGTTCAACAACAGTTTCCTCGCAGGTGAATATGAAAAAAAATGTCTCCTACCTGGTAGCTCCATCTCTAGGATCATTCTTCTACTGTCCCTCCTTTGGACATGTCCAAACCATCTCAATCTGTCTTCTCCAAACCTTCCTGTCTGTGTTGTCCCTCTAATCACCTCATTCCTGATCCTGTCCATCCTTGTCTCTCCTAAAGACAATCTCAGCAGCATCTTTAACTCCTCCACCTCCAGCTGTGTCTCCTGTCCTCTGTCCATACCATTACCATAGTGTCTCTAGTCCGTCCATCATGGCTGGTCTCACAGCCTTCAGTCTGATGTATTTGTTGACTCGCATCATTGATTTGGCCAAAGTTTGACACCAGATGTCCTTCCTGATGCAGTCCTCACCATCTGGTCTTGGGGTTGGTACTAAAACACACAGGCTTCTGCCTCCTAGTGGCAGGTTTAATAATTACCCTCATAAATCTTCAATACTGGTCAATAATTTACCAATGATGTCATCTCTCCTAAAGACAATCTCAGCAGCATCTTTAACTCCTCCACCTCCAGCTGTGTCTCCTGTCCTCTGTCCATACCATTACCATAGTGTCTCTGGTCTGTCCATCATGGCTGGTCTCACAGCCTTCAGTCTGATGTATTTGTTGACTCGCATCATTGATTTGGCCAAAGTTTGACACCAGATGTCCTTCCTGATGCAGTCCTCACCATCTGGTCTTGGGGTTGGTACTAAAACACACAGGCTTCTGCCTCCTAGTGGCAGGTTTAATAATTACCCTCATAAATCTTCAATACTGGTCAATAATTTACCAATGATGTCATTTGGACCAGGAGCAGTTTATTAGGATATTGAATGAACCAGTGATGATGAAGTTTTAAATCACAAACAAATGACTGTTTATTTATTTTCTCTATTAACAACAAAGAAGACATTTGACACAAGTCAAATTATTTTCTTAGAATATTTCGTGAAATTTGTGGTCATGGCCTTTAAGTCCAAACCGTGGTTCCCATATTGACTGAGAAGAAGAAGATGAAGATGAAGATGTGGATCTGGGTCTCAGTGGGTGGATTCGTTGCCCAAATCTGTCATCACGGAGTCTTGTGCTGTGGCACTTTTCCAAACAGGAAATGTGGAGTTGCCCTCACAACACAGGCTGAGCAGCAGTGAGAATAAGTCATCAGGAAATGGGACATCCTCCAGGTGTTCATGGAACCATCAGCCTGTACTGATCCTGCGGTGACTCCTTCCTCCATCATCTGGTTACTTTAACTCCAAACCAATACAAAATATTGTTATATAAACTTGGAGCAACCAGGATGTTGAGGATCACAAAGGAACAGATCAGTCAGATGGTTAAGGTTGATCAGTTTGGAGTGAAAGATGGAGATCAATGTTGTTATGGAGGAGGAGAGAAGAAAAGAAATCTGCTGTGATGACCCCTGATCTGAGAAGATCCTGCTCTCTCCTCCTCAACCATCCTTGTTATTATTGCAGGTAAAATGGTTGGACTGAAAAAAAAAAGAAAGAACCGTGAACCAGCGGAGCGTTTTGTGATTGGACCCAAATTTATTCTGATCCGAGACACACAGCTGGTACCGTTTAGTTCTATCTTTAGACTGAAGAAGGACAAGCAGTCCTGGAAGTGCTAATATGGATCCCAACGGACCTGATCTCAACATCACGCTGGGTGTTTGGAATTACATGGAAATGTGAAGATCTGAGTCTGTGAACCTGGAGATGATTTGATTTATTGATTAGAATCAGAGCTGAATCCTGATGGTTGTCATTGTTTTACAGGAAACTTTCAACATGTTCTACTACGAGTCTGACAGACCAGTGGGCTCCACCATACGGGAGAACCACTTCATTAAGATTGACACCATTGCAGCAGATGAGAGCTTCACCGGGGTGGACCTGGGAGTACGACGGCTCAAACTCAACACCGAGGTATTTGGGCTTTTACTCTAGAAGAACAACATCTGTCAGCAGAACAGATACGATATAAGGATATGTTCCCATTCAATCTATTACAGTTTAATGTTATGACATAGTGTAGTGTTTACAGAACCACAGTATTGGAGTCGAGCCTCAGTCACTGACTCTGATTCAGACAAATGAGAGATTTGAGTCACAGCTGCTGTAAACACCATTTCTCAACATTATAATCAACGCCTATAAATAGTCTGAGTAAACGAATGACATCATCATCAACCAATAATAACAAACATTTGTTCATTTCTGCTGTTGCTGCTGCAGTGTCTGATGGTTTAGTAGGGACTTCTGCTGCATCACAGTGACATCACAGTGACATCACAGACTCATGAGAAACTCTACTTGGTTTCCTCAGTTTTTAGCTCTTTACAAAATGTTTAGTAATTTCTCAGAAAATGTACAGCACTGTTTAAAAGAAGGGGTTTTAAATTTATTTTAGTAACAAAAGCAGTTAAAATAATAAAATAAAAATAAAATCAGAAATCCACCGTGTCCACTGCTAATGTGGTCGATTAATTCTCACATCAAATGTGTATATGTACACATTTGATGTGTATATATGTGTGTATATATATACACATTTGATGTGAGATATATATATATACACAGGTCCGTTTTTAGGGCCCGTGACTGCAGTGTTCTGTTGGTACCGTGTGTTTACTCACGGCCTCAGAAGGAAAATCAATGATTATAAAACCCTTGTGCTGTAACTGCTGCAAAATCTTAAAAAAAAGCAAAGTTTGAATAAAAAAAATGAAACACGAATATTTATTTCTGACCTTGTCAGTGTCTAGACTATATTTTCAACTCATGGTAGTAAATAAAAAATATTTTTTATTTTTATATGTTTATTTAAAAAAAAAAACACAGAAGCTTCTTGATGAACCCAAACTTCTAAGCAATGGGATATAAATAGTTTGGTTTGAAGTTATTTTAGCACTGAATTACAGTCTTTTTTTTCTATGTTACGCGTCATATTCTGTTTTTCCTAAAGTTCCTTCCTGTTGCCGTTGTCCTGGTGCAGGTGCGCGGTGTTGGTCCGTTGAACAAGCGAGGTTTCTACCTGGCGTTCCAGGACATCGGTGCCTGCATCGCTCTCACCTCCGTCAGGGTTTACTACAAACGCTGCGTGGGCGTGAGCCGCAACCTGGCCGTGTTCACTGACGTGGTCACCGGGGCCGACTCTTCCTCGCTGGTGGAGGTGAGAGGTCAGTGCGTGGACCACGCTGAAGAAAGAGACACGCCCAAGATGTACTGCAGCGCCGAGGGGGAGTGGCTTGTCCCCATAGGCAGGTGTGTCTGCTCGGCTGGATTTGAAGAACACAGAGACTCCTGTGTGGGTGAGTTCACCGTGGGTTCACACTTTCATCAGCTCAACTATCAGACTTGAAGGTTTATTGATTGGAAAATGTGAGAAAAAAACTACAAATCTCCAATTTAATGTGATGATCTCTCCTGATATAAAGTTCATTATATTCAGTCTGAACATTAACCTGATGTGAAGCTAAAAGGACATTGAATGGTACAATAATATAATACAATAATATTACACTATAATATTTGACTCAACACATAGAACTAAAAGTTGTTTGTTTGTTGGTAAAGAAGCAAAGGATCATTAGAACTTTACCAGTTGCATCAGTTCTGTTCCGTTCTTCTGTTCTGGATCAGCAGCAGCAGCAGCAGCTGAACTGGTGTCAGTTCCACGGCGGCAGCTCTGGTTCAATAATATCTACGTTGAAAAGGAAACACTGACAAAAAACCACAGAAAGGAGGAGAGGAGATCAGCTGGGTTAGAACAACAACAATACTGTAGATATTAAAATATCAAATGTCACCAAGACCTTCTGTCAGATGGATATACTATAAAAATATAACGACTAATCCTGGATTATCTTCACAGAATAAATCAATCCTACTGCAGGTTGATGTGGACAAGTCTTTATTCTCTTTTTCTTCTTGTCTGTGAACATTAGGAATTCTGGGAAGTCATATTTATATCATTTATTTATGATCTGGACGGTCAATCTATTTATAAAGGACAACAGTTTATTTAAATTGAATTACCAGCTTTAAGAAGGACAGGTGTCAAACTCAGGCCCAGGGGCCAAACATGGCCCACATTGTAATTATATTTGGCCCATGAATTCATGTTAAATGTGTAGCAGTGTGTGTTGTCCCTCCACTGTAGCCCGTAAAAAAAAAGAAACACAGAAAAAGAAATATATAATCCTGAGGTCTGTTTTTTTTCTCGTTTAATTTCTAATTTCTCATGTGTTGACATTTTGAATCCAGATTCAATGTTTCCACGTGAAAGAAAAAACATTTAATATCTTTGAGAGAAGGTAAAAATATGGACATTTACGGTAATTTTTTGAGTTTGAGGAACACTTTACAAAAAGATGCTTATTGTCCTTGACAAACTCTTCGTTTCAGAGAAAACAACATCAAACTGGCTCACGGCGCTAATTCACCCAAACAAAATAAACCCCAGTCACGATCTCATGAGACAGAAGCAGACACAGAGACAGAGGGAGACAGAGGGAGGACATGGGGACGGGATGGTTAGAGAAAGACAGCTGCGTCCAGGGAGGGAGGAGAAGAAAGACAGGAATGTAAATGTGAAGAGGTGCAGACCTCAAAGCACGGAATGGTCATGTTACTGCACTGTTACTGTGAGTGTGTGTGTGTGTGTGTGTGTGTGTGTGAGTGTGTGTGTGTGTGTGTGTGTGTGTGTGTGTGTGTGTGTGTGTGTGTGTGTGTGTGAGTGTGTGTGAGTGTGTGTGTGTGTGTGTGTGAGTGCTCATGGTTGCGTGACATGCTGTTAAGAAGGTCAGGAGTGGAAGGCAATGAAAGATGGAGGCAGAGTGAGAGGAGTGGAGTGGTTGACTGAATACCTCGTCAACTCAAGTTTATATCAAAACACTGAGTGCGTGAGTGTGTGTGTGAGTGTGTGTGTGTGTGTGTGTGTGTGTGTGTTCACAATAGCGCGAAGAATGTACTGACTCGGCTCCAAGGAAGGAGCTCAAATGCCGTGCACGGTGCGAACAATCGAAGACACACTGATAGGCGATACAAACACTTTTGCAGGTCACATTTGTTCAGCTCAGCCTGTGCACTCACTCTCACTCACACACACACACACACACACACACACACACACACTCTCTCTCACCCTTTTCTCTCTCTCACACACGTTCTCACCTAATATCTGACTCCGTCACTTCTTCTGTCACAGCTGTAACACAGGCTCCGACCCAAACATCGGTCAAGAGTTAATAACTTATTTAACTTTTAATGAATTGACCTGCACTTTGACACTTTGTTGACAACATCTGCTGCAGGGATGAACCTGCTCTGTGTCCTCAGGACGCATGGACGCCAGGAAGGTCCTAGATCAGGGGTCTGTCCAGATGTGTCTCTCTTGATGACTTCATCTGGTTCTCAGATGATGAATAATTCTGCTCACAGAATTAATAGTGTTAAATAATCTTCTCTAAGCATCAGCTTCAACAAACACACAAACATCTCACCTTGAAGGAAATAATAAAAATAAATAATTTAAAATTTAAAATGAATGAACGACAGACCTCCAGACATGTTCTCCCACCATAAGGACTGCAGAGTCTGACTGTCTGCTGCTCCACCAGGCTCCACCTTCATCAGGGTGGTGCAGATATGCTATAGAACCCTGTGTGTCGGGTGGAACCATGTGTTCATTCATTCATTCATCTCCACCCTCTGATCCTACACTGCTCCTGACCCCTGGAGGTCATTTATTCCAAACTCTGTTAAACTTTATTTTTCACCAGAAGTGTCAGGTGTTTAAAAGTTTTTAATTTAACAATTAAAAACTTGTTCTATATGTTTATCATTTAAGTTTCTGAATCTCTGTCCTTAAGCCAACAGATATTTGTCTTATTTTTTAATTAAATAAGTCAATAATTAACATTTTATTCTCATTTGATTCAACATGAACATATACATATATATAAAAAAGCCACAGCATTTTGACAACATTAATATTTTGTCTTACTGAAACATAGGAAACAACACAGAGATGTGAGTAGAAGACTAGAGACGCGTGTCTCCACTGTTCTAACACAGTCCACAGTGGAAACGGCGTCCGACCCTGATAGAACCTGTAGGGGACGACAGCGGGGAGAGAAAAACAAAAGCATAAAAACGGCTTAAAAGTTGGAACTTTGCTCGGAGAAGGAGAGACATGGTGGACGATGTCCCATTTCCGCTGCTGATCTTGCTGACACATTCATCCATCATTGGTACGGTTTCAGCGGTTAGTTAAGGGCTTCATGTTATTCCCCGGGGAACCAGCAGAGGAGCCTTGAGCTAGCTCTGTCACTAAATGATGGCCATCGCATACTTCCCTCACAAGGTCGACGCCCATTGAGGTCTAGGACGCTGTAGGAGTGTGAGGCTGAGGTTGGCGAATGAAATGAATTCATCGACAGACGAAGCGAAAACGTCGGAACCAAAATGTTTTAGTTGATTTTGTTTCTCTTGTTTGTTAAATATAAGAATGTGTTCAGCCGCTGCTAATAGAACCCTCTCACTGTTGCATCATGGGAAAAGTGTTAACAAATACAATGTGTGATTTCAGAGCTTTATTTTTCTCTTGTCTCTAATCTCCCTGTTTGGTTGGTGATGTTTCTTCTCTGAAAATGTTGGATTTTGCACAGTTTGCAAAAAGTGAGCTTCCACACACACACACACACACACACACACAGAGCTGAGGTGTGTGTGTGTGTGTGTGTGTGTGTGTGTTTAAGCTGCCTCCAGATTACAGCAGGGTTTTTATTTACCTCCTTGTACAAGGAATAAAACACGATTCATTGTAATTCAAATTCTCCTGCAGCCGATCCACTACATTGACAGGAACTGACACCACAGGTCTGTCTCTCACACACACACACACACACACACATTTTTCCACTTTAAATTACAGATTTTCTCATGCGCTCACTTATACAGTGTGGTTTTCTGGAAGGCTACACGTGTACAATTCTTTGGTCTTGTTACTTCAGCAAAATCCACGTCAGTTGATTCTTTTTCTGACAGCACTCTGAAGGTTCTGAAGGTTCTATACTGTTGTTCACTCCTTTGGTTTTGTAAGCACTTCTTTATTTTATTTAATTCTTCATTTCTGAAGGAAACTCCTTTAAGTATGATATAAAATTATAATCATACGAACACAACATTAATAATAACAAACAGAATTGTTAATAATTCTTAACCAACCAACTGTTTCTCTCACTTTACAAATTAAATACCGTAATATTTGTTCAAATATAAAATATAACCAACATATAACACTGTAATATATATAGATCACAGTCTGAGAGACTGTTCCAGGTTCTGGACCAAAACCCTCACAGCTCTGCTGTGGTCAGTGGTTCTGGAGAAATAAGAACGTCAATGAGACACCAATGAGACCAATATGTCTCCCTCCTAAAATATATGTGAATATATATCTTTCTGTAGTGAACAGTGGTGGCTCAGTGGTTAGGGAAGTGAACTCGTGTCTGGTGGGTTCCAGGTTCGAGTCCACCAGCTGCCATGTTACCAGTGACTATGGTACCATCTCCACTCACTGCTGCCCCCTCTGTTCACTTTGGTGTTGTGTCCCATTTCATGGTGTGCAGTGGTTTGGATCACAGTGTGAACAATGACAAGTAAACACTTTGAGATTTTACAGAATATTTGAGATTTATCATCAGAGCAGTTGTAACTGCAGGTGCACATTGACTTACAAACCACAAGGTTGAAGATGTGACGTAGAGGTTGACGATGTGTGAACTGAGGTCATGGGTAGAACAGAGGAAAAGTAATGATCCTGTTATAGAACCGTGTCACTGCTTTGTTCTGTCTCGACCACAGAACTAAATCTGGAGAGAAGTGAGTTTGATATGAAAACAGACATAAATGAAAACACAGTTAGGCAGAAAACAGGTTTATTCTTTTCTGTCACATCTTTGATTATTACAAACTCTGTATTAAAACAAATGAGAATAAAGTCTTAATCTCAACAGGTAGAACTGTGGCAGATTATAATCCAAATGAAGGAGCGTGTACGAGGTTAAAGCCTGAGTCTGAAAGAGAATATATTTATCAGAACCTCTTCATTATTAATCAGTGCAGAGTTAAAAGTGAATGTATATTGAAGAGGCTGAATAGGCTTGAAACACAGTCTGGATTCTGAAGGTCTCACTGGGACTATCAACAGTGCAGAGCCTTTTCAGCCAAATCTGACTAGAAGTGAGTGCTTTCATCTCCTCGGCTCCACGGTCTCCGAGGTTCCAGGCCCGTAATTACACATTCATTTGGTAAAGATAACCTAGATTTGTGGAGTAGAAGGAAATGCACAGGTTTCCATAGGATCTTCTCCTGATTCGCCTGATTCCCTCTCTCCTCTCTGCAGCCTGTGAGGTTGGCTTCTATAAGCCCAGCGCAGGTGACGGTCTGTGTGGCAAGTGTCCGCAGCACAGCCACTCAGAAACCAGAGCCGCCCTTTCCTGCCCCTGTGACTCCAATTACTACCGAACGGCAGAAGACACAGCAGCGGCTCCATGCTCCCGTAAGCAAACGCATGCAACACAAGATCAGCTAGTACCACAGGCAAGAACACTTGGAAGTAGTAGAAACAAACACACTCACTCACTCAACCCACTGCAGCTAATGGACCTACCTGCTACGTAGTCATGTGTATTGTGCGCTAAACTTATCCAAGCCTGAAGAATACAATTTACACTGTCAGACGTGACTCAAACGGCCATCTTCATTTTCTCCAGGCCCTCCATCTGCTCCTGTAAATGTCATTTCCTCGGTCAATGGGACATCTGTGAACTTAGAATGGGATCGTCCTCTGGATACTGGAGGGCGCAGTGACCTGCAGTACAGTGTTTTTTGTCAAAAATGCTCTAGGGAAGGAGGGCCCTGTGAGGACTGCACATCCTCCCCAGGAGCCACAAGTGGAGGAAAGGCTGGTGGAGCAGCGAGTATTGGCGCAGGTGGAGGAGCAATAGTGGAACGTTCAGGCAGTGCAGCAGTTAAATTTATACCTCGGCAGAGTGGGCTGACAGAGCCTTGGGTGACGGTGCTCAACCTAGTCGCCCACACCAACTACTCATTCCGCATCATGGCAACAAATGCGGTGACGCATCTGAGCAATGAAGTGTCACCTTATGTTACAGTCAACATCACAACTAATCAGGCAGGTAAGGTTCCACCCCCCACACCTCCACACCTCCACACCTCCACCCACCCGCTCCATTCATTTATCAAAGCGTCCATACGTCTGCAACTGAGACGTGGGGTTGTCTCCGGGGTTTTCCTCATAGAGAGGAAGAACTTTATTAATCCACAGGGAAATTAGGCATCCTTAGGAACACACACACACACTCACACACACTCACACACACACAGAGAATAAGTAATGGTCCTTATACAGAACTCAGACCCTGCATTAAATCATAATTTTCTTGATATAAGAAGTCAGACAGTCAGGTGGAGTTAGAAGGTAGAAGATCAGACGTCACCCACATGTTTGTAGGTCCATTCATCCTCATCAGGATGGAGACCAGAACAACTGATACAAAGGTGTGGTAGATGCTCCATACTGTCAGTATCCTGTGGATGAAGAGTCCAACTGGAAGTTCTGTGGTTCTGGACGGACTTTGATCAGAACCTAAATGTGCAAATTACCATATTTTCACGACTACAAGTCGCACGAAGTCTCAGTTTTGTGTAACTTTACTTAACACACACATAAGGCACCTGGTCATAGGGCGCACGTCCACACTTCACCCTTTAAGGTTCTCATGGTGTCCTCTGCTACGTCTGCCTTACAACAACAACAACACACACACACCGCACGTTTTGAAGAAAATCTAAGACTTTTGTGTGCGACTTATAGTCGTGAAAATACATGATCCATAAAAACAACCTACAGGAAACTCAAAAAAACAATTTCATTCATTCTTTCATCTTCATCCTCCTCCTCTGGTCCCTGGTCTCCACCACTGTCTCCCAAATCACACTGCCTCACACTGTCTTACAGTAAGGTCTGACCTTAAGGCAGAAGGATAAAATATTTTTCAATGAAGCCAAATAAAGTTGGATAAAGAAATAAAATAAAATAATGACTATGAAGGCGCTCCATAAAACCAATTTATTATTATTTATTATAATTAAGACTCTTAATATTGTTAGATTCCATAAAGTAAAATATTTGTTCTTGTTATTCTATGATTTTATCAACAAAGCAGCAGAAAGGAGGAGAGTTTGCTCTGGTTTGTGGACAGGAGGACGGGGAGGACAGCTGACAGTGATCTATGGGTCACATGACTGGACATGAGGGCAGAATTACAATGTTGTCGTCTGTGTCTCTCTCTCTTTGTCTCTCTATCACACACACACAGACACACACTTAAGGGTTTAGTTGCAAATAAACGATTTAAAAAATAAATTTCAGCATTTAGACCAGGTTTGGGAAAACTACGGCCCATGGACCTGATGTGGCCCGTTTGGACTTTTAATCTGTCGCTGATAATGAAACTGTTAGTTAACATTATTATTGTTTGACTTTTACTCCTGATTTATTTTTAGTATTTTAGTTTTTTCTGACAATGATTATATTGTAAAAATAAGATAAAAGTGAGAAAAACACCAATTATTATTGTACAACGTTGCTGAGGCTTTAAAGACGGGATGGACATATTACGTCCTCCACTCCATAAAGGACATTTTCCTATTTTAGTGACATGGTTTTGTCCGACAGTGTCCACATTATTCTGAAGTTGTGTATCGAGCCTTTGCGGATGATGATCACACACACACACACTCACACACACACTCGTCCCTCGTCCCTGTTTGTCTGTCACTTCACTGACAAAAACACAGTCTTCAAACTATTTGCTGCCTCAACAGCTGAAAATGAAAACACATCAGTTTTTTTTTTTTTCCCATGTGGCCTGAGGAGCAGCTGACATTGTCACGTATCAACAAGGACCAGCAGCAGGTTCCATATCCATCTCACATCTGACCAGGAGGGAAACATGAACTTTTTCATCTTTGGTGCCGATCATTTTATGGACATAGAAACGTTAACCTTCTTTTCCTTCCTTCCAGCCCCTTCTGAAGTCTTAGCACTTCGTCAGGAAAACACCAGTCAGAACAGTGTGACTCTACTGTGGCACGAACCCAACCAACCTAATGGAGTCATCCTGGAGTACGACATCAAGTTCTACGAGAAGGTACCGTTACTCTGAGGCCCTTTGTTGCTGTCAGGTTGAATACTGCAGGAAGTACCAGCCTCGACCTACACTCCATACCTGTACTCCATAACTGTACTCCATAACTACACTCCATGACTATACTCCATAACTATACTCCATAACTACACTCCATGACTACACTCCATGACTATACTCCATAACAATACTCCATGACGCTTCTCCAAAGCCTCCAAAGCCTTAAAACAGAGCAGGAGAACGAAGCCTCTGAGAAACCTCATCCATCACAAAATCCCCGTCTGTATTAAACCCTCAGACAAACACAACAATATTGTGAATGCAGGACAGTGTAGAGAGGAGAGGGACAATGGACAGACTTTTGTGGATGAGGACATTCATGTCCAGAGATGTCTGTACACTGGAACTCTGGAGAAACCTTCTCTCAACAGATGAGCTCAAGACTTTCTTTTCCCAGAACATTAACAAATACTTCAGTTTCATCACCAAGACCAAAGACAAACCAAATATCACTCAGGTGATACCAATACCAATACCAATACCAGCTCCACATCCTCACCTGTAGATTGGTGACCTTCCACCAGCCCCACTGTAGTCAGTCAGAGCTGAAGAAGACTCTTGGATGAAGGTGAAGTGCTTTAATGAAACCTACTATGTCCAGATGTCCCTGAAGGACACAGCTCTTCTGTCTCAGCTCTAGCCTCTGTCCCTGTCCCCTCATCCTCTAGTGATGAATTAGTTTCTCCTAAGAAACATTAGTTTCTTCCTGCACTCACTGAAAACCATCTATAAATTAACGTTGACGTCTCTGCACTTTTTCCCTCCAAACTAAAATTTTCCTGTTTTTCCAAAGTTGCTGCTTCAGTCCCAGCCTCAGTGTTTGCTGATTCTAAATAAACCTCAAAAGTTTTGTTGCCAAGTTCACAGTTTTTTTTGTTTGTTTTGTGAGATGCTGCAGTAGATTCTCACCTTAAAGAGTCATTGATAAAAGGAGGAAATCAAGTCTGGCCACAAAAACATGGAAGTAATGATTTTCTTTGGTCTAATTTTTAATCTACTTTACTGAGGAGGTGCTTTGTCTTCCCTGAAGTTCAAGTGGACGAGTAAACAATGTGCATTCTTTGGGTTTTCATGCTGAGAATCATTGAAGGAGAGCGGGGGTGAGGGACGGTCTGTAGACCATCAGCTGAAGAGGCTGTTTGATAATGGAGCTGAATCCACTGATCCTGCTAATAAAGTCATTTGACTCCTAAAAGTCAATTGTTTCTTAATTAAAATGGAAAAAGGAAAAGAAACAAGATTGAACTTGAAAAGACAAACTTTAAACTTGGACCAGAAATGTTAAAGTAAATCTCTCAATAAATGAGGACGAGGACGAAGATGACAGACACAACAAACGTGGTTATTTATAAGGAAGATTTACCTCCTATTTTTCCTTTTACTGTTTTTCTATTAATTAACTGTGGACAAAAACAAGCTAATCTGTGTTATTCCCATCTCGGCCAACTCAGAAAAATACATTTTTTTAAGTCAGAAATAAAAGAATTGTAAATAGTGACACAAGTTTAAAAAAAGAAATGTAGAGCAAAAAGGACGTAAGAACTTGATTTACCAAGTTAACAACTAACAGAAGAATAATTTCCTTCATTTCCCTTTGGAATTAATTCACCAACCTTTTCAATTGTATTGAATTGAATTGATCATTTATAAATTTATGTCATGTGTGGATTTAGTTTTTTGTTTTATTGTCCAGTTTTTCTGATTTCAGTGTTTGTCTTTTTGTACTTTCTTACTTGTACTTATAGTTTTCATCCAGAAATACTCCTACTTTGGTGTAAAATCTCCGTACTGTGCAGCTGTGGATCCACTATATTTACCTGCAAATGTGATACGTGGAGTTCAAATTTCCAATTTTTCTCACAGATCCTTGAACGTGTCTCGTTTCTCCTGCAGGATAACGAAGAGCAGAATTACTCCACTCTGAAATCTAAAAATACCAGTGCCCTGGTGTCTGGGCTGAAGCCCGGCACCAAGTACATCTTTCAGGTCCGGGCCAGAACATCAGCAGGCTGCGGACGCTTCAGCCAGAACGTGGAGATTCAGACGGGGAAAGCTGGTGTGTGAATTTGTGTCTTTGTTCTGGTTTGGAGCAACAATGGACCCAAAAGTGTGACATCAAGTCAACGTTCTCAGGTTGACAAAGATAGTTTGGAGAGGAGAAATACAGACTGCACAGCGTGGACGGAGTTCAAGTGCAATTGGAAATCACTGATCCACTGATGTTAACAATTCTCCGTCCTCTGCTGCTCTGCTCCACCTTCCCTGCTAAGAAAACAAGAGAGCTCCTCACTCCATAACAGCCCACACGCTGAGAAGTTTATGTAACCATCTTGTGACCAGCATGGTGTTCACATGGTGCTGGTCTGTCTCCAGGTCAAGAGAACGTTTGCTTAAAGTCAGCGTCTGATTGGAGGGTGACAGGGAAGTAGGTTCACATGCTGAGGGTCGGGAGAATCTGTGTGTATTTCTACCAATGTGGTTAAAAATAATTAACAAATACTTCTATAATACCTCCTTATTATACCTTTCTTAAATACCTTATAAAAATGACTTACTGTTGAGTCTCTGTAGTGTCGTATTTCCAGTGTTTTCATCCTTGAAGATCGAGCTGAAAAAAAGAAGAATTTTAACATTTTATTTTTCATGTTTTCTCTTTTCTCCAGATATTTTATGTAGATTTTCTTTCACATGGAAACAAACATTGAATCTGCAACAAATTAAGCTTAAAAATATGGTCAAAATTATGAATAATTATAAATAAATAACACGTCAGTATTCTTTTTATATAAAATTGTCTGTATCTGCAGGGCCAACAGGTGCAAACATTAGGGCTGGATTTTCCGTTCACGATATCTCGTTGGAATGGTTTATTTTCCATCCACCGACAGGAAAACACACTTAAAAGTTGCACACATTTCAGGCAAAAGTCAAAAATATAATGTTAATATAAATTATCTGAGCTTTTGGAAAGGTTTAGTGGCCTGGATTTAAATGCCAAACGGGCCACATCTGGCCCTCGGGCCATAGTTTGCTCATATCTGATCTAGGCTGTAGATGGTGTGAACTCACCATTGTTGACATTTGATCCGATCCTTCAGGCGAGGTATAATAACACTGTGAAGAGCGCTGACGGTGTGTGTGTGTGTGTGTGTGTGTGTGTGTGTGTGTGTGTGTGTGTGTCTGCAGCTCCCCTTCGCCACAAAACCATGACCATCATCTGGATCTGCATGGCCCTCGTCTGTGGCCTGGTTGCCTTTCTGGTGGTCTTCATCTGCAGGAAACGGCAAGGCTACACTTTACCACACTACCCATCGCTGCTGTGTGTGCAACACTTTTTTACACTTCTCTTCCTCTGTGTCTCTTCTTGTCTGCGTTGTTTTTCTTTCACTCCACTGAAAGAAAGAAAAGTTAAAAACCAGCATGTGAATATTTGTCGCCTGAAGTTGAATTAACTTTGACAGATTTGCATGTTTTTAAAGGTTGATAAGATTAGTTAGAACAAGTTAGAAGTCACTAAATGTCTTAGAAAATGTTATTATTCAACAGTGTTTTAGGGTTTGACAAATATTTGGACATTTTTTCTCTTTTCAACCTAATGGTTATTTAATGTCTTTCACTAATGTTTTGTTTCCTACGACATGTTTTTATCATCAGTATTAAATGAAGCCCAGAGACTGAAAATTCTGCCATAAAAATAAAACGTCTGAGTCGATTTATTGTTAGTAGCAACATTTTACTAGTCTGGAATTAGCAGCAATGACAACGTTTATTGTTTGTCATTTTCTGTGACAGCATTGAATGAATGTTGATTGGCTCAGAGGGGAGACAGGAGACAGACTGAGACTGAATAATCACTGTCCACCAACCACAACTGTGTTGAACTGAATGTGATTCTTCCTTTTGTTGCTTTTGTGCAGATGGTGAAAATATTTAAATCCATCAGTTACTAAGAACAGAAACATTAATGAGCAGTGATTTGTTCCCTGTAACAACGACAGAAAATAAGAGAAAAATTCAATTATTGTTAGATGTTTTTTCCTCTGTGTCTCTGAGCTCAGTGTTAGTTCCAGTAGCTGTGACATGTCCAGGACATCTCCATGTTGTGGAGTCAAATGTGTGGAGTAGATAAGACAAGATGTCCCTCTATGAATCACAGAAAAGGACATAAAAACTCAACTCAACGCTCCATAACCTGAGATATAAATGTACGACTTCATCTCAAAGAAAATGAATAAACCTTGACATTAAGAAGCTCTTTTCTCTACAATCCTGCACAGAATGTAAATCACAGTTCAAAAGTGTCAAACTCAAGGCCTGCAGGCCCAATATGATCCGCCAAATCAGTTTCTGTGGCCCAGGGGAGCTAATAAAATAGAGCAGTAATTGTGTGTGGAGCACCATCCTGGTTGGTGTTAGTTTTTAAATAATTCACTGTATTGACAGGCGTGGAGACACAGAGCAGCTCATCAAAAATGTTTCTTTAAGGGATTGTTATAAAGTGGGACAGCAGGTTGTGCTGCTCCTCTTCCTCCTGCTGACGGTGCAAAACCCAAAAATCTGCTGTTTCCTCGTGAAAGTGTGTGATGAATTATTATGAGCAATATATAAATAATAGATGTGCTGCTGTGACCGTTGCTGTGACGGCTCAGATGTTTATTGTCCTATATTCACCCGGTCTGTGTGTGTCTGTGTGTGTCTGTGTGTGTGCACCATCGTGTGAATCTGTGTGTTCTGTGCAGACACTGCGGCTACAGCAAGGCCTTCCAAGACTCGGACGAAGAGAAGATGCATTATCAGAACGGTCACGGTGGGTCTTCCTCACCCTCCTCCTCCTCTTCCTTCTTCTGTGGTTTTTCCTTTTCCCAACATCAATCCCAACAATCTCTCAGATTCTTCTGAATCATCGTATTGTGTTTCTGTCCCAGTGTCCTTTCCCGATGGACGGTTCTATATTGACCCTCACACCTACGAAGACCCCTGCCAGGCAGTTCACGAGTTTGCCAGAGAGATTGAAGCTTCCAGGATCAAAATAGAGAAAATTATTGGTTCAGGTAAAAACTAAACCTCGACACTGGGTCTAAGAACAACGTTTAAGGCATCAGTCGTTATAAAAAATCTAAAGTAAATTAAAAAGAAAATCCTTAAGTTGAACTTTGTGTTTGTTTTGAGGTGAATTTGGAGAAGTGTGTTATGGACGTATGAGGCTCCCAGGAAAGAGAGACGTCCCCGTGGCTCTGAAGACACTGAAGGCAGGAAACACTGACAAACAGAAGAGAGACTTCCTGGCAGAGGCGTCCATCATGGCCCAGTTTGACCATCCCAACGTCATCCACCTGGAGGGAGTGGTGACCCAGAGTAGGTTTCAGCTTGATGAGGAAATTCATGAAATAATAATGGATTTAATGGATTTGTGTGTTTTTTTTGTGTGTTTTTTGCAGGTAAACCAGTCATGATCATCACTGAGTACATGGAGAACGGTTCTCTGGACTCTTTCCTTCGAGTAAGAACCAGAACACCTCAGATACCATATTAATTCATCATTTATCACAGTTGGACATTTTCTTCTCACAAAGTCAGAACCTGGTGTTTGACCAGGTCAAGGACGGGTTATAGTAGAAGTGATGACAAATTTGAGTTTTGACATGATAGTTGATAGTTTTGGGATGTCCTTCAGTCTCTTTGTGTCCTGCCTTGGAAGCAGAGAGCACTCTTATGTCCTTAATGGTGCCCCCACTGGCAGCCTGTGGTATTGGCAAGGACTCAAACTCCACATTGTTGGACAATTTCTTTTTACTGTTGCTCACATTAACAACACGTCTCAACATACTGTGTGTCCTGAGCATTTCAATTGGTTTCACCCAGTGAAGTTCTCAGCATCTTCATCTTCAGCTCATTCTTCATCCTTTCAGACCAAAAAACAATAAATGAGAAGTTGCTAAAACTAAACTAATTTTTAAAGTTTTTCATCTTTCTTTTCCCATTTTTTTTTTTCAAGCTTCTCCCTTTTTCAGTAGATCCTTTTTCACGTCCCTCACTGCATCCATCCATCAATCTCCTTTTTTCTGTCTCCAACCTGGTCGCTCCATCTCTAGGATCATTCTTCTACCAACGTGTCTCCACTCTGACCTCATTCCTGATCCTGTCCATCCTTGTCTCTCCTAAAGCATCTTGAACTCCTCCACCTCCAGCTCTGCCTCCTGCTGGTGTCTCCAACCCGTCCATCATGACTGTCCATCACCAAAGCAAACATCAGGAGTCCTGGAATTCTTTGAATCCTTGACTCGACTACAGTGGTTCATCCCAGTACAGTTGCACCACCTTCACCACCACCCTCACAGTAACTCACTATACAGCACCTCTATAGGAGATGTTTCATGTTCCTTCTTTAGATCTTCAAAGATGGTGCAGCTTCTCCTGAATTTCTCTGTACGTCTCTGTTGACTCATCCATCAGTTCTGCTCCTCATCCTACTTGTCCTTCATCTAGAACTTCTGCTACTTCTCCTGGTTCGCTCCAGGAGGTCAAGGTTTTCAAATCATTGCTCAGGAAGTCTGTCCTCCTTCTTCTCTCCATCACTGCTTCATCATCCTTGACTCATCTCAACCTTCTTCTGGTACCTCCTAACAAACCTTTCTTCTTCTAACACCTGAGTAATGGCAGCACCGTCGGTGTCTTTGTGAAGCTGCGTCGTCTTTGTCTTTGTCTTTATTCCTTATTTTAGGCTCTTTAGTCAAATCCCACTTCTGTCCTGTTGAGACGCTTCGTCTTCTTTCTTTTCAGTATTTGACTGAACTCTGTTCAAATATTTGTGGTGAGGTTTTTTTTTTCTGTCCTTTTCTGCTGCAGAGACACGATGGCCAGTTCACCATCATCCAGCTGGTGGGGTTGCTGCGAGGCATCGCAGCTGGAATGACCTACCTGTCTGACCTGGGCTACATCCACAGAGACCTGGCAGCTCGCAACATCCTGGTGAACAGCAACATGGTGTGTAAGGTGTCAGACTTTGGCCTGTCCCGGGTGTTGGAGGAGGACCCTGACGCCGCCTACACCACCAGTGTGAGTTCTGACAGGACACACCGCCCAACACATGTGCACACATTTAGATTCAGGTGGAGTCACTCAGGGGTGACTGGAGGAAATGTGTCTCATTAAACGTCTCATGTAGTGGGGACCTCGTCTGCCTCGAAAAAACCCAGAGAGCCTTGAGAGAGTCTTGGGTTCGATTCCTTAAAATGAAAAATAGTTAATTGTGGCCCTGGTGGCCTCGTAGATCAGGAAGCCAACGTGGGTCCACCGGACTTCAGGTTCTAATCCAGTAGCTGCTCTGATCACAGCACCATCCAGACCCACAGAACCTGCAGTGGACTCTCCACCCACGGGACAGCTGACAGTGTGGAGCAGTCTGATTTGGGTGTCAGTTGGGTGTCAGTCAAGTCAAACTTTGGTCAAACTTGACGACATCATAATCAAGGACAGACCTGGACAACCTAAGGCTCGAGGCCTGGACGTGGCCCATGTGGCTGATCAACCTGGTCCCACCCAATTTATATTCTGTCTTCCCCCTGCAATACCTGCATTTACCCCATAGGTGGTGCAGAAAAACACTATAATCAAAAGAAAACAAATGAAGGACAGTCCACATCAGTGTAGACAAGGTTGATCTTCTTCTGCCTGAAGTTATCATGGATGAAGAGCATGAACGTCCTGGGAATCATTGGAAGTAGAAGATTCTGTAGGTCAACACTACATCTCAGTGGAGGAGGTCCATCGTTGAGTGTCCACAGTCTTTCTTCCTCCTCAGCTGATCTTCTCAGGACGTTGCCCAGGACATTTGGGATTTTCTAGCTTGTTCTTAAAATCTGTCACAGCTGGAACGTGTTCAGATCAAAATATTGGAGTTTCTGCCTAACATGATTAGTGGAACAATCCAGAAGCTGTGGTTGAGTTTAGTTCCATCAACCATTGGTAACAGGCAGAAATCATCTCTGATCTTTGCTTCATACGTTACAGAAAAGTAAATGAAATAAAAACATATATTTATATAATTCTACCTACCTATATAGTGTATCAGGAAGAGAGAGTTTTAGGTTCCTTTATGGGAAGGACACTACACCTGGAACTTGAGCCCATGGAAAAGTCGTTATCTCTGTCCCGTCTTGTCCTCTTCCTCTCCTCTCCTCTCCTCTTCCTCCTCTTCCTCCTCTTCCTCCTCTGCTTCTTCATGTTGGGCCGTGTTTGTGTGAATGTTACACTGAATCAATGGACTTTAATTACATTATTCAGGGCTTTTTGAAGCTGATTTTGTTCAAATGTAAAGTAGTGTAGTTTTTTTTTTTTTTATCAATTTCCAAGTTAAAGTCAGTGTTTGCTCCGTAACTCTTTCCTCTCGTTGCTGCTCGTCCTTTGAGGCTCATGTTGCCCTGGAGTCGAACCTGCTGACATTTGATAACAGGTTCAACTGTAGGAGACACTGGTCCACAGGAGGAGCAGCAACGTTCAGACTAGAACAAATGATCTCACATCATTGTTCTTATTCTATCTTGAAGCTGGAGAACTTCATCCAGGGGCCAACAGATACTGGGGCCTGAGGGAGGGATGGAGGCGGGGGGTCTGGAGGGTCTGGGGGGGGGGGCATTAATTCAATATTGAAGTTTTGTTCTACACACTATTTATTTATAAGCAATTGTTCACAACCAAAGTGCACAGCGTTGTTGTCTGAGGGAGAGAGCAGGGAAATATAGAATTACTGATTCCAGTAAGTCTCAATATTGAATTTTAGTTTTTCTACATTTTAGAATTAAATATCAAGGATTCAGGGTTTTTTTTTTTTTTCATTCTATTTCAGACTTAAAGGTAGAAAATAAAGTTCATATAAATACATAAAGGCTGAGCTTCTGTCTCTGTCACACTCAGCAACAAAGACTGAACTTGTTGACAGACATCTCACTCCTTCCTGACGGTGGACAGAGACAGAGACAGAGACACAGAGGACGTTGGCCTTGGAGTCTGGAGTTTTTAAAATAAGTCTGTGTTTGTTTTAGCAGCGACGTCTCATTTGTCAAATTAATTTAGTGTCAGCTTTATGTCAAAATAAAAGCTGGTCCAGAAAGTTGCCTAGAACTGCAGATCTATTCCTGTCCTTCCTGCGTTACTGCACAGACTCTCTTTAATTCTAATACTTTATTCCATTATCTGGAATATTCCACACTGAACAATAATCTGCTTCTGATTCTTTGGTTTGAAGTGTTACCTTTTATTCAGTGGAGGCATGGACAAACTAAGGCCTGCGGACCATTTGTGGCCCATTCAGCTTTGAAATCCCAGCCCGTCAAACTTGTCCTAATGATATAATTGTTTTGTACTGTGAATATTTCTCTTCTGTTCTATCTGTTACATCATTTATCATGAACTCCACATCCTTCTGTTGGTGAAGTCAGAACCAGTTCTAACTCTCAGGTCCAAAGATCTGTTTATTCCTGCTTCAAGGACATAATAATGATTATTATTATAATCATTTCTAAACCTGGATTACAGAGAGTTTCCCCTGGTCAGGTCCAGTCCAAGGTTAGGTTTCATTGTGAAGGTCTTTGGTCTAAAAGCCCTGAACTGATCATTGGAATCTTTTTTCTGTTTCTCTCCATCATCATCATCATCATCGTCATCATCATCATCATCGTCATCATCCCAGGGAGGAAAGATCCCAATCCGCTGGACGGCTCCAGAGGCAATCGCCTACAGAAAGTTCTCCTCGTCAAGTGACGTGTGGAGCTACGGAGTGGTCATGTGGGAGGTCATGTCCTACGGGGAGCGTCCCTACTGGAACCTGACCAACAGAGACGTGAGAACCGTTGGTCGACTGTTGTTCAACGGTTGGATCCTTGTTGCTGGTTGGTTGCCTCACCTGAAGTTCTGTGCTGCAGGTGATCAAGTCTGTGGAGGAGGGCTACAGACTCCCTGCTCCAATGGGATGTCCCGCTGCTCTGCACACGCTCATGCTTGACTGCTGGCAAAAGGATCGCAACGAGAGGCCGCGCTTTTGTCAGATCGTCACCGTCCTGGACAAACTCATCCGCAACCCGGACAACCTGAAGTCCATCGACACACTCTGCAGGTAGGGGGAGCACTGACGTGATCCAGCGAACTGACCACGTCCTTATTTTCTGAAAAGTTTGTCTCTGGAGTACTAAGTGACAGACGAGCCGATGGTTCTGTACCAGGGGTACGTTGGAGTTTCCTCTCCAGCGTGCTGCATTTTACTTCTCTGCTAAAATGGACAACAAATGTCCCAGGCGGAGACATTCATCCCTTCTCTCTGATGTGTTGCAGTCTAAACAGTCCTCCGCTGATGGAGAGAGCCGTCCCTGACTTCAGTAGCTGCAACTCAGTGGACGAGTGGCTGGACACCATCAAGATGGGTCGATACAAGGATCATTTTGCAGCAGGAGGATACCACACTCTGGGACACGTCATCAGCATGAATCAAGGGTGAGGACAGACGGTGATGGGGGTTGAGGGTGGAGGTGGTTTGTGGTTAGATGGTTGTTCTGGTTTTGGACCAGAAGTCTTGAATGAAGGTTGATACTGTAGGTCAGATGTCCAGATGTCCAATGAAACTCCTCTACCTGGAAGACTGTGAATATTTGATGTCTATATGTGATGTCTGCTGTATGGTCACTGGGGGCAGTGTTGAGCTGGTGGTCAGGGTGGATGGTCCTCCTCCAGTGGACTCAGGTTGATGAGGGGGATTTGTGTGTTGGACTTTGGAGACTTCTGTCCCAGTAATGCAAAGATGGATGGAAGGACTTGTCTCCTGGAGGTTGCAGGTTCAAATGCCCAACTCACCTGCTACACAACCTACGCAAATTTTTTTTTTTCCTGATTATGGAAAATAGAATAAAAGGCATTTATTTATAAAATATATAAACTTGTCACAGACGCAGGATTAAAGGTCATATAATTATAACCTAATATAAGGTTTTTATAATGAGAACATTTTAAGGCCAATTAAAGGTTAATGACTTACATTCAGTGAGAAACTGTGAACTCATCGTGACCCATTGTTGGAGTCAAACTTCAATTCTTCCCTTCTTGTCTCCCACACAGGGACATCCATCGACTGGGAGTGACACTAATGGGCCACCAGAAGAAGATCATGACCAGCGTCCAGCTGATGAGAGTGCAGGTCCTCAACAAGAGCGTCCCGTCCGTCCACGTATAATTTCCAGCACTGAGGTTTTTTCCTCCTAAATTAAAAAAAACAAAACAAGAAAAAGACATTTCCAGTCTGGAGGACTCTGTGTTGATGAGAGGACCAGATCCAGGAGATCCAGCTGCAGATGTTCTGGGACAGAAGACTTTTCCCTCCATGATTTATTAAAGGAAGGAACTGTGGAAATTTATGGACGGAGACTTTTTAAGGACACGACTGACGGTTCAATCTTTTGTTTTTTTTTTCGTCGTTGTCTGGTTTGTAAATTGGATTCCTGCCTTATTTACTATCACTAAGTTATTTTGGTTCTTTTTCCTGCTGATTTAAAAGGTAATTTATCAATCAACCATTTTTATCAAGGTAATTTAATTGATGTAAAGTTGTGCAGTAGCAGCTGACGTGGAGTTCAGATCAGTTGTAAAATGTTCTTCAGGCTCCAGAAGCAAAAACCTCAAAAAAAACTGAGGAACTAGAATTAAACGCTGCTGTAAATGAGACTGTGGTCACAGTCGGTCAGAACCGTGTCACCGCAGGCAGTTGACACCAAGGTCCAGCCCTGGATGAAGACTCTCAGGAGAACCCTGGAGACCAGCTGGAGTCTGTGCAGAGCACAAGAAGAAGAAGAAGAAGAAGAAGACAAGCTGGACGATGCGTAAGTTTTTAATTACAGTGCACTTTATTCTTACTTTGTTGTGTTTTTTTTGGGAGAAAAGCTGGAGCTGGAGCCGTGGTGACGTTGAAATAAAAAATATATCAATTTAAAAAATGACTAAACCTCTACTGCGCTGCGTTAGCATTAGTTCACGGTTAAGATCTTAACAACATCCAGATGCAAGAAATTAAATCTATTTGCAGACACATTAGGTTTGCAATTCTGGAAAATCTTTGAATTTTCCTTAAAGTTCTTGTGTGGAGGAAACATTATCAGTTATTTATTATATTTCATTTCCAACTCTGCCCTTTGAAAAACACATATGTTTTATTTTAATGTGACTAAACCAACAACTGAAAGCACTTAGTTCATAATCATTTATTTAAGCTCGACGCTAACGTGAGCTTTGATTGGTGTGTTATTATATTTTTCTAGGTTTTTAATTCCAAAGAGGTTTCACTTTGGAAAATCAAACAGCATCTCCAGCCTTGAAAACAGGGTTTTCTGGTTCACACTCGTCCTTGAGGCTGAGTTTTGAGGAGCGACGAGATGTTTTCATGATACGATTCTCAAGGTTAAATAAAATGTACGCGTTAAAATTTCCAGGTAACTTAATTAATGCTTTTTTTTTTTCTTAAAAATGAAAAATGTCATTTTGTCCTTCAGTAAATGTGTATTTATTTTTGGTTACAAACCTTGGAGTTGCTCTGAGCCAGCAGGGGGCGCTGCACCAGCCGCCGACTCTGAACAACGGTCAGTTTTTAACCCTGTCTTTTCCAGTTAGTTTCTTAAACAGCTTCTTCTGCTGGTATTTTTTTTCCGTCTTGAGCTTCAGTCCGTTTCCACAGTTGGGCAACTTTTCTAAAAGCAATTGCTGGACCTTGGACTCAGGAGTGGACGTGATGTTTGAGAGACTCTTTGTGTTGATGGAGTCATCAAGACAAACTGACGTCTGTGGAGGAGCTCCAGCCTCGTGGTGCAGACGACTCCCAGCTGGTACGACAGGGTCGCACGGAATTCTTGGTTCAATGGATGAAAAATGTATAAAATGAGATTTTCTTGTTCCACCAATCATCAACCAGCAGATCATCTGGTTGTTGATTGGTGGATTATTATATTTGTGCTGGAAAAATGGTGCAGAAACGTTGTATAAATGAGAACACAATTCTTACCTCAGTGTTGATGAAGGTAAAAAACAAAAAAGAATGTTTTTAATCAACCCTGATCCTGATGTGTTTCTTCCTTTTGTCACTTTAATATTTTTAGAGATTTTTTCAGGTATTTTCTTGGAAAAAGGTCCAACAATAACTGAAATCCTTACTTCATGATGAACACATCAGGTCCAGTCACTGGATTCACTCTGGTTTTTTCAGTTCATTTCTTTTACAGTCGATGCCTCGTTTACTGTTTACTGCTGATTATTCATTCATGTCACATCTGTCCATAACGACCCAATAAAGGAACCTTTGTCTGTGTCTGACTGCAACCAGGTGTCGTCATCACCAGTCTTGGGACTAACACGTTACTTGTAACGCTGTTATTGTTACTGTGGTGTAAAGGGTCTCGTTACTCGTTACTATCTGTGGTCCAACGGTGTCTCCCGTCCACGGAGAGAGGACTGTGTGGAGGCGGAGCCTGTCTGCTGCCTGTCGGTCATGAGTGAAAGACGGCCGTCCACTCTAACTGAACCCATGTGTGGAAAAGGAGCGATGATTGGTTGACATAGGTTAACGTTTCAGGCTAAGCCAATCAGAAAGAGACCTGGGCGGGTCTTCTCGCCTTATAGGGAAATAAACAGCAGGACACACCTACAAGTAGGACGACGGCAAGTGTCAAGTTGAGGTTACGATAAAGATGTCCGTCAAAATGTCTAAACATCCATTTTGTTTTTATTGTTCCACTACGTTTAAAAGTAACTAGTAACTAGTTATTGGTTACTTTTATTATTTAGTAACGTAACTAGTTACTTTTTCCGAGCAGTAACTAGTAAAGTAATGTAGCTTTTTTAAAGTAACTTGTCCAACACTGGTAGAGACCAACATAATTCACACAGTGTCCACCGGGTGTCCCCTGCACCAAGACGGTGTCAACGGAATCACAGCAGTTTTCATAGACGTCTCTCTGGGAAATGGACCTCAGATGGATGGATGAGACGATGGAGAGTTCTTGCTGGACCACCGTCCTCTGTGTCCAGCTCTGACCACAGATGGAGATGTGAAGGTTTGGACTGAACAAACCATGGGTGGATTAACAGGGACGTAGAACCGTAAACAACTGGAAAATTAGTGACTGAAAGTGTTCAATCAATCTGTGATATTTAACAGATCTGTTGATACTAACAGTAGTAAAGTATCAGATACTGTCATAAGTCAACAATACAGTCTGTCAGTTCCACATCATTTTACATTTGGATCAGACAAACATATACTGTACATATACACACACACACACACACACATATATTGTGTGTAAGAAAAGTCTGAAACCTGGTCGTCCTGGTGTGAAATGAACCTGGTGAACTTTGTTCTGTGTATTTGACGGCATCACATTCTGTGCTGCTGCAGAAATGACTTTAATTTGCAGAATGGATAAATGGAGCCAGTGCTGCAGGTAAGCTCTCCCCCCCTCTCCCCCCTCTTCCTCCCCCTCTTCCTCCCCCTCTTCCTGCCTCTTCCTCCCTCTCTCCATATGATGAAGATGTCGGCCAGATGTCTCCCAGTGGAGTTATTTCTAGCAGACCTGCAGGAGACCTGAGACAGGCTGAAAGAATCAGTATATAAATTTGAGCTGACCCAACCGTCCTCCAGGACGGCCTGAGGAGCTGCCAGAGGATTGACATGAAGGATGTCCAAATACAAGTGTCCACGAAGGACAGCACTAATGGGCAAAACATAAAGACTGAGCAGTTCCTATAAATATGAATGAGAAGAGTCTGATCCACAATGATTTTCCATCCATCGTCTGGTGTTTCTGTTCTTATCAGGTGAGAACATCAGTGGTCGGTTGATCTTCGTGGACGTCACACCTGGAGATGATAAACCTTCACAGATGAACTCATGAAAAGAAACAGAAAGTTCTCCTGGACCTGAGAATCTGTGGGTTCTTGTTTTTTCCTGTCTCTCCCTCCAGACTTCTGCCCACTTCCCTCCTAATCCTGGCTGTCCCTGCTCTCACATCAAGCTGCTCTTTTACCACTTCCTTATCTGCCCCCCCACACAGCTCTGCTGCTTAAAGGCCCCGCTGGAATATTACCCACCTGTTTTCTTTGAAGAGGAGGAAGATGACTGTCCCCTCTTTATTGTGAACAAATGCCATGTGACTGGACAGGACGTCCATTTCTCCTCTGCTCCTTTCACCAGTGAGAACATCCAGCGGTCAGCCAGGAGTCAGAGGAACTTCACTGACCTCAGCTGAAACTCTTCACGGACCAAACAAAAATGAAGAACTCCTCCTCTCGTCACTGCAGATGTTCCTGTTTCAGACTTTTCTTACCTGACGTGGTTTTGTTACCTGTGACACTTGACATAATTGTAGCCTTTGGTTCTGAGCTGCTGAATAATGAAACACTGGTTATTAATGTGTCATAAATGCTTCATTATCAGATCACTATAACAGACGCCCGTGGTCATCAACACACTGGACCTGAACGAATGGCTTTTAATAAATGCTGCTCATCAGTAACATTCAGAACAGACTCTCATTCACAGCCGTCGACTAAACTTCATATATGATGAAAAATTCACTGCAGTTGTTCACGTTTCATCTTCTCTCCTGGTCTGAAATTATGGAAACAAACGAGTTTTGTTTAGTTGGTTTCTCTGGGGCCGAGTCCAGAGCAGAAGATTGGATCGTTCAGTTGAACTAAAATAAATGACTTGGAGAAGTCATGTATGAAAGAGAAAATGCTACATTTTTTTATGATGTTCTCTACTATTTGAAAAAGTTGGTGGGCCGCATTAAAAAAACTCAGCGGGCCGCATCTGGCCCCCGGGCCTTAGTTTGACCATGCCTGGCTTATAAACTGCTAAGTGGACCAACTCTGTTACACATTTGGTGTGATGTTCTGGACAAATATATTAAGATTGTGGGCCACATCTGGGCCCCGAGCCTTAGTTTGACGTAGTGTATAAGACTTAGATCATTGTTGCTTTGATATAGTGGTCAAATAATCAGGATTGAACCTCAATATAATTCCATATCTAACTTCTCGATGAAGGAAACTCCAGAGGAAACTGATAAAGTTCTAACCATCTACTGGTTTCAGATGTGATGAAAAGGTTTCAGAAGATATTGATTCAGTTTTTCACTGATGCTGAAGTTTCCTTCTGTATCACTGACATTGTTGACATTATCGTAGAAAAGTGAGTTGAAGTGTCGACGGTCAACTCTGATTGGCTGAGTTCTTCCTACGGCGTCGCTTTATAAAAGCAAACGTTAAAAAAACCCACACATGACTTCAGATCTGTATTTAAAGGTGTGTGTGTGTGTGTGTGTGTGTGGGAAGGGTGAACGTTGTTGTCTTGTTGCACCTCAGAGAAGGATTATCTCCTCACTGCTCTCCTGAGTTGAAGCAAAGGACAAACTGAGCCACGGGGGCGACTGTGGCTGTGACTGTGGCTCAGCGTGTTAGTGAGTCGGTGCAGGAGTCTGATAACTGGAGCCCAACGCTGTGACTGCAGGTAAACGGCCTGTAGATGTTGGAGAGAGACGTGAACAGATCGTTTACATGATGTCGTCAGGTTGATTCACTGTTTGGACTGAAATGATCCACAGACACAGACTCTCAGCTGTGAAGAACAAGGATGAAAAATGAATCAGAACTTCTGAAAACATTACATTGACACATGCTTTTATCCAATCATGATGATGATGGAGGACAGGACCAGAAGGTGGGCGTCAGAAATGACAACAAATGATAATAAAATAAAATATAAAGCACAGTAATGTATGTATGTTGAATTGTTAGTTACTAAACTGAACTGAAAGAACAAAAAGTTCAGATAAAAAGACTCATTTATATCAACTTATCAGGGACATTTTATTAAGACACAGTCTGTACGTCTTCTTTTAAAATGTCCTCATCGACCCACTTTAAACCTGAGTTTTTACTTGTTTTAATAATGCATTGATGTTTTGAGAGTTTATCTCTCACAGCCCAGAGCAGCGTTTGCAAAGCTGCACAAACATGTGTTATTTCAGTGAGTCTTTAAGAAGCACTGATTTGCTGTATTTGATATAGAGGCACAGAGATTAGTGTGAGGGGGATGGTATATAATCACACTCCCACGCTGCAGTCACAGTCTGATCTTCTTCCAAAAACATAGTCTCTTTACTTGGCCGTATAATCATTTTAACAGTGTGGAGACCATCCATCCATCCACCCATCCATCCACCCATCCATCCGTGGCTGCTCACAGGGTAAACACTCTGTGAGCAGCAGCTCAGGTCTTGAGGTTTCACCTCCACACCAAACACATCATTTATACCAGGGCGGGTGGAGCTGCTCTGCTCCTGCAGGTGCAATGCATCCGTGTTGGTTTAAAATGAATGGCTTTAAATAAATAAATAAAAATACTGGGTTTCCAAGACAGTCTTCTCCCTCTGACAGTCCTTAACCCTGCAGCTAGGACAGCTCATCCCCTTCACGCCACTGGCTATTTCTGCAGAAAGAATGCTATTAACATATATGTAAATACGCTGAGAGAAAACCTACTGCTTCTCTCTTGTCCGCTGCATGCACCCGCGCTGTGTGTACGTGTGCAGTGTGTTGTCTGCACGAATGCCCGCTGCCTGCACTCAGATTTTGTGTTCAGAGGGAATTGCTGGCTTTGATGTTCTCCAATGCAGAGAATTGCTGATACCCCTATTACCCTGCAGAAGCTGATGCAAGCTCTGCTAGGGTTAGTCCCTAAAAAAGAGGTTAGTTTCCACCGCTAAGTGGAGCAAGATAGAAATGAGCTACAATTCAATTGCCCAGGGATTTGAGCCCAGCCAGACAAAAGCCTGTGCCCTTTATTTAGGAAGATAACACTCTGGTATTAACATGATAACAATGATACATCTCTCCTTCCTGCACCGCATCCAAGGAGCCACAGCTCACTGTGAAAGTGGAAAAGCAAATGGCTGCAAAACTACCTTCAAGGAAGCAAACTGAAAGAAGTGAAAGTGTTGGAACTGATTAAAGAAAAACCCAGAAGAATCAGATTAGGGACAAAGTGACTGCAGTTTAGACTAATTCTATCATTTGGTTGCAACAAACACCAACATTAGGCAACCTGTGTTCATGTTCTGCTGCTGCTGGCGTTGTTGTCATCCGCCTCATTGTTTACCATAGTACAGCAAGAATATTTTATATATATACATATATATATATATATATATACATTTATTTGAATGCAATTCCAATTGAAAGCTTGTGATGTTGGTGGAAAAGTAAAATAAATATTTATAATTATTTTTATTTCATATTTCTCTTTCAAAATACACAGCACAGCCACTGGCAGACGACAGATATTTATCAGTGTGAAATTTATTGAAGTTTTTAGCCTCACAAAACGCCATTCGCGACAGCATAAAATAAAAAATAAAAAACTTTGTATACCGTTTATTCAATCACTTTTTAATTCTGCAAATCGGTGATAAATCCAATTTCCTCTTAAACTTGAACGCACCACTAGGGTCAGCTGAGGAGGGCGGGGTCGATCCCTCAACAACCAATCAGGAGATACGTAGGTCACGTTCATCTCGTTGGTGAAGAAATGAAGTAGACGCGGTGTTTGTTCGGGAACTTTCCGACGTTAACAGCGAAAAGAAGTGAAAAAACTTTGAAAAAAAGGCAGGAAAGAGGGAAACTGTGATAAACTGAGGAGAGACTGAATAAATCAGACCAGTTACGGTGCAGAGAAGGATGGTTTATTGGGAAAAACAGTCGCGAACACATCGTCGATGAAGCTGTGAACTCGACGTTTCACAGCTAATTACGTGTCCGCCATTTTGTGAGCAAAAAAACGTTTTTACAAACCGTCAACATGGCGAACTCAGCCACAGGAAACGGTGAGAGACTTGTTAAATCAAAATATAAAAGGAATTATTCATATTTATTTGAGTTAATCAGAATATTTTTGCTGTGGCAATAAATAAAAAAACCTCAGTGTTTCAAAAAAAAGAGAGCCAACTCAACTTCATTCCTTGTTAATATCTTATTATTCAGTTGTTATTAGTTGATGCATTCGTCTATTGCTAAATTTTTAAATTATAAAGTCCTGAACAACGTCAATATGGTGTAGTTTGGGCTTTAACTAAATTATTATTATTATTTAGACACTGTTATACTGTTGTAATTGGACGCACAGTTGAGATTTATATATTTTTTTTTTTATCAGGATTGATGTTATATGATAAGTTTTGCTATTTATCTTTGCAATGATACATGTTTGAATGGAATGTAATAATAGTGACTCTGTCAATATGTCAGGTTTTTGAAAGGACTGGAAAGTCTGAGGACCAGGACAAGATGACAGTTCTCTTTGATGGTGAGCTATTAACCTTTATGTTAAAGACACATATACATGTACAAGAGATACATGTACAAATACACACAAAACATATACATCTGTTATATATTTCAATTATAAAACATGGCCTTAAGAGATGTTTTATTTTTTCTTGAATATACTGGTTTTGATCCTGATTATTTGAGTCATTATTTTAATTTCTTGTATAAAATGTTTTTTATATCAATATTGTGGAAATACAAGAGTACCAACAGAACCAATATTCTCTGTCTGATTCACTATTGCTGCTCAATATATGCCTCCTAACTCTTTATTGTCATGTGATTCTAGCTGTGGTTTTATTACTAGCTTCAATCAATATTGTAATGTAATTCAGTATCACTTCAAATGGTTACACATGCAGCTATATTAGGATCCACATACAGATGTGAGCAGTTGCTCTTAACATGAACAACATTGAAAACATCATTTATGACTCGCGTTGTTGTAGAAGAAATCTGTTACCTTCATATTTGGGGTCAGGGTTTGTTGGCTGTTCTGTGGTGAAATTGTCCTATTGGAGCGATAAAGGCTGTCGACCCCTACATTGTGGACTGGTGGTAGTTCAGGGATAGGATTTTGAATGTATGAAGGTCATGGTTCTGCCAAATCACTATCCGTTCTGCGCAGCTGTGGCATAGCTTAACAAAAGCATAAATTTACATTTTTTTGCATTCAGCAGACGCTTGTATGTAAAGCAACTCAGAGAGGAGAAGGGGAATCAAACCTGGGACTCTGCTCCCTGCTTTAGAGGCAGGTATGCTAACCGCTACACTATGCAACCACCACCTTAAATATCACTAGAATTATGGCATAGGAATGACTGAGGTCAGTTGGCCAAAAACATCAGGCTTTAATGAAGAAGTAAATGAAGAACTAGTTCATCTCTCCTAATAGAAATGACCAACATCAGCAGAACAGCAGGACACCCATCAAATAACTAATCTAAATATTGACATTCAGGAAACATTTAAAGATCATCTTGTTCCTTTTTTGTTACTTTGTTTGGTTTAGTTATTACTGCAATCTTATCGGCAAACGTTCCCATTCACTGAGTGCTTTTTATGATATTTATATATTCTATATTGTTGTTCTCTGTTGGTCTAAAATCCTAAGCTGCTCCACAGTGAGAAGACTCTGTGGTGGTCTGTGAGTATGTAGTGGATTATCTGCCCCTGGCTGTTTAATCTTACTGAAGAGGGAGTTTGTTTGCATTGTCAACAACACGCTGGACGCTTTTCAATATCCCACTTGTTGGAAGTTGCCAGGTGACCTCAGAAAGTCATCCATGGCTTGGCACCGTCAAGACGTAACCTTCAACTTTCTAAATAGTTGTAAAAGTTGGCACATTAACGTGAAACGACCAGGGCTCTTAGACAGAAATAGAAAAAAAGGAAACAAAAATGTTCCACTACTGTCGACGCTCCTTTAAGCCGACACCTTGATACCAGGTGACTTGGTGAGTTACCAGAGGAACCACTCAATGCGACTGTTTAATATTCCTGTCCTTCTCGTCGCTGTCACACTTTTTTTTTTTAGAAATGTTTTATAGCCATCAAATTATTATTTAGTTTAACAAACACAATTAAGTTTGACACTCTGCCATCCTAACAATGAGGCGTTGTGTATGAGCGTCTATATTCCAGATTGTGTTGTAAATATTTGCGCTCTCACTTGAATCAAGGGAGGAAAATACATTTCAATTACTGGCTAATTAAGTGTGTGTGAATATGATGAAAGGCACGTCCTTGCTTTGACTTTGAAACCTCAGCAGCTTTAACACCTGCCTCGCTCTGAGGACGATCACTTATCAGGTTCCTTCTAATTGTGGTCCCACCATCTTATGTCCTTAGATGAATGAATGAGCAGGTGCAGGACAGTCAGACAGGAAATGTGTCAGAACATTTGAACGTATCCCCTTTTTTCCCCGCTACAAATCATATTGGCAGCCATTTTATTAAATTGATTACATGGTGACACTGTTGAACAGATGAGCCGTGGTCTCAGATGAAAAGACCTGGACGACTGTGAGCTTCTCTCACAGGTGATCAGAGGTGTTGATGCTCTGAATGGCACAGTGGCTTCACAGATAATGACTTATGCAGAGTGGCAGGTTCTGCTCTTGACAAACAATGTTGCAGACATTTTCGTGCATGTGGACATATGTGGACATAACAGCCATTCACTCCAGACACTAAGATCATTTGGATTGTCTTCTTTCCTTCCGACTTGTCCCTTTTATTCAGGGGTTGCTACAGCGAGTCAACAATTTCCATCTCCCCCTGTTCTTCTGTATCTTCTACTCTGACTCCAACTACCTCCATGTCCTCCCTCACTGCATCCATCAGTCTCCTCCCTGAAGAGAATCTCAGCAGCATCTTCTCCTCAAGCTCTGTCTCCTGTCTTCTGCCTATTCCTGGTGTCTCTAGTCCATCCATCATGGCTGTTATCTTCTCGTTTTTTTTCTATTTATAATAGAAACACCTTGAAGAGTGGGTTACTAGTTAGTCTAGTCCAAATTAGTCGTAGTCGGTTCATCTGTTAAAATAAAAAAAATATAAATTTTATAAATAAAATTAAATTTTATTGTGGTTTAATTTGACAGAGGACAGAGTTTGTCTTTAGAAATTACTTGAAGCTCATGTGAGAGAAATGTGACTGTGACCAGTTGAACTCATTAATTCTTATATCAGTCACAGACATTTGTTGTTAATGATTGAGTTCTTCACTAAACTGCTGACAGATTTGAGAAATAACCAAGATAGATTCTTCATATATATATATATATAAGTTGAATATAAATTTCCATCCAAAGGTTGCAGACAGTGTTGCTCTTTTAAAAGAAAATCTAAAAATCTAAACACATTAGTGGTCTTTAGCCAACATCCTTGTAAGACTCTGTTGTAGTGGCAGGTCAGAAAGGTCTGGCAGTGATTGTCTTCTATACAGGGCCATCGCATGACTGCTTTTCCAGTCTGAGAGGCTGTGTGTTCTCAGCAACTGGCCAGCCTACTCCAGTCATTCCTCCACTCACTGCACGCCTGACTGGGCTAACACTGTCTGGAGCTCGTCCTGTGTGGCTGAGACTGAGGAAGACAGTCGGCCTCCGGAAAGTAGGCTGCTGTGATAACGCTCAGAAATGATAGCTCGGCCCTGGAGAGCACTTGACACGCAATAGCTCCTTCCTCAGATTGACACACACGCACACTCAGACACACACAGCTGTCACAATGAAGGGTAAACAAGTGGAGCCAAAGGCTTTCAATAACAGGGAGGGAAGAAAGTTATTCTCAGCAGCACTTTGCTTTGACTACATCTTTTTTTTTTATTATTTGCTTTGGAAATAAAATAGACTGGATTGGATCTGCATTTGTCTGTCTGTCGTCGTGACACTCACCTTCAGGTGTTTGTCTTCAATCTAAGTGGACCAAATTGAACAGATTTCCACTCAAGCAAACGTCTTACTTCAACTCCTGTCAGACTGGTACAGGTCGACACTCCCACCTCTCAACAGGAGGAAGTTTAATGGAAGACAAAAATGTGCAGCAATTAATGGTTGAGCAATTTTTAAACACCAACCAAGAAGTTGTTGTAAAAAACATGAAATTAGTGCCATGTTCCTGAATGGAAGGTTAAAGGTCCAATGGTGACTTGATGGCTCCAGAGTTTTGATGACAAGTGACGTCAAGTAATAAATATTAAAAATATAATAAATAGATATTTCTATGCAATATATGTGACATAATTTAGACAAAATGTAGGATCCTTGATTTAAAAGCCAAGTGGGTCGCACCTGGTCCCCGGGCCTTAGTTTGCTCATGTTTAGACTAAGTGGGCGCCATTAAAAAAATGCATTTGCCTCCTTGAGTGGTTTGCAGCAGAAATGTCTCTACTGTTTACCTGATTTCTTCTACATGTCAAGCTAAGAGGAAAGAAGAAAAAACTGAATAAACTCATACTGCACATTTGGAAAGAACTCTGCACTGGAGCATATTTTAATTATAAATTCAAACACATTGAGAAAATTCCAAATTATTACGGCAGGTTTTAGTAAATGACTTCCAAGATTGGCATTTTGTGCAGGGAAGAGTTCAATGCACTCAAACAGGCAATCACACAGAACTCTTTTGCAGCTTTATTTGTATTTGCAGCTTTATTTATACAGTTGTGGGGAAGAAATTAGACCACACTGTTCTTTTCTCGTAATTTCTTGTTCATTTAAATGCCTGGTACCATTATAGAGACGGTGCTTATAGGAGTTCCATGTTTTTGTGTTCATTGTATTTTTCAGATAACGTACCTGAACCAGAAATTAGAGAAAGCAACAAACATTTTTAACTAGTTTTATTTTCTGTGATAACTGTTGTCCATTAAACTCAGTTACTTTGAGTTACATTATGTTGAAATACAGGAAAATTTTTCTTTAAATTGTGCTTTTCTTTGAGTTTGTAGCTGTTTGATCACAACGGTGAGAGAGTCATTGCCCACAGCTAATGTCAGACGAGTATGAAAAGAGAAGGAAGATTAGAAATAGACAGGACGTCCACTTCTCAGTCCCAGCTGAAACTGTGCTCTGAGGCTAAGGAAGACACCGTCACCCCATATCAAGAGACAACACACACACACACACACACACACACACACACACAAACACACACACACGTGCCTGAATGCACAAACATGCTTGTTGCCATTATACTTTTAATTTGTTCTTGAGGGTGATCAGAATTAATTTGCATACTTTCCTAAATGTAAGCGTTGAACTTTATAATGACGTGCGGCTCTCAGTGAGTGATAGATTGGGCTCATGATTATTTGTGTACGGGAGACGGGTCATGTCTTCAATAGCAGAGGGAGGGGGTTTCACTGATGGAGCCCCTCGAGCAGCTGTCTAACACAGCTGTGGCGTTGCATATAGGATACTCTCAAGCACGCATTACCATAAGCACACAGACACACAGGCAGGATTACATCTTCCCGGGGGTTACACCTTCTATGTCGTGTTTTTCTTTTGAAAAAAAAACACAGGCGACGATAATTAGACCCATCCAGCTCCACTGGTTCCACTGTAACGTACCATTACTGCACCGTGATGGAGATCCATCGGTTGAGAAAATAATGACTGGTTCCTTACATACATATTTATATTTACAATAGACACGTAATATATTTATGTTTAATATAAAACTACAACTTGTTAGTGACACTCAAGAATTGGTGAAATTAAACAAAATATGAAAATATTTGAATATAAACTGTGCTGTTCTGATGTCATCAAATCAATATTGATGTTTTAATTTGGCATTAATTTGATCAGCTCAGTCCTGTGGTGGATTTTAGAGACTTTTCCTTCTTATACTTCTAGTAATTTAAGATTTGTTACATTTACTGTCTTTAACATCTTATCAAATACATGTATTTCTTACCTCTCTGTGGGAGGGTTAAGATGTTTTACTTAAATGTCCATTTCTTGTCTCTGCCGTTTTCTTCTGTCTTCCCGTACCTTAAATCAGAGGCCAAACGAGCGTAGACGCAGTTTTAGGAGAAAAGATAATCTGTACATAATAAAAAAAACAGCCCTAACAGATGTCCTCTCGTTGGTTAATAAAGGCCAGGTTTGTTAAGATGAATGTGGAGGCCTCACTTATAGTTATTTTCATCATTTATTGTCAAGGTTTTATTATTCTTTAAGGTTAATTACGTTGTAATTTTAGAGAATGTCACATTAAGTTGTTATTAATTTTTTTTATATCTTGGCCAGTTATAGTCATCATTTAATGGAATTATTTAGAAGTTGTAGAAGTCTGCCTACATGAATATAACTGTGGCTGCCAGATACCAAACAGTATTTATTTGGACATTGAACAACAGACCATAATAGAAATGTAGTGTGGATTAAATATATCTCTTGTAATTGGTTCATTAAGATTATAAATACTTAGAATTCAAATTAACTGGGCTTTACTGTACTAATGCTTCCACTTACTAAGATTGACTATCTTCACATTAGAGCGTCAGCCATTTGCATAATATTACAGACAAGGCAGTTTAAGGATGGAACACATGCATTTCAGGTCAGACATGTTCAACTCCTGAGTTTCATGGGAGGAGGCGTAGTTGGGCGTTGGCGTCGTCCCTCGGGAGAACGCTAACCAAAGTCCAAAAATATCCTCACAGCCAATTTCACGTTATAAGCAAGGTGTGTTTCTGCAACCGCCAAACCTCGTCCTTCTGCCGCTAATGGCGAGAAGACAAATCAGTGTAAAAGAGCCAGAGTGATGATAATCTGTATATTCAGTCGACGCGACACAAAAAAAGGGTAGACACCTGCTTATTCTCAGCACTACTTGCTGCCAGACTCATATTTGGCTTCAAATCGTTATTGTTAGTAAAAAAATTAACCAATTTCCTGCTGAAAGACCAACCACACTCCTCCCACCGTGGTTCCACTGTTAATGTTGTGCCAGAATCATCCCAACACTAAGTACCTGACCTAGATCTGGTCTGGATATAGACTGTATTTTAGTCTTCACGGCAGCGTGATGTTGGTTAATAACATTAGAACTGACTCACTCACTCACCCATACTGGTTATAGAGGTTTTACCCAAGGTTGTTACCCAGATCCTCGCTTCACCTGAGGCACCTCAGCCTCCAACCACCCACCCACCCACCTGTCTAACCCATTCTTCTAATTTTTCTGCTGTGTTTCCTAATGTGTTCCATCTTGGTCTCATGCTCTCTGTTACTTTAAGGAATGTTATTTTACTGATACCAGACCAGTACTGTAGTTCTGTTTTGGTGCTGATCGAGGACCTAAGACCCTGTGGTCAGCTAGTGGTCTTTCTGGTCATTGTAGTCTTCCTGTAGTCCAGTGTCTCCATTATCATCTTCATTGATAATGTATGTATGAAAGTAGGTATTTAATAAAATAAAAGTGTTTTAATGAAAGAGCTGAGGATGGAGTTTATCACTGAGAAGCATCTCTTCTCACTTTAACCACAGAGGAGATCAGATGAGGTGTTTATTCAGCCTGGTTGACATTTATTTTACAACATAATGTGTGCAAATGGAAACAGTGCTCAGTTAAAGTGTCAAGCTGTTGAATTGAAAGCATTTCAACCTCCAGAGGAGCTTCAGTCTTGTTAGTCAGGAGGAAGGAAATACACATGGTTGCATCAGTTTGTCAAATTTAAGGACGTATTCACACACAGTGTCATAGTTGTCCACATCCTCGTCTTCTGTTGACTGTTGACTTCCCGCTGCTCCTGTCATGTCTCTGCAGGAATCGTTGGACGTATCATTATTAAGGCCTTGGACGTGTCAGTGCACAGACACCGACTTAACCCTGATACAGGAAGTCTGTAGATTATATGGTGAAACCATAGACCAAGAGCTCCAGTGTTCATGCCATTGAGTCCAGTTGTTGGAGGTCACAGGTGTCACAGGTGTCCTCCTGGGCCAGAAATAAAAACTGCTACAAAGTCGCTTGAATATTGATGGTCTTTGTTTAATTTGAAATGAAACAAAAATGTCAGCAGTGGTGGCCTTGTGGTTTAGGAAGTGGACTTGGGTCCACAAGGGTTCAGGTTCTAGTCCACCATCTGCCAGGTTGCCATTGAGCTGCTCTGAGCGTAGCACTGTCCAGACCCACAGAACATCTTTTAGGTTTTTTTAATGTCAATATTTTATCACAGGCCACGACCACGACAGCTCTGGTCCTGTCAGAATTAGCGGCCTATAATTTGGGGTCCAACTCAAACACGATCATTTGACTTGATCTTGTGTGTCAGGGTTTCACCCCCACACCCTGTTTGATCCACTGAAGTTTTATGAGTCAATCAAGCACCATTCAAACTTTACACCATGCTGTGAAGAAGGAGTGAGTGTGACTGCTGGGTTTGTGTTTATATTTACCATGTGTGCATAGACTTCTGCAGAGGTGAGGCATCATTGTGTTCCCCCAGGACCCAGACATGATCAAAGCAGGTATACAAATACACAGCGCACAGAGGAGGTGAAGGGAGGGAGGGAAAGAGGGAGGGAGACTGAGAACAGGAGCGGACAGGGGGGAGGAAAGGTTTGGGTTTACTGCAGAGATGAAAGAGCATCAGTCTGCTCTAAATCAGGGTTATTCCAAGGTCAGAGATGGACAGCTTCTCACCTGGAAATCACTTTTCTTCACTTTCCTTTGACCTCATCTGTAAGAACAACAGAGATGATCAAGTGTTCACAGTGGAGGTTATTATTTAGTTCACTAAGGACGACTGGAATTGATTCATTATTGACCTTAACGCAATACATTTATTGCAAACTGTGGCCACGGAATGTGATGCTTGAATAATGTAATATTTATATATTTCAAACAAGTTTCTTAAAAATTCAGTAACTTAGTTAACATCAAGAATCTCTTTAATTAATAAAAAAACATTTACATTACATTTTAAATATATTTTAAAATGAAAATAAAATGTTAAAATATATATACATGAGTATATTTTATCCATATTCTAATGATGACTTTGTTCTAAAAAGTTCCAAATGATGCAAATAAGGCAGATGTTGAAACTGATCAAAGTAAACGCCTGTGAGACTGAATTCAGGTCAGATGTTAATAGAACTTTTCTGTGTTTCTGTGATTGATCAGTGTTAAAATTTCAGCCTTTAAAATTCTTTGTGTTTCTGCAAAGTCCAGACATCAATGTATTGACCTTTATTTACATTCTTAGTTGATGCTGCGTCTCTTCGTCTTCACCATGATGAAAGGCACACGTTTCCAGGGAAAGTAGTCTTTGTTTCCTGGTCATTCTTCTCATCGTGTCTCACTGTGACCATCAGTAGCACAAACTTTTATCCAAAGCAGTTCTGTCTGCAGGAGTCAGTCTTGTCTTGTCTTGTAGTGTCGTCACTAAAGCTCATGTGAAGCGTTTGAGCTGATGTTTCTGATTGGATGGGCTGCAGTTGTTTGTTTGTTTTTATTAATATTCAATCCTGATATGTTGACCAATATCAGCCTGATACCAGAACTGAGTGTAAGGAATGTGCCACTCCTAATTACCTTGATGTTCCAAGTTCTTTTTGTTTCCCGTCTGCAGTGGTCCATCAGGACCACTTGTCCAGACAGTAGATGCCTCTGCTGAATATGAAGGGGAAATAAGCCTGAGGGGGTTTTCATCTGCTGCTCTAGTCTTCTGGTTGACCACGGCCTCTTTGATCCTCCTCTCTTTGTGCTTTTCAAAAGAGCTTAGATGACACAACTTGAAATTCTTGAAACAGTTTTTTTTTTTAGATATCTTTGTCAGGGAGAGACCTGCCTGATGTAGTCCAACTCCTCTGTCTTCTTACTCTGCTCCCTCTTGTCTTGGCCACGTGTTTCATTTTCTCGTTCATTTAATTAACTTTTTCTTTATGATGTAAAGCTTTCTATTAATTAAATATTATAAAGAATATGATACAGACCTCAACACAGGGAAACAATGCAATTTATAGCAATAGGATGCACTAGTTTAGGCCCTACAATAATTTGTGTTTATCATCAATCTCCTCTTTGTCTCCTACCTGGTAGCTCCATCTCTAGGATCATTCTTCTCCTCTGAACATGTCCAAACCATCTCAATCTGTCTTCTCTAGCTTCTTTTTCTCCAAACCTTCCTGTCTGTGTTGTCCCTCTAATCACCTCATT